>BLKM01002028.1:295402-663393 GCA_013340265.1 Coptotermes formosanus
CCCCCCCCCCCCCCCCCCCGCCTTTGGTATATTCCTTCACCAGTTTTCTCTTTCTGTTGTGGATGTAGGTCAGAGTCGCTACATCAGGAGCACCAACTGCCGTTAAAGAAGAGCGAGAGTCACTCGGCCGTTTCGTCAGTAGTTTCGGCTGGCAACCTGCAGGCCTTCAGTAGGTTTGTGCAACCCTCCACAGCGGTGACGACTACTTGTCTGGGTGCGGGTGAGGATGAAGGGTTCGTGAGAGGCGGGTTGCGTCGCAGTTTTACTCAGCCGCTCACCGTGCAGGAACTACGCGACGCTGATGAACAAGAAGTGATGAGCGGTGTCAGTATTGCAGAAAGGTTTGTATTTCGTCGGTGGTAAACGTTCGCTGTTACTGGTACTTACAAGTAAAGACTGGCGAGTCAAGTCGTGCAGCAAGGTGTGTATATCCGTCAGTGGAAACCGTTCGCTGTTAGTGTTACTTAGTCCTACTAAATTAACCCTTTAAAGACGAAGCGTATCTGTTTTATATAAGGACTCAGTGCGTACCGCGCTGTAAACACTCTCCACTTCGGTTATAAAAACCAGTCTCTTAATGTTTTATAAGGCAAAAGTTGCTGTTTGTTCTGAGATCCGTACAAAACACATAAACGCAATGTGGGTACCGCGTAGAATTTTTTAATGTTAAACCTGGTCGTATGTAAAGTTACCGCTAGGCTTTAAAAGGTTAAAGCTAAACGGCGGTGGGACGTCGGTGGGAACCGTTCGCTAATAATGTTACGCTGTTATACTGAAAAAGACTGAAGATTTCACTCTTCTGGGGCGTTATAAACCATGTGGGTTTGTGTATAGGTACCAAAATTCTGGGAGAATTTGCTGTCTCCATCGCCAGAATACCCCACGAAGACGGGACAATCCTGAAGATGAAGGTGGCAGGCACCTTGAAAATAATGGTGCCTGTATACCAACCCACATGGCGGTATATCTCTGGAGACCCGAGCCTGCATCAACACTGCTGTACAAACCGAAGTCGTACATATTAAAGGCAATTTTCCTGATCACAGCAGAACCTTTTGTAGCTGTTAGTAACCATACTTTTGTAATAAGAGTATAATTTAAAGCTACTGACTTCAGTTTTTCAAGTTTTGTGCTGTGAAGCACGTCTCTTCTGAGTGAGCATTGTCCACTCTTCATTTGGCAGCAAGATACCGACATGAGTACTGCTGTTGTAATTTCGGGAGTTATGTGGCTGATGAATCAGCTGTGGTTGTCCTCAGCATTTCCCGCACAGATATCCAGACTTAAACCCTCATGGAGTTTTATTTGTGGGGGTACATGAAAGGTCAGGTGTAATAGCAAAAAGGGGAAGTGCAGGCTTTCTTCATCACATTATGTGTGTGGTAACCACTGTTATGAACAATCCTGATGAACTGATGCAAGCTGCACACGTAATTCACAGACGTGACAGGATGTGTATTGAGGCTGAGGGTTTTCATTTTGAACACTTATTGTACATTCTACAACAAAAGCTTCGTTTTAAGTGTGGTTGAACTTGGTTGTAATGATATCGGTTCATGCAAAACCTCATGTACCGTGTGAAATATCCTGTGGTACCAAGTAATTCCTAACAGTATCATACTTCCGGGATAGAATGACACTTGTTTATAATGACACAAATTATTCAGTCCCTTTTACAGCATTATAACCGAGTTTGACCGTACTTATTTTTGTGTTCTTATGCTGTTAACATTCAGGTAATGATAAGTCTATAACCGTTGAGAAAGAGACCTGTGTTTGTGTGATTTTTCTGACTGTGAGTGATGTCAGGAATTTCTGAAGTTAGGACATCATGTTGTGAGTCACACTGTATGTACATACACTCGTTTATGATGATAACTGATCTTGCATGGAATTATGTAGCATAGTGGTTTAGAGGCTGAAAACTTTAATAGCAGAATTCAGGAGCTGAGTAGTGCCATAATTATTGTGGTGAGATCTCCTTTTTTTTTTATAGATTAGCTGCCCTCCAGAAAAGTGGTGATACAGACTGGAAAAAGCGCCTGACAAAGGTCAACCCAGAGGATGATCTTACAATCATCTGCAGCACCGCTCAAATAAATCATCACCATGTCAGCAATGTAAGTGTCTGTATTGAAAGTAATAGCCCTATTCAGCAGTGGCAATTTGAAAATGTACAGTATTACACATGTATTCTGTTGGAAAAATAGAAGGCAAATTTAAATGGTACAAATGAAGTACTGAATTGAGTCATACCAAAAGTTTGACATGGTCCCCCTTGAGCACTCTAGGGAAAGGAGTTCTGTAAATGTTTTGGAATGTGGGAGTGACACTATATTTGCTTGCTGCTGTGGGGCCATAAGGCCGCATGTTTGTTGAGTTGTTTTCAGGTTCTGTGGTCCTTAATTCTGCATGAACTCGTGGTTTAAAATTGCACATTATCTGGCATGGCAGTCAGGATCACTGTATACTGTTTGTGCTTGGTATTGTACAGACAAGTCATATGATCTGAATGAAAGTATTTATTTTCAATGTCAGGTTTATCATAGACGTCCCTTGTATCTCCAGGCTTACAGTAATCTTCACAATGAATGGACTGTGTTAATAATATACTTCTTGATTGAAAGACCTGGGACTTGTGAGTGAAGTTGGGTGGCAGAGGTAGTGGTTATGTTGTGGAATGGCTGGTTGATGGATGGGTGGAAACATGATGCTTAAGAAGACTGTTAGTATGTGTGTAAATATGAAATGAATCATTATGTTGTATTATTTGGCAGTAGTAATCAGGGGGACGCACTTTATTTGCAGTGTTATGATGTAAAAGGGTTCCTTAGGTGAAACCAGGTTTGTAAATATTGGGATACAAGTTTATTTAAATTTTGTGTGTGTCCACCAGTTTGGGTCTGAGCACATGTAAGTTTCAAGGGGTTTATAACAGATTGTAATGTCAGTTGAATTCTGTGTGGCTATGAATTTTTACTAAGACTGTAAGAAGATCTGTGGAAAGTTCCACGTTCTTCTGGCGCACATTACATTGATTGGTAAAATCTTACTTTTATGCAGGGAAATTTTTGCAGATAAAGTCGATTGCAGTATTCTGTACCCAGTATAATTATTGTTTATCCTAAGAAGTGTTGCTTGTTTGCTAAGTCAAATTTCTTACATTCCATTCTGTTCGTGCATGCCACTTTTAATTTGTGGCTGAAGCGCTGTTACTGAACGAACTTGATCCACTTACACAAAGCCGTAGAAATGAAGTGTATGACAGCACCATCCAGTTTTCTGTCATACTTTTTTCACTCTTAGTAATGCAGAAACTGAACTGACAGCAAACAGTGTGAAGACTTTCTTCAAATTGTATATGGTAGGTAGAAGCATAAATGCATTTTGAAGTACCATGCCAGAGTGCAGGACAGGCAAATGACATGTGTACAGTTCTGTAAACAAATACACGTGATTTTGATTTCATATGTATTTTTCTAAATAATTTTGAATGATGGCATTTAGGCAAAGTTGTGTGCATAGTTTACATAAGGCCATAAGTGGACTTTTCCATGTAATGCAGAGTTTGTTTATTTGTTTAAATTTGATATAGGGAACTTGAGTAAATTTGTATATCAGGATTTCCATTTGTAAGTAATCTTAGTGACTTGAAGAATGCCTGGAGTAATTTTTTTTACTACATTATGGATTTCACCCTTACCAGTTTATTTGATTACTTCAAATGTTCCCCCATCCAGGACCTTGAACATTTTGAAGGCCGAAGCTGATCTGAATGACGTAATACAACTCTGGTCGTTACCTCACAGAAAACACATCATATATCTGTTGTGAAGTTAAGTGGCTTAAAGTCTTCCAGGAAGATCATCGTTGTTTATTCTGAGAGCAAACTGAACCACCAATTACGCTCTGTGGGCGAAATGTAGAGTTTTTTCTTCTGGTGTTAAGCCCAAGTGTCGTATATGAGTTTTGTCACCCGTTAAGGTGTTTATAAATATTATTGTCGCAGTTTTTCCTGTGTGTGGGGGGGGGGGGGGGAGGTTGTAGATTACAAACGAAACGCAGTCTGTAATCTTAAACTGATTCATCGTCCCATTCTATTTCAAGTGCGTGTACAGGTAGTAAAATCTGTAAATTAAAAATTACAAAAGTTCTGTCTCCTTGATGTTGTAGTATCCCCGGTCGCAGCAGTTGAAGCGTCGGCTGATTTCCATTGTTGCGACTTTTAGACCGCCAAAGGACCATTCTAGAAACACAAGCGCCAGTAGTGAACAGAACTTAGTGAAACGGCAGTTTACAGAGTGACAGTACTCGTGTGTTTGTATGAATGTGACCCTCCGCCTCTCCCAACTGCTTTTTCAAAATTTTCACGCCAAACTGAGAAACTCGCCTGAAGCTTTGGCTGCGGGTGTAGTGGGAGAGAAGTTCAGTGTACTGCGATCCAGGTGTGACTCTTCAGCGTGTTGTGTGCGCGAAACAATTAAATGTGTGGGCAGTGTGGCGCATCGAACGCATCTCCCTGGTGCAGGTAATTAAGAATTATGTGTAATGAGCAGTTGGCGTTGTGTTTTATTTCTTTTGAAATTGTGTTCCTTTGAAATCTGTCTCGTAATTTTTAAATACTTTCGTACATGTAACGAAAGTATCTAACATTGCAGTGTATGTTTTCACATTGTTAGCGATGAATATGAAGATGAATAAATGTGGGTCGAGCCATTACGGTCCCGATGCACGTAGGCCTTTTTTGTTAGCGATGAAGGTATTTACTGAAATTTGGAAACTCTGGCAGTCAACAAGATGGTTGTCTTTATACCGGTACGGAAATAGTTTATTGTCAAACCGTGGATTTAAAATGTCGAATCTTCATGCTTTTTCGCAAGACACTAGGATGTGGAAGAATGATTTAAATACAGGAGAATTTAATTAAACTCTTTTATATTGAGTTATTATTTCCGTAATACATAAGTACCAAAATACGTGCTATTAATCTTGTCTATATGCGGTATATCCAGTGAGAAAATTGTTGAAATTCTGCGACATGTCGTTTCTTTCGGATCTTCATCCTTCGCCCTTCTCCTTTGCACACTTTTATCTGGGTCCCTTCTTAATACTTTAGAATGGTGAATGAAATTGCTTTTTTATCCTTCAGATGGCACAGTTGCTCGTATAGAGCTGCCACCTGCGTAAGGACGTGGATGCTACTGCGGCATGAGAACGGCGTAACATACGCACGTATTCAGAAGACGTACGTAGTCTTAAACCATCTTTAGATGAAAATAAATATCGGTATCGTTGTCTGACAGTTGGTTTATTTTAACCGTAACACTCTGATAACTTTGTGCTGTTAGTGTTCGTAGTCACTCTCGGACGAAGTAGACTGTATATAGGTTATTCTGCCTCGGCTTACACATACCCGTTAATGTAGCTTAGCGTTTATCCTTTTTAATTGCTTATTCATAGAGGCAGAGGAACTTTTCGAAACGAAATGACGACTTAATTACCAGTATGTTGAAATTATCTTGTGTCAAGGAACGCAGAATTGTTAATTTAGTCATATCGGATCGGTGTTTGCGAAGAGCGCGAGTGTATCCGCATTTAGGAAGTAAGGCACTGGTTAAGTTGCTTCCCACTGAGTGTCTATAAATTCTGACACGTGTAGTCCGCCTTTGTTTATGAATTCCCCTGTTTGAAATAACTTAGTGTTCTTTGATGCTAGGCGTACTAGAGCCTATATGTGCTTAATGGCGTACTGCATAATGTTCTGTAATATTTGGGTGTGTTTTCTCAGCTCTGAAACTGCGTATGCTTGGGGTGTCTGATATAAAGCATCATCGAATGGCATATCGTTGTAGATTAATGGCAACATTCCAGGCTTTTGTCCTTGTACGTTTGTATGAAATAGGTCTGTGTCGGTGTCATCGACATCAAATAGCCTCTGCTCTTCAACTGTCGTATCAGCGAATTATCTGACACGTCTTATTTGTACGTTCATCGTGGTATTTGAAGATTTGTGTGAGTTCATAATTTGTCTCGAACCGAAGCACTGTGAATTTTGACTTGCCCTGTTATTACGGGACGTATTCTTCTTCGGCCCCCGTGGCCAAGATCCTATACTCCGTCTTTCTTGGCTCATTCTTTACTATCCTGACAACAAATCTGTAGCAGTTGGTGAAGTATCGTTGGTAGACCAAAATCAAACCGTAAAGTAATTGATCTGTTGCGTGCAGAAAAAGACCAAGGATGACGTACTGATATTTTGAACATGAGGGACCCTTGCTGGGAGCTGCCACTGCTGCTGCTTGTTTTTGCTGCTTGGTGACGTCAGACATATGTTGGCTCATAAACACGCCACAGCCTGGTTCTTAGTCCTGACATCTTGGTCATTCTGTTTCGCTCGTGCTTCGTATTTATGGGACCCAGTCACGGCCCTTTAGCTCTGTCGTTTCGGTCGAGGTCTTCTATTCTTTTTCACTGTGCAAAGAAGTTCCGCCATAATGCCTTAACATTGACCGAATCCTTTCCAGACTCCACGGTGTCATGACCCAGAAGACAACAGAAGTCACTCATACCCTGAAAATTGATCCAGTAGGTTTCTCCGAAACTACACGATCGTATTCATGAGACTATAATTGTATGTCGCAGGTAAATGACAAAGCACATTTCGTGATATCGTCTTTTACTTCATACAGTATTCGAGATATTTCGGTCGTCCGCTTTAGGTACAGTATGTATTTGTTTTGTAAAGTGGTCTTGAGGAGAGAGTGGAGGGAGTCGACTAGAATGCGAGCGTACTGGAAGGTAAACGTACTGGTATTGTTGTGGAAGGACCGACTTCTTTTACGCTAGCGATGTACCTTCTACGCTACCAAGCGGCCTGGCGTGATGGGGTTGTTTATTTAACAACATCTGGCGTTGATTACTGTAGCGAGTCTAATTGCTGAAGGTTAATGAAACTGTTAAGACTGCAGAGATAGACTTTCTGTTCGTGGAGCCGTCGCGTGTAGGTGTTTGTGCCACGGGTGGAAGGAACAGGTACACGGACGTCACAGGACTGTGAGTCTGACTGCTATCTTTGTAACCTCACACTTGGCACGAATTGCTGTGGTCGCCAGTGAATTCATATTGCTGTCTTATTCGCAGTTTTAAGCTGAAACCAAAGGAACGTTTTGCGTTCGTCGGCCGTGAACGTAATTCCTAAAACGTATCGGATTTCAGATGTCCATAAAGTGTGAGTGCGTTGGACAGACGGCTTCTTCTAGTGAAATTCGAACCTGTTACGAAATAACATGTATTGTCGATAGGAAAGAAGTGGCTTTCAAGTTGTCCACGTTGACTAGTAAGAAGTGATCCAGATCTTGGCGATGTACGTGTGTTGACATAGCGTAGTTTAGGGGGATCTTTTTTGCTCAAGCTTCAGGGTGTAAGTGGCATCTGTTGTGGCAGTGTGGGTTATGACACCGTGTAGTTTTGCATCCACCGTTAGACCACGCGGCTTCGTAACCCAGGAGACCGGAGTATGAATATTATCCGCCATGAGGAATTCATTTTTAGTGTTCAGTAACGTTACGAAGACATGTGGAATGTCAGCATGTTTTAACAAATTAGGACAGCGCGGTAACATAACGTGGTGATACCTGCTAACCTATACAGGAAACGTATTAACAACGTAAGATGCGTTTAATTGCCTACTTTGTTGGGTCTGCGGTGCTGACTTGGCGTGGTTTCGTTGTGTTGTTCATCTGGCATTTCCTGAAAACTTCATGTGGATGGTGTGGTGAGCTGGATGCTGTCATCAAAAGAGTCTCCGCTTTAACAAGACTGGTTGTGTTTGTAGTCTGCATACGAATTTTGAATGCCGGACATTAAATTCAGTATTTGATAGTGCATTTTGTTTTAGTGTGTTGTTGCCCAATATTTTATTGTTTCTCATTTATCAGGATTCTGATAGACAAAAGCGAACAGCAGCATGCTGAGTTTTCGATAGTGCAAGCTGTAAGTCGTGGGAAATGTTTTTCGTTATTAACGTGTTAATTTAATAAATTGTGCTGTATATCAGTTGCTGCTGCTGTTTTTGAATGCCCCGAAGTGTTCAAGATGTGCTCGCTGTGATCTTTTGACGGCGTTGCATTCTGTTCTAATGAACTCAAGTTCAGGATCTGTCGAGATGGAGTAGCGCATATGTAGTGGCGCAAAAGTGACTCGACACTAGAGGCGGGAGTAGCGCATATGTAGTGGCGCAAAAGTGACTCGACGCTAGAGGCGGGAGTAGCGCATATGTAGTGGCGCAAAAGTGACTCGACACTAGAGGCAACATATTGAACAGTATATACAGTCTATACAGGCAGGTTAATTGAAATCCAAACCCAGACGCCCGGCAAGCTTAACGGTCTTAACATTTCCGCATGTGATATACCGCATGGTACAGCAGATGTTGGAAATGACTTCCCATAACTCTCAGGCGTGCTGCATTTCGAAGTAACTGAAACGCCGCAAAACCGTGTAACCGTACTCCTAAATTTCGTTCGACATATTTCATACGATTTCTTCCTTATATATACAACGAGCCGAATGCGTGGGCGATCTTCGCATTAAATATTACTTATTGATAAGTAATGTGTCATCGGTCCGTCCGTACAGAGGCATTGGTACTTGGCAGTGGGAGTACGGACGTGACCTGGGACTGCCCTAACAGGATCAGTCGAGCGAGTGGTGACTGCCTCCCTCTGGGATTAATTCCACTGGCATTTTGAAGAGAGGATTTTCTGAGAAAAGGAAGTGAGGGAAAGGGTGGTATGGAAGTTGGAATAGGGGCAGAGGGAGTGAAAATTCCGGGGTCTTTCAGTGTGAAGTGGACCTGGTGAGTGAAGTGAAGAGAGAAGTAACTGAATGTGTAATAATGAATTCATGTGTATCGCAGTGTTAAGTTAAAAAAAAGTGAAATCAATAAAGACAAACAGACTTCATGTGAAGAGGAAGACCCATGTTTCCCTAATTAGGTAAGAAACCACCCTGGACCACGGAGCGCTGGATTTCGAGCACCGAAACCAGCGATAATCTACATGAGGACTGCTCCGAGTTCCGGCGCATCCCGGCCGCGGCAGAGAGATCCGGTACAATAGGTTTCCACAATGAAAATCCTCTGCATACTCACGAACAGAATAAACGTACGTTACCCTGTGCTTCACACGTCCGTTATGATAGCGGATTAAACTTGACGGTCTGAATAAGGTGATGCACTGTACCGTACACACGGCGGTATGACTGGCGGCGTTGAAGTCATGCAGCTGCCATTAAGCCTTGCCCAGCAGTGTTGGCAGTTTCTAGACAGTAGGCCTACCTTAACCTTTTAAAGCCTAGCGGTAACTTTACGTACGACCAGCTTTAACATTAAAAAATTCTACGTGGTGCCCACATTGCGTTTATGTGTTTTGTACGGATCTCTGAACAAACAGCAACTTTTGCCTTATAAAACATCAAGAGATTGGTTTTTATAACCGAAGTGGAGAGTGTTTACAGCGCGGTACGCACTGAGTCCTTATATAAAACAGACACGCTTCGTCTTTAAAGGGTTAATATAGTGTTTAAGTGATATGTTCACCAGGTGTCATGTATGTTTGAGAGCTAAAGGAGGACGCTTCCGCACCCACTCTTAACATGCGATAAGTTATATAGGCGATGTTATAGAAGGAAATGTATGGTTGTGCTTGTCTTGCATCTGGGTTCGGTTTTCACTTGAATCCTCTGTATATTAGGAATTTTAAGGGCGCTGTCGTGACGTAGTATTTTATCTCGTTTAGAGCAACACCGTAATTTTGTGGTCGTATAATGACGTCTGCATTTCTTCTAATGATGGCTGTTAGTCGCGAAAAACAAGTTTTAAAGTGAAGTTGTTTGTTGTTGTTGTTGTTGTTGTTGTTGTTGGAATGCTAACCGTGAACAGTGGACCGTCACAATCTGCGGTCAGATCGTTGTGACGTGTGCGCATTCTTTTATAATCAGATTAAATTATGCTATAACTGAACGCCCCCCTCCCCCCGGGTCTAATGTGTAAGATCGGATTTCGACTTTGATTCACGTCATTTGCCATTGTGCATTAACAGTGAGGCTCAAAACTCCGGGGTTTTCCGAACCGCTGGAAGAATTTCAACGAACGACCGGGCCCAAACCTGAAAGCTGGTCTTTTTAAGTCTGTATGTGGCCTGGAGATATTGCTGAACTGTACCGAAGCAGCGGGGCCTCAAATCCGCGATGTGTTGTCATGGCGTCGGTGTTGTGGGGAGTTGCAGAGGCACGTAACTTGCGCGTGATTTGTTTGGAGAATTCTATGGTATAAATGTGTTTTGTGGCCGCGCACTTTGGTAGGTATGTACCGGTGTTTCGGGGGAACCTGCTGTTTCCATCGTCAGGGTGCAAGAAGATGGAAGCAGGTTGCACCGAAACGTTGTATACCAGACTGCACGGCGTCGCTTCCCAAAATACATATTATTTATAGTCAGAATTTAGAAACCCCGAAATTTATCAGTTGTATAATTTCCCGTGGCACGTTTGCTGTTTTCTACAGGCTTGGACCTACACGGTTTGTGTTCATTTGTATCCGTATTTCTTAGATACTGTGGTGACAAGGCTGCCGGTGTTACAGTTCCTACGTCTGACCACCCTGCCAATATTGATGATAAGGTGATTCCTGCTTAATAATCCCATGCACTGTGTCGCAGTGACAGGAAGTGTGCGTGGCAAAGTTGGCCTTCCTGTTTCCGATCCCTAGTATTCCGGTAATGGAATCAACAACTTGGCTGATAAGTGTGCAGCTTCAGTGATTATGTGCAGTGTGTGGTGTGCTGAGTGTAACCTACTGAACGGCAGCAGGTGATTGAGAAAGTGTGAAGCGGCTTTGAGAAGCCTCGGAACCACAAAGGGATCTTCCTGGAAGCAGTGAAAAATATGATGTGTCTTCTGTTTCCATGCTTGAATTGAGTCAGGGTTGTTAAAATTGGCATATTGTAGTACTGTGATTTTGCTTTGGTGGTGAGGAGAGATCAGTGACACTGCAGTTTAGCATATGAGCAATCATGCTGTTGTCGTAAACGGTTTCTTATTGTGTCCGTTAATTTTGTGAGGAAAACTCGCGTGTTCAAATTATCCCAGACATTTGGGAGGGCTGGGGGCTGATGTCCTTACCGTCCTATAAATACGGCATTTAGCAGGTGCGCACCCAGAATTTTTCATTTGGGGGGGGGGGGGGGCTGACCCTGAGGCTATATGTAATTTATGTTTGGTTTTAAAAATTATGTTATGCATATCATGTCCTAAGTATAATATAATGCTGTCTGCAACGGTATTTATATACATGCGAATATAACTACATGCTCCAGGACTCAATCACAATGTCCTATCTGTTTGTAATTTCGGTTTTGGAGGTGTTGGGGGGGGGGTGGCTGTCGGGCTGCAGCCCACCTCCGTGGCTGCGCCCCTGGCCTTTAGAAGAACTGTCTAGTGACACTGTACTTGAATACAGTGAGGTTAAATGCTGTCAGTAGTTACGATGCCGCTGGAGCGAACGACAGTTCTGTACACAGACGAATGTTGAGCGAAGGTCTTCCTTGCATGAGACATCCGAGGGGGGCCAGTTGGTACGGAATACAGTTTTAGACAGATTCGGCTTTTCTGAACGAGTTTATTGTTTGCTTTGTTCTGTGACGTAACCTTGAAAACAAAACTTATGTTAAAATATTACCAGCGTTGGACAAAATTACATGGACAAGAAATGATCCTCGGGCCAGCTGTTAGATTGACGCTCTCGAATTTTTGCATTACATGTGCTGTCTTTAATCTGCACCGACAAGCGCAACACAGCACCTTATGTCCCAGTTTTTATTACATGTTTCGGGCGCGTGGAGCGTCCATCATCAGGTAAAATCTGATGTGTTGTGTTGTACTTGTCGGTATAGATTAAAGACAGATTTATGCGCAACGGGTTGGGAAACCCAAAGATATACATGTGCGTTTCGTTTCTTGCAATATTTTACTCTTACTTACATAAATGTAATTAGTATACGCTAGTAAACTAAGAGGACAAAACCAGCGTGCATTAGTTCCGTGTAACACTAGCAGCCATTATTTTCTAGTAATGAACCTTTTTCGCAGACTTGGGTTTCTTAATGTTACTCTGTGTTTCATATCTTACATTATGCCCCCCCCCAACACTACATAAGTGATTTTCGGTTATAATTAAACAGAATGAGTGACGCAATAAAATCGTGCAAATTCATATGCAAGAGTAACAACAATAATTTGCGGAATAATGACGCACGTTCACTGAAATCCATTATCTTGCAATAACCCCGGCCATAAGAGTAACGGTCAGAATCCATTTTTTTCCTTCAGAACATCGTTGTATAGCTGGTGGACACAAAATGAACCCGTCCCATGTCGTTTAGTGCCGGAATTTTGTGATAACCGATAACCTAAGACGTCTATTGGATGGTACTGTTTAAACTCGCTCTTCGCAAGCGTCTTCTTAGTCGTAGAGAGCTGACCATAGAGCGCGCGTGCAGACGTTTCCGAGTGTCGTTTGTTGAAGCCACTATGTTGTTGCTCTGCTGGTTATGGACGTGCAAAATGTCTCCTGATGTTGTAGAACTGATACTTCTGAGCATTGTGATTGCGCTGTGGTGCACATTGATGTATGATGCAGTGTTCAGAAATGCCTCGAAAGAAGTGTTTGAGTAGTTCGTGTGTACATTGTTACGTGGAACTTCGATGGAAGAAGATTTAAGGCGGCGGTGGGGAAGGGGGGGGGGGGGGTGCCAGCGATAATTTGGCTTGTGAACGCCGCATCTTCACTACGTGTTGTACAGATATTTTTGGCTGTGTGGTACCTGACTTAGCGGTACTTTAAGGAACGGTAAATCAGTTAAATAAAAGTCCAGCTGAACGATCTGTGTATGCAGACATCATTGGTTATAGTTGAAGTATGCGAGCTAATAGAGGCTTACGAATGTATCACCGTGTGAGTTATTTCTAATTACCACTTGAGCCTCTGTAAACGGGATGTTGCAGTATTATCCTTGATATTAATTTGTAACAGCTGCTTGTACCAAAACGTCAGCAGTCCTTGAGCATTTGTGACTGACATGCTGGCAAATTTATCTTCAAAAATTATCTCGTAACAGATCTGTGTGGCCTTTCTTTACCATTTTACATTACTTTATATTCCGGAGTAAGGTTGCGTATTGTTTCCTAATGATCGAGATTTGGTGTCTTGTGGGTTCAGGTGATGGGATGATCATGACTAAGAAGTTATGTGAAAAAAAACATGTTCGTCGTTTAAAGAGGATGGTTGTTTACTGACTGATCGCAATGTGACACACATCTTGGTAACTCTGGGACCAGAATATTTACTTCTACGTCGCGCGTCCAGAAAGTAAGAAGCGGTGTGGCGTAAAAAGCTTTTAAAAAACGTTTAAAAATATGTTTGTTGCAACATTTTGGTACCTACATTAAACTACTTCTGCACATAGTCGCCAGGTACGTCAAGGCGCTTGTGATGTCGTGGGACCAGCTTTTGTATGCCTTCATCGAAAAAGGTCGCCACCAAGCCTTTCATCCAGTCCTGCACAACTTCTTTTGTCTGTTGGACACTCCTGAGACTCTGCCCGGTCCGAAGTTTCTTGAGGCGGAGAAACAAGTGATAATCACATAGTACAAGGTCGGAACTGCGTGGAGAATGCTCGAAAATTTCCCACTTGAATTTTTGTGCGCCCACTTGTTCCTGGTCATGCACATTGGTCGTTCATTCTTTGAACGACCGACACCATATTCTCACATTCGCTTCATCATTGAACCCACATGGACACTTCAAAAATCTGGCCGTGAATATCCACCGGAAGAACATTTTTTAGCGTTTCAAAAATCCTATCACCGACTGCTCTTCACAGGTAGCGGGGTTTTCGATTTTTATGTTCGTCTGTAACTTCTGGAGGCCTCTGCTGTATATCTTTGACTTTTTTTTTTAAGTGTACACTTGGGACTTTGTTTTACTTAAGTTGACATATCGTCTGGTAGATGTAATTCGATTGGCGTGGCATAATCAAGCCAGACCTTTATTCCCACAGTGTAGCAGAACTGGGACTGTTGCTGAGGTGTCAGGTCTTCTGGAGTGTGACGCAGTATCGTAGGGGAGTTGTTCCCGATGTTCCGAAATACCATATAGCCTTCCAAGACTGCTTGACCCTACAAAATCAAGGCACTACGATCCTTCGAAACGTGGAGAACCAGTGACCCAGCGACAACGTCACGTCCCAGAAGACCTGAGTCGTATTAAAACTCCCCGCTGGCTACCGTGGGGCTGAATATTGATAGTCCTAATTGGGAGTCATGCTTGATAGTTAAATCCAGTGTAGTGGAATGAAGTAGGAGGATTAGCCGCTGAAGATGATAACGGCAAACACTTAAGATTCTGATAAAATAATGGGACAACGTTTAAGAGATATTGCGGTGTAATGCAAAAGTTTGTGACATAGTATTTTTTGTTGCGTGTAGTGTGCAGACTCACCTTGCTTAGGACGCAGTGGAAACTAATGAGAGAGCAGTAGTCGCCATCGGGCGTAATTGGAACATACATTGTAAATGACTGAATAGTTTGTAGACCCAGCACATCATGTGGTGGCTTTGGGTGGAATTTATAATTGGAGGGTTGACATTAGCCCTGGTGTATCGCGTATGGCGGCGTTTGCAGGAAATACAAATCTCAGCAGAGGGTGAGAAGGTGTCGCGAGTAACTGAATCAGCAGCGGGCAGTGGGAGTATCCTAGCGGATCGACTGGGCAAACTCGACGCTGCGACGCAAGGATGGAAGAAGCGTGTAGGGCCTACCGATGCCGTGCAGTTTTCGGTAGCCGGCCGCATGATGATGGAACACACACACACTTCAGTCCTGACCGGTGGCGGCGACATCACGTTGACACCAACAGTGCCTTCTACGCCACCGTCACCACTTCTGGGACACTCACCCGTTGATGGCAAACGGAGAACGCCCCGAGCAGAGAGGTTTAGAAGCAGACATGGTGAGTCAGCTTCCTGTTTTTGTTACACCGTTCACATCCTGCGTATGCTGGTTCGCCACTTCTAGCATGCGGTACAGGGTCTTATCATTCAGTGCTGTATTTCCTTTCACTTTTCTTTTATATATTAGTATGCATTATAGGCATATCAAGTACATCAAAACTTTCAGTTTCTGTAACCATCAGCATGAAGTGTGGTATGGGACAGCCATAGGCCTAGTACAACAGACTGATAAGTGTGTATTTGACGTAAAGGCTGGTATGCTTTCACAATATGTAGCCCGTTATTAAGATGCTATTCTTCTGGTTTTTGACGCCGTGTAGGTTCTTAGATGGACATTAACCCCACTCCCCTTTCCATAGTTCTGATTTGACGCATCTCTTGGCAGCCCTACTGTATAATCTCCCAAATCATGTCAGTGTCTGCTTGGATGTTGTAATTCTGTCACCTTAAAGACAGTTTGTGTGGTGTACTTACTAAGTTAGAGCAGGGATCAACAAGTGTTCCAAAAGTGTAGGATCAACCTAAAAATCCTGGGTGCCAGAAGGGCGACATAAAGCAATTCCTGTACTGAGGACTTGCAAATGTTAGGCACCACCATACAAAATGTTGTTAGCCTGGGAGACCTGTTACTCAAGATTTGTTCACCCCTGGATTACAGCCTGGTCCACTGAGGGATTGTAGTTTGATTTCCAGCAGGGACATAAGATTTTTCGCTTTTCCGTAACATCCAGGCCAGTTCTGGGGTCCACACAGCTTGTTGTTCCATTCGTACTGCGGGCTCTTCACCCAGAGGTAAAGCGGCCTGGGCCTGAAGCTGACCACTCGCCTCCGTGTAGTTCTGAGGTTAAGGATGCAGGGAGCTATATCTCCATTCACCCATATGCCTTCGTGTTGTGGTGCTTAATTAAGCTCAGGTGCTGCTTTGTTACTGTACCTTTTAGAGTTGGGTGGTGCATCCTGACAGCATAGCGCAATATTGACATTTGTTACCAGCTGTTATTTTGTGTCTGTGGAACACACCATAGCATTTGAATGGAGTTGTGATACCTCACTGCAACACTTCTAATGATCTTTGTGGCTTTTACTAAGATTTAAAGTTTTAAAGAGATTAGGATGTATGGGGATAGTTTATATGAAAATTATATCAGTTACAGTGATTTTATGATGCACGTGTTTTAAATTACTGGAAGTTAAAAAGGAAGTTTCATGTTTAGTAATTTATCCAGTGTTGAAGATTTCTTTCTTCTGGGATGTGATGGCATGTAGATTGGTTAATATGTTCTAAGGGTTTGGAACAGCTTTCTGTCTCCATTTTCTGGGTAGTCCAAGGAGAATATAAGAATTCCACTGGTTTTGTAGTACTCTGAAGATGGAGACAGTAATTTCCTCTGAAACATTGTTACCTGTTTACCAATTCTACACTGTTTCATGTCCTAGAAGGCGGAAGTCTTCAACAGCACTGCTGTGAGACACGGAGATCGCACATAGTTTCACCCAGCACTGTTAATAATGCTTGTTTCCTTTTTTTTTAATGCGTAGTACTGCACAAGGAAGTGTCATCAACCCCATCATCTCCTCATAAAGAAATGCTGTTGCCTTTCACACGCAGCATATCTGCACCAGGAGGGGAAGATGACGCAGGTAAGTAGTTGACTGAGCGCCATTCCAGTGCTTAGTAATGTTTATGAGTTTCTATTCGTATAAACAAACTGCATACCACTAGGAGTAATGTTTGTCACCTCCATTAGTAGGTGCTGTCCCCAGATTTTCGTATGTGTCCTCTTCATTTTCTTTCTTTAATGGTTTGTCCTTCCCAATTCCAAACCTGTTCTCCTTTCATGAACATCATCCCCTTGCCTTTGGTGCTCTTTGTCCACTGAAGTTTAAATCCTCATTTATTCTTCAAGTCAGTGACTCAGACAACCATAGATAATGGCTTTGATCCAAACCTATGTGCATAAAATATGTTTATTCAGCTTTTGTCTCCTGAACTTGATGAGACACAAAGAGACCTCTGTGTTTTACCTTCACTGTTGCATTGGAAACAAATTACCGCAGTATGTGAGTACTGCTGATCACTGGCATCCAGAGCACAAGTTGTCTAGAAATAATTCACGGTGGCTGCTTTCATGAACAGGATTATTGCCCTGACAGCCATAATACGTTTATAAGGAGGGCAATCAATGTCTGGGCACATAAAGCAAAACATCTGGCTACAGAGTTTGTTCAGGCTGTGCAAAGGAAGTTGAATTCCCAGAGTGGAATTTAATTTTATAACACTTTAAATCTTGGCAGTCAAATTAACTTTTGTGTTGTTTATGATGATAATGTTCGAGACTTCTTGCTGCATGTGAGAGCAGCTGACCTGTACAACAAAAAGCATACTGCACCAGCTGGTGCAAATTCCTTCTAATGTGGAGCGTGTGTAGCTGGCTGTTTCAGGTGGCAATAGCACAGGGCAGTTCGCCATGTGTGAATAACATGTGTATAGGCCTATATCAATGGAAATAGTAACTGCCTCATTGAAAGAGACAATCTGGATTAGTGACAGCTTTGTACAGTGGCTGGCTGTGGATGTGCAAGCTGTGGATGATTCAGTGGCCCATCACTACATCCATCCTCCCATCCCTATGCACACCAGGGGTTTTTTTATGCTGGGAGAGAAACTGACCAAGTGTGCCACTGATGATTGCTGAAGTGTAGTTTGTTATGAAGCCACCTGATGCCTTCAGAATGTAGTTGTTGGATATAAGGTTATGCAGCTTGTCTCTTTTTTTGAAATTTATTTGACCAATAAATGAGGTAAAGGAAAAACGTGACTGCAACTGCATTGGACTTTGAAGTAGAGAAGCACCTGTGATAAACCAGTGTGGACCAGACAGTTTCAGATGTTGTATGTTGTATGAAATGATTTGGTATTAAACGTTGAACTTCTGTCACAAACGTTTTAGCCTGTAGATCTATTAAAAATATTGCATGTATGCAAATAAATTAGCTTAATACATTGTTCCACCAGTAATACATCTGACTTGTATTTGGAAGATATTTGTGGTCTTACTTAGCCCATCTATACAAATTGAAGGATAGTGAAGGAATTAATTACCATCAAACACAACTAGTGTGTATTTTATACTTTATTCTGGCAACATGTTTCGACCTAATGTGGTCATCTTCAGGCCAATAATATGAGATTCATAAAAAGTACCATATACAGTTGTGTTAGAACATATTAATAACAGAGATCTCAATTTTACATTCAGACCAGTACATGTTGTTGTGTCACATTTGTTACGGTAATTATTAACATATAGTTAAAAAGAGGATTTGTGTGTTACACTTCTGTAGTATTTTAGTGTAGTAGAGGAATACGCAGTGTAGAGTCCATGGACCATCAACGTGGTTGGTCTTATTTATTTTCTGAACAGTGAAGATGGATCGTACCTTTGTGCACTGGAATCAACACTTTGTAAATAACATGAGAATTTAATGTATTTAACCATCTGTCCAAACCAACTAATTATAATGAACACGGGTAAACAGCTACAAGCATAAACAAGACCAACCAAGGTGACATTTCATGGACTTTATGCTGCGTATTTGTCTACCACACCTAAATACAGAAGCATAACATATGAGTCCTCCTTTAACCATGTTTTAATCATTTTAATTATCATCATAACAAATTTTACACAGCAACATGTACTGGTTGGAACGTAAAATTGAGATCTCAGTTATTAATATATTTTGATGCAACTATGTACAGTACTGTTTATGAATTTCACAGTATTGGCCTGAAGATGACCGTACTAGGCTGACGTATGTTGCCGGAATAAAGCGTATACTATACTCTTGTTGCGTTTGATGGTAATTAATTCATTTATTTTTACAGTCACCACAGTGGGATGACAAACATAAAAACTGAAGGATATTATTTCGAAAAAGAGCTGTAATTCTACGTTATACCATTCATAATCGTTTATTCAAGTCATCTGACGCTGTGTAAGCTTTGAAGTAGATGCGTTATCATTGAAGAATCCCTGTGGCACAATTACAAGACTGTGGGTTTAGCCGCTAGAAGATACTCATATATGTGAGTTGAACTGGATGAGAGTAGAAAGGATAAATAAGTGGCATATAGTAGGAATGCACTGTTTCCTTTGTTGTGCAGTGGAATTGACTTAGATTTACCTTCCTGTCTTTTCCTTTAACATCATGCGTTGTTATTTGTGGTATGTCTTGTAACTTGTTCCCGTAATACATTGGAAACCGTTACAGCTACAGTTAATTGCGTTACAGATCTGTCAGCTGATCAGGATCATTCACATTGTGGTCCCAGAGTGGTTGTTCCCCAGCTGGATGATGAAACGTTTACATCATTCTTCAGCAGTAATTTCTTACTGACGTCAAAGTCACAAAGTTCAGAGGAGCTGGATTTGTGTATTGAGGATCTGGACCATGTTGTCAGCAATTCCAGAAAATTGTAAGTACCATTATGGACAGTTCTTAAAATAGTGGATGTTACAACACTCTACTTTTCTCATGTGTGAAATTCTTAAAACACTTTCACTCCCAGAAATTCATTGTGGCTTACCAGCTGAGCCATTTTCATCAGTACATTAGCGGTTTTCAGGATTTCACATTACATGAATACCTGCATATATCCAAAGAACTGATGAACAGGCTGGTGTAGTGGTTACACTCCAGATTTGTATTTGGGAGATGCCCGGTTCAGATCTTGGATGCGGCACTGTGTATCCTGACTTAGGTTTTTCATGGTTTTTGTTTCTCTCCAGGTATATGTGGGTATGTACCTCTCTTAGGCTATGACTGCCCCTTTCAAAATCATCCTATCATTGACTATGTATAGGGTGATGTACTGACAGTGTTTTAAAATAAACTACAAAATGAATTTCCAGAGACTCACAAAAAGTAGCTACTTACATCATCCAGTGAGAGAAGGAAGTTGCTGAATGCTCTGCATTCTGAGGGAGAAATATTTTGTTTTGTCATAATGTGTTGGTGCGTGTTGTAGGTCACATGTGGTAGTCTGGACATAACACCTGCATGTGACCGAGTTTGGACATAGGATTGAGTGTGTTAATACTGTCTGAAATTTTTTATGGGTAATCTCAGGTCACATATTCATCCCATCTAAACCAAAATTTACACAATATTGTCTTTCTGCATGAGAATTTTGTGGTGTTATTCTAGTACCAATAAGATTACTTGCTCACACACTTGCTCACCTGTCTGTCTGTCTGTCTTCCTGCCATTCTCTGTATGATAACCCAACGGTTTAGCACCACTAATACCAAGGCCTGTCTTTGAATCAAGTATTGTGTCATTTCAGTTCAATTCATGAGCTGCCTGTCTTAAGGTCATTTTAACCTTTCCATGCCATGTGATAGTAAATTTTCCTACACTTGAAGTGCTCTAAATCATATGGTAACACTGTGTTTCTGTATCTTGTTCTACACTTTGATATGGGAATGGGGGGGCGGGGGGGCTTCCCACAATCCGGGCTGAGTGTCTGTATGTCCAGTCCATTAATCCCTTGGACCTACTGGTAATTCTGACATAATGAACTGAGCATTATCTGATTTTTAGTGGTTACCTTGATTTTGAGTTTTCGTTCTATGTGGGCAGGTACAATTACTTTTGGTTATGCCTCATGGAGTTACCATTTTGTCTGAAATATCTACTCTATTGCTATACCAGTAGATTATCATTTGAGGAGCCAGGATAAATTTGTTGCTGTAGCAGCTAGGTAACAGTAGAGATGGTGAAGGAATTATGGCTTTAGTGCCGGTGAGGGCAAGAAATTTTATTTCCTCCAAAGCATCCATACCACATCTGGAATCCACACAGTTGCCAGGTTAATGGGTACTGGGGGCCCTGTCCCTGAGGGTACAGTGGCTGGGATATGAAAGTGGTAAGTCACTTCCATCTAGCACTAACATCAGGAATGAGTGGTACTATACTTCTTCTCCCCCATGTCTTTATGGCTTACACAGGGACAACTTTATCTTTAATTTTATATTTTTATTTGTTGGCCATGTAAGTACTGCAAAAATGCATATGCATATTGCAGCTGGCAGCATATTGCATTCTCTCAGTATTAATATTATTATCCTCAAAATCTGGCTGCATGTCCCATAATACTGACAGGTTTAAAATTCCTGGTTCGTTGATGATAAAGGTTAAAATTGTGCGAAACAATCAAATCAATTGCATGATTTGTGAACATTTATTAACATCATGTAACTGTTGTGAACAGTTGACATAAGAATTTTCACAAAATGTGTTACTGACATAGGTGTCAGTGTTTAATTACGAGCATTCCTTTCTGGATTCAGAATTGTCATTGTTATTAACAGCTGTCATCATGAGTTGGGACATGTCAATGTGTGTCTATGTAAGCTGATATTTCCTCTGAATTTGTATATCAAATGAGAATTCAAGAACAAGCTCATTCTTGACAAACTGCTGGAAGACATATTTCCAGTTTTCTCCAGGGACCTGTTCTGGAAGTTTTTCCACATCTATCACGAAGTTTTCCACCTTGAATCTATTCTGTAAAACATTAACATAATAGAATTAATACAGCATAATGAAAATGTTGGTATTTAACTTGCATTCAGATCTAAATATCTGCCTGTGCACGGAAACACAACATCCTGTGCAAAATGTTTCAGAGCGTGTGATTTGTTTGAATCCTGTATCGTTATTGGAATTTATGCAAGATCTCAGAGTGTACATCTGATGTGTTCATAACGAACTAAATTGAAATATGTCAAACCACTGCAGTGGCTTCCTCATTCATGGCCACAAAATACATTGGTCACTTGCTTGCACTTATAGAATTAAGATTTATTTTGGTAGCATAATTTAGCCAAGGACAGTGGGTTTCTAGGGAGATACTCATCACAGTTCTGAAGTAGTGTATTGTAGGATTAACACCCATACCCCATAGGACACTGTTGTTTCATGACTGAGTAAAACTGGGAGGTCTCAGCCAGGAAACAGACGAAGGAGTCACAGGAACAGGAACAGAAGTACTGATACATTCTGTGTTACTTTGTAGGGAACCCATATGCTGTTCTGCTTAAGAACAAGAAGTATGCATTCTTGCAGGCATTGCTGCTTGTAAAATATGAAGCCAAATTTCTTTAAATCCCTCGAAGTCACTGGTTGAAGGAAATGTTAGGGTTAAGGCCTATAGTGTCCTCTAGTGCAAGGCTGGAATGTAGCAAACACTCTGAACATACAGAAGTATACTGTGTATCCATATTTCCATGTGCATACTTTATGCTGTAAGATAAGTGGCCCATGATGTATACTAGCATAATAAGGTACTTGAATGCAGGGAATTGTGGAATGGTAAGGCGTATTAAAAGAAAATATTATGTTCTATCATGAAAGACCAGATGAAAAAGAGGAAACTAATGAATAAATTAGTAACTGAGGAGAGGATATGCTTTTGAAAAGTGTACATGTTGAACAGCAAACAAACAAACAAACAAACAAACAAACAAACAAACCCAGAGTTCCATAGCTGGCCAAAAAATGTCCCAAATGGTATGGGGCCTAAAAGTTCATTACCAAATTTATATGAGCCACATTATCAGCTATCCTGTACCCTCCCATGCATCCTAGGTCTTCAGAATTATTATGTTCCTTAGAAGTTTTCCCACCATAATTTGTATACATGTAGCTTCTCATTCATACATGCTACACACCCAGTTGATCATGGCCATCTCAATTTGGTCATCCTAATACAGTACCTTACAAACTTTCCTGCCAGCTCTGTGGCCACCAGCATGGCTGAAAGCCTGTTAACAGTGATGAAATGTGGTTAGCAAATATGTGAACTTACAGCAGTGATGGGGCATTTGTCCGGATAGTTGCTCTGTCTTATTATGCTTTCCATGAAGTATGGATCACTGACAAGGAAGTCACACCAGGTGTTGTTAATGTGCACGACACTCTTTTGCCACTTGTTATTTTGAAGCTCGTAGCTCTGAATATTGATCTGTAATATCCAACCATTGCACATTTCATGTATTGAGACACTGTTGTATGCCGTATGTCTGGAAATAATGATGTATGTGCTGATGGACGAGGGAATGAGCATCTCTGCGATCAGATGCCAGTATGGTACATGTGGATCGATGATGCAGTTCATCAAGAGAAACAAGGGCAAACTCAGGGAAAGCATTAGGGTCAGTGCTTCATCTGATGTGGAAATTTCTTGTGTAAGTCATCATGACCCCTTCCTTCAGGGGATGGAAATTGCCCTGTGTGTATGGCTGGAGGATGGTGATGGAGGCTGTCATGACGCCATAGAAGTTGGTGTGTAAGGACATGCCAAAGAAGGCAAAGCAATCATATATCGCCCTGTTCGTCAGTAATGGTGAGGGTTTGCTGTACATTTAACAGTTTTGATACATTTTACTTTGACCTTATATGTTTTTACAGTGATAACCTAAGTAGAACTCACAAGCATATTTGGGAATGAAATGGCACAAGGGAGTGTAGAGGGATGTTTTTGACACAGCATCCAGACTGTCTCTGGGGCCCACCCAGTCTCGTCTTCAGTGGGCATCAGGGGTAAAGTGGCTAGGGTTTGAAACTGACCACTTTCTTTCATCTAGTGCCAGGATTAAGAATGAGTGGAACTAAACATCCACTTCCCTGTGTGTCTTCATGCGACATACAGGGACAACTTTACTTTATGTAAAGTGATGACATAAAATCAGTGTAGGTAGTTGTAGGCTGATTTGTGACTGTTGCTACAATTTGATCCATATCCTAGTATTATTGTGCATTATAAAATTTGTGCCATGTTGAGTATGTTGTGCCTCCTGTGTCTAGGGTCACAATTACTTTACACTGTATTAACAGCCTATAATTCTGCTAAAGAATTTGATTTTAAGACACTACAATCTAACAAAGTGTAGGATATCTAAGAAGGATACTTTTAAAAGTGTAAATTCAATCCAGGATTGTAGTTTTTTACTTCTTTTCTCTACTTGTGAGTGCTTAAGCAAGTTCTTCAAATTCACAAGTAAAATTTAGTTCCATGGTTTTGAAACTTGCCTAATATAAAGCTGATGATCACATTTGAAAACCAAAATACATTATAATTTATATACTGTGTGAGGTAACATTTCATAACTAATATCCTTGGTGGATAATTTCGTAGCTGTTACGTCATTTTAACAACAGCACGATGTGGACGTCAGTGCTAATCTTCAAACTCAGACTGTTTTACTATAGGTAACATTTCATAACTAGTATCCTTGGTGGATAATTTCGTAGCTGTTACGTCATTTTAACAACAGCACAATGTGGACGTCAGTGCTAATCTTCAAACTCAGACTGTTTTACTATAGGAACAAAGTCCCTGGCACCCATGGTATAGGACACTTGGGCCTACAGCCAATCTGGATGAGGTGATAAAGAGGGATATCCCTGTTTCTGTCCATAGATCAACCCTAGTTGCCTAGCCTGCAGGCAGTCACTGCACTGACTGAAATGCAGATTTAAATAAATTGTACAGATTTGTTTTTGGGGTTGGTGTAGGTAGAGCTTTATTACACAGACTCTGTAAGTGGAATGTGTACAAAATGAACTCACCGTAGCATCAGTTGGAAGGTCCTGCAGCAGGTCCATAATTGCATTTACTGAATCAGTAGTATCATTATACTTGTTTATCTCGAAGTCAGTGTCTTCACTGTAAAACTTCTTATGAATATGTTTGAGTTCTGTGCCCTTTATAAGCACGTTGTAGGTGCGCTGTAAGAATTGTCATGTTATTAAAGAATGTTCCTGGTTTGGCAAAAGCTTGGTCTTCAGAAATGTTGAATTTAAAGTTGGTTGTAGGAAATTGACATTTATGAGATTAAAGCAACTATTAATTTTGTAGTCCTGAAACTTCTGCCTTGTAACATCTTACTGTGTTGGAAGAAATAGGAAAGAAAATTCTTCCAGTATAGCATGGCATTACAGTCCAGAGGACAGAGGACTAAATGTGGATTGCCATGAAAACCTCAGATCTTGTGCCATTCTCAGGCTTTCGTGAACATGGTAATGAACTTCAGTGTTCAGTAAAAGATGAGGAATTTGTGGATGAACTGCATTATTTAGTTTCTCAAGGAGGATGTTTGTTCTATTGAGTTACTGGAATTTTTTCAAATATTTGCTCAATTATAGTTAAACAAATGTGTGTGCATTTGTGCATATGTGTATAATATTAAAATGGCAGTAAAGTGTGCTTAAGATCATGGGTTTATATTCAGTTTAATTAATTTTGTGTGATCATTAGAGGTTTTATAAGTGATGTTTTACCATGTTAAATCAGAGATTCTTCCTTAAATATTGGCCCTACCAACGCTGTAGTACTACTCACACTTCATACTACAATAACATCCATCACTAACCACTATAATACACAGTAAGAAATCGAATGAACAAAATGTTAAAAAGGGCAGTTATGATAACATGGCTCCTAATACATTTGACTTGCATTCAGAATCTTGAAACTGGCAATTTAGAGTTATCATTTACCATTCTTTTGTTCCTCTGAAACATGCAGCATGAATGTTAGAATTTTACACTACTGTTAATTCTAGTTGCACTAGTTAGTTAATAAGTCATGTCATGTAAAGCTATAAAGACAGTCCAAGTAAGAACAAAGTTACTTTACCACTGCATGGCTTGCCATGACCATATACAGAAGCAGCAGACACAGATCGTAGAGAGCCATGGTGTTGGTCCTGTGGTAGCTGGCCAGCCATAACTGTGAACTCTTTTATATGCCTGATGACAGGAAGTATGAATAACATGGGTGTACAGGTTTGTAATAATGACTGCGTTCACGTATCATTGAGATCGTGAGTGATACATGGTTATTGTACACATAATTTGTTTTCATGGAGAATGTTTTTCTGCATCTTTTATGATGTATCAGTAAATTTCTCAGCTGCAGAAATGTGAGAACTCAAAACAGAATAATCAGATTAATTAAAATTATAATTTTTACATTTTAGTTTTTTGGAACCTGGGTGTGTAATTAATGTAATTCATTTTACACCCTGTAGTTTGCTATACAAAGGGCAATGATGAAGTTTCTTTCCTCTTTAAAATATAAAGATGTAGTAGTCACTATTTTTGTGTGGCAGTTGGGAGCTACATCGTTTAAACCATGGCTAGGCGCTGGCTGTTCTATATTTTTGTGATTTGTTTTTGTGATTTGTTTTTCCTTGAGGTGTGTAATATGACTGCTGTTCATTCATCATACAGTCTCACATTTGATATTATGTAGCCATTGTGGCAGAGATGGAGGCATTAAATAACCTAAGAAGTAAAGCAAATATCTGAACTACAGTGTGTTTTGAAAAATTTTGAGCTTTGAATTTCTTTCCAAAACTGAACAGTGGTTAACATAGGATGTTAGATCATGATCAAAACATCATAATGGCAACGGTTGTGATGATTAGCAGTAACAGTACAAACCAAGGGCAGGCTGCAAATTAACTCTGTAGTGTACTTATAATTTATTTTAGAAGAAGAGGATGTAGGTGTGTGAATATCAGTTGGCAGGGACTTCTATTTTATTTAGTAGATTCATGAATCATCACTGCTGTTGATATATCTTTGGCAGCTTCGGTACCACATCTTTGTAATTAATTTTGTCACACAAAAAAAAAACAAAACAAAAATAAAGAGAAAAGAAAAGTATAGTTCTGTGCAGCTGTAATCATTTTGGCAGGTTCTTGAGTAATTTGAAACTGTACACCCCTTTTGCAAATATGGGCCACACTACATATGTGCCAAGGTGTTCATTTCCATGAACTAAGGATCTGTTTGAATACATCTTTATTATTTGAAAATTATTTTAATTCCTGGCTGTTGGAGGTTAGAAGTTTGCAGTGTGTGGAAGCTTGATTCACATTACAGATTTAAGTGTGGGAGAATATATATATATATCTTTTGTGTCCCTTAAGTGAATCTTTGTTGAATATGTGGCACTTTTCGGCTGCCTAGATTATGTAACTGTTGATTGTGCCACTCTTGGAGGTAAAAGAAACATTTGAGAAAATTTTTATAGTATAATTTTACATGTACATTACAGTGATACAGCCTGTGTCTATGAGATAGTGATTTGATGGTATCAGTTTACATACACACAATAGTAACTCTCATTAGCATCATGTACCAGTCACATTTTGCTTGTTAGTTAGGTTTCCATATGTGAGAAACAGTTAATGGCTTGTTGCCTGAATGTTATCAGATCCTGTCATCTTGTTTGCATTCTTACTGCCTGTTTGTATGTATTTATGCTGTAGTAATGTAGCATTACTAATGTTCAATTTAATTTTCTGTCACTTGTGTATGGACTGCCTGTGCTACTCTATTTCTTGGTTGCTTATTATGTTTAGCATCATTGCCGCGAATTAAATTTAGAAGCTGAAACATAGCATGCTAGCAATAACCTTATTCCCATGGAAGTTTTGGTAATACATCATGCAAGAATGGTGCAGGATATCCTTATTTTAGGCACATATTTTATGTATGTGGAAGTAAATTATTTTCGCATTTTAGGCTGTTTAAGAATTCTGTCAGCTACTTTAAGAAGTCTGTCAGCTACTTTGATTATGTAATCTTGGCTATGAAATTTAAGAGTGCTATAAATAGTGACATGGTAGTGGAGGCCAAAGATATAGTGTGTGACAAATTGTAACCCCTTGCTGAAGAAGGTATGAAACTCTATCCTGCAGCAGTGTGGATGGGTTCAGATGTATGAATATTGTTTAATTAAAAAGTGTACTCCAAAACATGTTATGTCATGAGCAACTGTAAAATTTTACATACTAAAGTGGACGAAAGTAGTAGCATTAGTGTATCAACAACACTGGTGCTTGTTGGATTAAAGATTGTGACTTGTATGACGGACAATACTGACGAAAGGAGAATAAAGGGTCATTCTTTTGTAGCAAGTCGCTCATAAGCTGCATGGAATGAGGCTTATAAAATCACAAACAGTTAAGTTACTGGGATTTTTGTATCATTATTTGTGTTGACATATTTTTTGCTTACAGGTTGATACAGAAGCGCACTGTGAGGCTTCAGCGAAAGGCCATATCATCCCGCAATCCTCTTAAGGCATTGGCAGCCCGTACAGACTTGCAGGATGAGTATATTGAGGTGCGATCAGGAATTGCGGAGAAGGAGGTGAAGAGGTTGAAGGTTGAGAAATGTGAGTATTTGGCAGGAAGTTTATTGTCTTCAATCAGTGTTTAGGAGCAAGTTCATATTACGGTCTTCATTTGGTATTTGGTGGGAAATACAACCTATTCAGACTGTGGGCTTTAGTCAGTATTTATCGGGAAGTATGACATATTCAGACTGTGTTCTTTAGCCTGTATGTATCAGGAAGTGTAACCTGTTTAGACTGTTATCTTTATGGAGTGTGTATCAGCAAGCGTAACCTATTCAGACTGTGGTCTTTAGCCAGTATTTATGTGGAAGTATAACCTATTCAGACAGTAGTCTTTAGTCAGTATTTATCAGGAAGTGTAATCTGTTAACACTGTTTTTCAGTTAGTAGGCAGAAGAGGAAATATGATGTTGCAAGAGAATGGTAAAAACTCCACACACAGATCTTCATAGTTTGTATTCTTCTGTTACTTGAGGTACAGGGTTAAGGCAAGGGGGTTGAGACAGACAGGGCATGTAGAATGCTGGATTGATTGAAGAAATACATGGAGGTCTTTGGTTACAAACTTCATGGGAGAAGTCTGCTTAGGAGAAAGAAATTTTGTGGTAAGCTGCTATTCAGACGGATTGTAGGGGATGTAAAGTGGACTGAACTGTTCATTGTATTGTGCAAGTATGAATTTTTTGATTTCCTGAACAAATACCATTACAAATGTGACACTGTATGCCAGAGCGTTAGTAGGTTAATGCTCTTTCTTGACAGTGGCAAAGAACTCATCTCTTGCTCTGGAGGCATTGGCTGGTTTGGCAAGCAAAGAAGACTTTACAGCTGTTTCGCTTAAGAAGGCTGCTTCACCATCAAATGGTAACATGTTGCCGTATAAAGATGTGATGCTGTTGCAAGTGAAGGGCCGCCGACATGTTCAGACAAGATTGGTTGAACCAGTAGCAAGCAGTATTAACAGTGGTGACAATTATGTGCTTGTTACTCCCACAGAGGTCAGTATCAGTCGTAAGAAACATTTATATTAAAGAGTCATATTAGGTGAACTGTTGATGTTACATATTATAGAACTGTCAAGGCATTTAAATATAGATCAGTACCACTTTGTGTAGAGCTTCTTTATATAGAACCCCAAGAATGAAAAACACTGTCTTAAACTCTGTGTAGTTAGGAAAAACAGTCTTTGATTGCTGATTAACACTGTCAGTTTGTGGAATGTACAGAATATCAAAAATATGTGCATTTAGTGTGCCTAAATTTTGACATTTGATGTTTTCCCAGTGGTGAAGTTTCGTATGGTTGGGTTCTGAACTGTCACAATCTGTAGTTTGGTACTGGGTTTGTGTCTGGCGTGAATTCATTAATTTCATGTCTGACTATGAAAGCTGTATTGTATGAAACACATTGAAGTGACAGACACCCAGAATGTGAAGGAAGAAAGACACATGTCTAAGCTGATACTTGCTTCTTGTAGTGTAGTGTTGCAGAGAGTGAGATAACGTGTGTGTGTGTGTTTTGTTTTATAACAAGGAGAAAATAGGCAACTACATTTTGTGATTTATGTGAAGTAACATGGGCTTTTGTGTGGGTTAAGTAATTTAAAGGCGGAAGGGAAGATATGACAAATGAGAGGGGTATGATAACAAAGAAAATACAGGAATGGTGACATCACGAGCATTTCTCCAAGGGAAACATGTATCAAAGAAAGCAAAATATAACAACCTGAGAGGCCTGGCTTTAGTGACATTCTTATTCTTATTCTGGGCATACTGATGTAACATACCGTGTTCATCACAACTGTTTTAATACGATTTTTAGCATGTCACTGTTTTATTTCCATTAAATATAATCCTAAAATTTATGGTTTCAGTTTATCATATGCTTTTCATGGTAATGTCAGTTGAGTTGTCAACCGTATGCAAGGACAGCGTAAAGTAATTTAGGTGTTGTTATGTATAACACCTAAATTCTTTTACTTTGTCCTTGCTGTCCACCTTTATTATGTGTGTGTTTTTATGTAATAAAATATGAAAGGCATTGATATCTCAATTCCAATATAACTGTGTGCATAGTTGTCTTTTCTTTCTTGTGGGAAGCCTGATGATGGCCATGTTTGGTCGAAACGTAGCTGAATCGTGAACTAAATATATTGTTGTGCATTGACTGGATTTATTCTATACCTCTGATTATCTAAGAATACATCAGGGATGAATTGTCTAAAAATTATATAGGAATGCAGTATTCATTATAAATTTTTTAGTCTCAAACAGTCAAGCAAACATTCCACCTTCAAGTTTTTAATGCCAAATCATAGGCCACCTGAAGCAGTTTTGCATCATTAGAATGTTCCAACCCACAACACTTTTGGTAAAGCAGATGTCCACCATATTTGCCTGACTTCTGTCCATGTGACTCTGAAGGCTGCAGTACTTTAGTAATCATATTTTATGACTAACTCAGGCTAGTTGTTTGTCTGACTAGTAACCCAAATGTCAAGTTCTATGACAATTATGTGACCATTTCTCCACCCCTCTTTCATTTCTGCTCATTATTGCTATCCAGATATTCTCCTTGCTTCATGCCTTCCCCTTTCACATTTCGTCTATAGAAATAAATCTGTTATGCGGAAGATTTGATTAGTATTTTGCAGTGTTATTACAGCATGTACTTCATCCATCTGCTTCCTTCCCCAGTTTCTATGAAAACTTTACATCTCTGTATCCTAGGTGAGCATTGGTTGCTGTGTTGACTCCCAGCCAGGTGTAGTGTGGTTGCTGTGTTGATTGCAGTTTAATATACGGTTAATTTTATCGTAACAGCTACTCATGAAGATGCTTCCTCATTGGTTGTTTACTCACCTTGCAGGTTTATAACTATGTTGGTCGGTATTCCAATGTTATTGAACGTGCACGTGGTGCAGAAGTGGCAATCAGTATCCACCAGAAGAAGGATCTGGGTTGTTCAAATTCTCGGCATGTGATCACTGTCTCGGAGGAGAAGGCCACATGTTCTACATCTCAAGCTGAGAGCTTTTGGAAGCTGCTGAATGGAACTGGTCCAGTTGCAGGAGCAGGTCATCCTGACGAAGACGAGTTGTTTGAATCAGCCATCGTTGCCACTAACATGGTATACGAGGTGCAGGGCGACGAGCTTGTTCCAGTAACTGAGTACTGGGGAACCATACCCAAAATAGAAATGTTGGACCCTAGTAAGGTTAGTACGCACAGACACCTCACAACTGATTGAAATCAGTAGGTGAAGTCGAACATCCTGGTATCCTGGAGAGTGTAAATTGATATTCAGAGAAAGTTTTCTGTATCAGCGAAATGGGGATTTGCAAATTGAAGACTTAGTAGATGTAGAAATCAGATTGCTTAAAATAGGCAGAAGGTATATCAGTATATTTTTAAAATACGGAAATTCGTATTGGAAACCTGTATCAGCTACACTTGTTATACCAGTGGTTAATTCAGAGTTTATCATTGCCATTTTGGTAGTGGGTTTAATATATTATATTTATTTTATTTCAGCATGTATGCAGTGATCTAAGTATCACAAGATTTTGTGTCAAGAATACATACCTGAGAATCAGTCATATTAAGGATACAGTGGTATGGACATGTGTTATACATGGATGGCAATGGACTCCATTAAGAGTGTCAGAAATTTAGGTGCTGACAAATGATGAGTTGGAGGGATGAAATAGGACATAGCTGGAGAAGTGCGTATGGGAGGGGAAGGCTGTAGAATAGGGCACATTAGTGGAGATGCTGCTGCTGATGATGATGATGATCTGTGGTGGTGGTATGCCCAAATTGAGCATGGGAGGAAACAGAATGTAGCTGGGGCTCTTTGAAGTATGATGTTCATCAAAATTATATCTACAGCTTCAGTTCCTACCTGACAGACAACATAGCCCATGTCCATTATAAAGACTATCTGGTTGATGCTGTGTAGGGAAATCATTTTTATTGATTAGTAGTCATATGAAGCACATAAATACATTATGTGGTAAAATGCTGAGTTTCTTCATGTTAGATATTATGTGCAGTTACCAGTATGCTTTAAACATTTAGAAATGTTTTGCAAAGCTGCCCCAACAGCCTTCAGACATTCAGTGACAAGTATTGTACTTTAATTTGTATTTTATGTTTTGTTTCTGTGTATCAGACTTGTATATGAACTACCTGAGCTGGTTTAACTAGTAACAGTACATAACAGAAATGTTTAAACTATCCACAGATCCTGGTCTTTGACTTTGGATCGGAGTTATATGTGTGGAATGGCAAGAATGCAGTACTAGACAGACGTCGAGTGGCAGTAGGTCTGGCTAAGGAGCTCTGGAATGAAGGTTATGATTATTCTGAGTGTGATGTGTGCCCTCTCACGGCTGCATCTGTGCTTGGGAGGCGTGATCAGCTTAAAGTCATCAAGAAGGGAGCATCCCGTCCAGACTGGGCACTTCTTGCAAAGGTAACCCAGCACATGGAGACAGTGCTCTTCAGGGAGAAGTTCCTTGACTGGCCCGACTTCTCACGTGTCATCAGAACAAAGAGTGGAGATGATGAAGAAAAGCAAGTAAGAACTCTTTTATGTTTTCTGATTCGGTAATTGCTAAAAAAATCTTCGTTGGTATTACATGCAGTGAAACATGGATGTTACATTTCTGAAGGGACCATTTAAAATGAATGTAGAATTTAGAGAAATCTGAAGTCAAGGAAATGAAAACTTATTTAGCTGGTGAAATTAAATACACTAAATTAATACTGTATTGCCTTAAAAATGTAATCTGGTTCAATGTATTGCATTAAATAGTCTCATTCACTACCTCAACATTTCTGTTGAAGTCAGTTGCTGCCCCTTGGTTTTCTGTTGAATGCTGCACACCTCATTCTCAGTACTATTTAGGGCAGTCATCATGTATTTATTCTATGCATGTAGCAGACATTTTTTGCATCATACAGTGTGTACAGTGGGGTAATCCAGCTGAGGTATTGACAATAGTCTTGGCCTCACCACTTTGTTGTAAGAATAGAACAATATCAGTCCCCTCCCCCCCAGTTGAAAGTGCTTAAAAAACAGGAACATGCCATTTGGTGCCCGGTTTGAATGTCTAACCAGTGAGGTGGGTAGGAAGCACAGATATATACTCAAAGACAGTTTAATGTTGTTTTATGGACGTTCTGGGGTGACAGTTAAAAGAGTGGGTAGAATCAAGGGAAATGTGGATTCTGGTAATACAAAGTTCAAGTTTCACTTTATTTGATTCTGCCTTAAGTGATGTTGGATGTACATGAAGTTATGTCAAAGAATGTAATATGTTTTAGTGGGCAGTGAACTTTGAAATTTCATATTATTTTATTTGGGATCTGATAATGAACATTCTTTTATCAAACGTTATTTGAAAACTAAGCACTGATTACTTGTTACATTTGTCATGTCTGTCAAAAAATCATTTCATAAACAGCCAATACTGACACAGGTGGATGCTAGCATTGACGTGAAGCCGTGTGATGTGCAACTCATGGTGAAATCCAGCACCAGTGACCCCGATCTGGAACTGGAAGGAAGTCATGTTGGCCGTGGTTTCCATTATTATGATAGTGAGGTAAATGTCTGTTGATGCTTAGTGCCAGCTGAAATTTAATGTCTTGGTTTCAAATTGCTTCATTTTATAACTTCTAGTGTGAATAATGAATAAGTGTTGGCAAGTTTTGATGGTCACATACTTTGGCTCTGTGAACTTCTTCGACATTGACCATACATGCAAAATTGAAAGTGACTAGTGAAGGATCTTGTTATTGGCATACTCATTTGTGGAAATTTTTAAATCAAGGTGACATTACATTGGGGGAAAATTAAGCATTCCTGCTATAAAAATTATATTTTAAATAAAGTTAATGAGGAACCCTTCATGCATGTATTTTGGAGCTGGTTAAACTTTTCAATTAAACATATGTTTTATGACTTGTACAGTGGACTCCAACTTAACAGGCCTACATGGGACTGAGTGCTAAGATGGTAATTGAAAAATTTGTCGATCCAGACAGAGATCAGATACATAACAGGTGATAAAAAGTTCCACACAGAGTGAAAAATCATTGCCATCATTCACTGAATGTAACAGTGATTTTATCATTTCTAGATATACCATACAGTAATAATCTTAAATGTCTGTAAAAATAATGTAACTTAAGTTAATAAATTTGTTACTATTCAAGTCATTATTTTCACCTATCTCTGCATCTGGTATCAAGTCAGTTAAGCAAGATAGCTGGTTAAGAGAACATGACATACAATAGAGAGTCCGCTGTATTTATTGTTTCTTGCAAGTAAACACTCTGACTTAAGTGATCTATAAATCCCATGGGATAATACACATTTAATTCAACAAATAATTTAATGAGATGGTACTTTTAAAATGAGTTAATTTTACAGTGACAGAGAGTTACAAGTTTTATATTCTTATGCTTAGTTAATGCGCTTTGATATTTTCATTCATCTGAATGTAAATTTTGTTTACAGACTCACCGTCACTATGAAATCACAACACTCAGTGTTTCTGTTTGGCATATTCTCGAGTATGAACACACACAGCTCCAGGAGTCATCTGTTGGACAGTTTTACAGTGGAGACAGCTATGTGGTGCGCTGGCTTTACACTATCACTGTCACAGGTGAGTTGGTGGCAGGTCAGACTGTGCCATATAGGTGTGTAGCACAGTTTTTATACTTTATTGATATCAATGTATGTGTGTCGTAGGCCGAGAGTTGAGTGGACAACCCTCACGTCACGCTGTGTTGGGCCGAGACCGCTGTGCATATTTCTGCTGGCAGGGCCAAGAAACTTCGCTGAATGAGCAGGGTGCAGCTGCTCTTTTGACAGTGGAGCTGGACCAAGAGAGGGGGCCTCAGGTGCGAGTGGTTCAGGGCATGGAGCCCCCAGCATTCCTTGCTCTGTTTAAGGGACATATGGTTGTACATTCAGGCAGGAGAGAAGATGGGGGCAGTCAACAGAGTGATGGTTAGTTGAGTATCTAATTGTTAATGTGGGTGGAAGGAAATAACCAAGGTGCTTATAAATATTAACTGTAAATATTGCAAAGGCCATATGTTGCAGGTGTATTGTCATTGCAATTCTGAGCCAAAAGGGAAGTTCATTATTAGTACCCATAAAAACACCCCCATACAGGCTAAAAAAATTTGTATGAGGTTTGATATTGTGGATTTCACTCAAATTTGTTGTTGAAACTTGATTTTGTTGTTTTATTTGCACGTGGTTCTTGAAAATCAAAATTACTTTGTACTATGAGTATTTCATTTAATATACTCTCCATAAAGTTATTGTAAATTTTTAAGGTGGTCTGATGTGTCCATCATCTATGATGAGAGGTGAGTGTATGCAATGGACGTGGGAGAGGCAGCATGTGTAGGAGCACAGTGAGTGACTGTCTTGACGGTTGAGTTTTAAGCTTTGTCAGTAATTCTAATGGAAGAAAATACCGCTGTCCATTGTAGATATGTTGTGATATGTCAAGTCATATGTACGAGTATCAAAATGAGACTGAAAGCCTTTTAATGTAGGGTGTCACATTGTGGGGGCTGTGTGGGGAGAAAGAGATTACTCAGACCATGTCAAAAGCAGATGGGGCATTGCTTCAGTACAAAACAAAGCTCCACCTCCCAGCCTCTGACAGTGGTGTACTATAATCCAGGGTCTGCAGTGAATGCTAGTACCAGTTATAAAGTCTCAAATTTGTTTCTGTTCCCAACAGTAGATTGATACATTTGCTACATGATGCAAAACAGACCTTTAGATATTAAAAACAATAATGTTTATGGTACAGTTGAGTGGTGTTGTTGTGTATGCATTTTTCACTAACAGGTAAAGTACCATAAAATTTTCTGCTCAAGAAATTCAGTAGCGTGAAGGAAGTGTGTTCGCCATTACTGGTTAGAGTGTGGGGTAGAGAGGCAAGTTTTGTAGGTTGGAGCTGATAAATAAAGCAGTACAAAAAAAATACATTATCTCTTTACACATTTTTAATGTTTTGGATCATTTTATAGTTCGTGATTGTTTTAAGAGAGAATAGCTGAAATACCATAATCATAAAGAAACCACCAATCCTTACAAAAATTGCTTGTGTGTTATCATATCTGTAGGCACTTGGCGATTGTACATAAGCCGAGGGGAACTGCCACAAGAAGGTGTCCTTGTTGAGGTGCCCTGTTCTGTCCGCCAGTTGCGCAGTAGGGCATCACTGGTTCTGCTGAACACAGCCACAGGTGCAATATTTGTTTGGCATGGTGCAAAAACTCAGCCACACACCTGCAAGGTAGAGTGAATGACACTTTCAGTGCCTTGTTACTAGTTACAAATGCAAGAAGGAAAGTAGGTGTCCCATTAAATGTAACAGTTGTAAGAAAGTTCAGAATGCTGGTAGTGGTATAGTTTCGTATGTGTACTGAATTATATGTCTTATGGTAGTTTTGATTCAAGGTGTCCACTGAAATTTCAGCTGCCATGTACACTACTTTTGTAGTAGTAAAACTTGTGTAAGACACTGATCAGTGCAGCTCAATGGTGATATGTTTAAATCTAACCATTGATCAGTTGTGGTGAGTTTTTCAAAGTTTTCCAGAATTGTGTCTTAAAATATGACATAATTTCCTTCTTTTTCATTCTTCATTGTCATCCGTACATTTCAGTTTATTGCTATGTAGCATAACCAGCTGATGGTTCGTGAAACAAGCAAATACCCAAAATGGTTATTGAGAAGCAAAGAAGGTATCAAACTACATGGCCACATTTTTTGGGGGGGCAGTTTTCACTCACCAGCTTGTCATGTACATGTTTCTCATTTCCAAGAACATCTTTATTGGGCCTGTTTAACCAGAATGACAAGAAAAGTCAAAGCTGTTTCTGGTGCCCCTGTGTGTGTAATTACGAAGAGGAATAAGAACATTGAAAAAAGGCAGTGGGGTTTATATCTGTTCCACAGATTGCACTGGCAGCAGCACAGCACCTGAAGAGTGACAGGCCAGCAGAAGTTGGATTTGCACCAGATGCTGACATTTTTATTGAAGAACTCCATGAGGGATCAGAGAGCAGCAAATTTTTCCAAGGTGAGTTTCATTTTAAGCATTTAAAGAAGACAGACTATCCCATAAACTGTAATGTATTTGTTACATCATGAAGCCAATTTAGTCATTCATTTTGTGTGATGTAGTGGTTAGCTTGATGATGCTCTAAGGATTTTGATAACTTTGAATTGTTATGTCACAATTACAAGGATGTTTTACACTGTCCATTGTCCAAGATAGATTGAGTATACACACCATTCCAGGACTCACAATTACAAAGATGTTCTGCACTGTCCATTGTTCAAGATAGATTCAGTGTACACACCATTTCAAGACTTGACCATGTTCCTTTCTGCAGGTGGTACATCATTATTATATTACTGATGAACCATTTGCCAAAACACAGGATTATAACCAGCTTCAAAAATTTTGTGTATTAAATCTGGGGTGCACAGATTTTCCAAAAAAAAAAAAAAAAATGTAGGAGCCACTTCAAAACTGTAGGCACCAGATGTGTGAGGTGGTGAAAGTCCCACAGTGAGGACCTACAGATATGAAGCACCACCGTACAAAATTTTGTTGCCAGTGCAACCAGACACCTAGGATTTGTGCGCCCCTGTATTGAATATAATTGAGGCTATGACCAGCAGACATAATGTGTTTTTTAAAATGTGTTATTTAATGATGCTATCAATTGTTAAGATTGATAGAGTCGGTAGTAGATGAAGAAATGAGTGTGATGCATTGGTAGAATGAAACTGACAGGGGAAAAACGCAGAGAAAAAGTGCCCCTTTGCCACTTTGCTCATCATAAATCCCACATAGGACTGGCCTGGCATTGAATCTTGCATATTCATTCATTCATTCATTCATTCATTCAATCTGTACAAGGTTCAACAAGCCTAGTGGATACAGAATTTGTCATAATAATGTATAATGCAGATATACATGCTGTAACAAAGCATATGTCTTCATGAGAAAAAACATATAAATTCAATACAATATGATACAACTTAACTGTCCTTGTTATATTTGAAACGTACTGTTCCCATGCACAATGAACATGTCTCTGGGCCTTTCTTACTTCCTTCTGGCTGCTCAGTGACTATTTTTCACCACAACAAATGTCTCTATTTTTTCCCTTAAATTTTAGGGTAGCTACAAAACACGGTATATTTTGTTGCCAGTGGCACTTTCGCTCACATGCAGAGTAAGTTATTTCTTAGAATTATGTCCGTTAGCACATTGTGACATTAGCAGTATTGAACTTTTTTGCGTTCTGCTGCCATAGTATTAATTTTTGTTGGAATAAGTGTTTAATTTTCAGTATCTTCACACATCCTGACATTGCATTTTATTTCTTTGCTGTATGATATTATGTTTCTCTGCTTTACCTTTTTCAGCACTCGGTGGAGCCGGTCGACAGCTGTATGTTTCTTTGCTGCATAATCCCAAGCCATTCAACAAAACTTCCCGTCTCTTTCATCTCAGCAGTGTGTCAGGAACATTCTGCTCTACAGAGGTTTATGGCCCATATCGCAGTTCAGAAACTGTAACCTCTTTCCCATTCCTTCAGTCAGATTTATATTCTGCCAGCCAGCCAGGTAAACAGTCCAGTGATTTTGGATACTGTAAATGCTTATTTCACATTTAAACAAGTACACCACTGCCATGACTCACCTCCCATCTAGTGCCAAGTTTAAGAATGAGTGGAGCCATATATCTGCTCCTCTTGTATGGCCTCAGTGTGGACAGGGACACCTTCAACTTTAACCTTTGTCTTTTACATCACAGCCATGATTCGTTTGCTGTTATTTACTCTCTACAACTTACCTGCTGAGAAAGTAAAAGCATTATCCATATCTTTCAGACGTGCAATGTGTAATCTTGAAGTACCCTAAAACATACAGGTTCCATGAGTAATTGTTTGCATTAATTGTGCCACCTATTTGACAATGCGAGGTTGTTGGTACAGAAACTGTTATTGTAATATAAATAGAACTATATTGGGTTCTCAGCCAGTTTATACTTCCTAACTCAGACCACACTCTTGGGTACTGTCCTATACATGGTGTGAATAAATGTTAACTATTGAGAATTATTATTCATATCGCAGAAATCCAGTATGTGTTTCATGGTTATTGAAAATTCCTTGTTTCATGATTTTCCATTATGCTATTGGTACAGAAATAATTGTACTGTGTTCTGTTTATTCATCTTTGAAAGCCTAGCGGTAACTTTACATACGACCAGATCTAACATTAAAAAATTCTACGTAGTGCCCACATTGCGTTTGTGTGTTGTGTACGGATCTCAGAACAAACAGCAACTTTTGCCTTATAAAACATTAAGAGATTGGTTTTTATAACCGATGTGGAGAGTGTTTACAGTGTGGTATGCACTGAGTCCTTATATAAAACATATATGCTTCGTCTTTAAAGGGTTAAACAAGGTAAAATGAAACTGAATCACCTGTTAAAGCTGTCATGTACTCTGATAATTTCAGTATATATCAGTCATACTTGGAAATGCCTGGGTTTGTTGTAGCTCTGTTCCTGTTGGACAATGCAGCAGGAAATGAACTTTGGTTATGGCAAGGCTGGTGGCCTGACCACCAAGGGGAGGAAACTGAAGGCTGTGATGCCCGGGGTTCAGGTGCAGTGCGGTGGCAGGCTGAAAGGCGTGCTGCTATGCAGACTAGTTTGGACTACTGGCACTCACAACATGAGGACAAGGATACTCCGGTGGCTTACCTGGTGTGGGCAGGACTTGAACCTCTGCAGTTTACAAACCTGTTTCCTATCTGGACAGATAGGGATGACATAGCAGAACTCAATATAAGGGTAGGTATTCCATGCTACCACTACAAAATCAAAAGGTAGCTTTTAATTAATTTTCTCAATGTATATATACATTGAAGTTTGCCCTTGCTGTCTCAGTGACGTTGCTTGTGTCATCCATTTGTGTGGGCTGTCCAGTACTGCAACAGTTGAACTGCAATAAGAATTGAAGGTTTTTAATCATGGTTTTTTTTTTTCTGAAAGCTTGTGGCTATTCAGTGGCCCCCTTGTCGGCATTGCTCTGCTTCTAATTGTCACATGACCCAGTAGGGTTTTGATTACATGAATTAATGTGTTTTGATGTTCGCTCCCCATTACAAGATCTCAATACCAGAATATTCATATGGCTCCCATGCGCTGGAGCCATCCGGCCTTACCCAGCTTGTGTGCTTGTAATTGCGGTGGGTGGTATTAACCAACACAGCACTTCGTTTTATTTATTAATTATGCCCATCTTTCCGTGATAGCTAAAAATTTTGCTTAGGCTGGCACATAAATTGTGACTTGCTTGAACTTGGTTAATTTCACTAACGTGATGAACTAACTGGTAGGATGTTGGGGTGTCCACATATGGCTTTTTGTGTGTCTGCCTTATCCTGCAGTAAGACTCAGAAGTTTTCTAGACTCTGTTGCTCAACTGTTGCTAAACAAAACAAAAGAAACAGAAAATAAAGGGCTGTGTCATTTGACACATTCTCGTACCTGATCTGGCTGACTCTTCAAGCTTACACAAAAACAAAGCATGCCTGGAGTGTCTGGTAAGAGTCTCCAAAACTCACCTGTGGCCCTCAGCAACCCCAGCTGTCTTTAACACTTGTTAACTTACATGAATTTTATTATGTGAATTCTGTTAAAATTAATGTAATTTAGAGTAGGTGTTACCAGTGAAACTGTCCCTATTACCTCTCTGTCAGCATTACCAAATTAACTAGCCAACTTACCCAGTTCTCATCACTAATTTGGATTCCCTGCATCCCTCCTGGACAGCAATGAACCAAGGCTGGCTGGCTGGGTGGGTATAAGCTTCATGTGACCCTGCTTGGTTCCTTGCATTGTAGGATGGACGTAAGGCAGGGGAAGTGCTCAAAGTTGAGGAGGAACTGGCTCGGCTGACTCATTCTGCATATCCTGTAGCACAGCTGCTGCAGAGACCTTTACCAGATGGAGTGGATCCTACTCGACTGGAATTGTATGTTGATCCACAGCATTTCCAGGTAAATAGCTGCTTTCATGGAACTCATTGATTGGTACAAATTTTATGTTTGTTGTTTAATATTGTTCTTGGGCCTCTAGTCTTTTGATGTCAGTGCTGTCAGATCAGTGTACAGCAGAGGTCAGATTTGAGTGGTGATTGATACAACTCTTAATGTAATATGTTTACATAATGCAGTGATGTTTTAATAATATGAAGTCAAACTTGGTTATAATGCCATGAATGGGACTAAATATTTTGTGTCATTATAACGAGTGTTGTTCTAACCGAAGAGTGTAATGTTGTGGTTAACAGTGACAAATTAATTGGTACCACAGAATATCTGACACTGTAGATGAGGTATCATATAAAGCAATGTTGTTATAACTGGTGTCAATTGTACATCATAAGGAAAGCCTGAAATAAGCTTTGGGTTAACTGCAAATTTATTTTGTTGCTTGGACACAAACATATTGAAAATATTGTAACATGGAACTTGTTTTCCCTTCAAACCAAATCAAGCCAAATGTGGGTTAGAATTTTCCTTGATGTTGTATATGTGACTCCTGGTAAGAAAAACTTTTAGGGAGTTTCCACATGCCCCTCTTAATTGGGCTATGCTGTGTGTTTCTTTCTGTATAGCTAAAGAACCTGTCAGAGGGGCACATTTATTTATGCTTTAATTGTTATGCTTAACTTGGCTTTGTGAACCCCCATGTGCCATTTGCAAGATAAAACAATAATGGATGTTCAGCAGTGTTATATATGTTGATTGTCTTCTGGACATGTCAGACATATGAGGTGCAGCTGGATAGCTGTGTTAACAGCATCTTGCATCTTACAGCTATAATGGCATCTGTGTGGTATCTCTTAGTCATCACTTACATTAGACCTTCTGAAGGGACTTAAAGCATATGTGAGAAACTTACGCAAATATTTTGTGCTTCTACATGTTCCTTAAAAGTCACGTCCGTGGGTTCGATGATGGCCCAGTTTTATTCACCGAGTTAGTGAGAACTTTCTTTACAAAGACTGTTGTGACTAAATCACTCTGTTGCTTTGAATTCATATGAGTTTGCTTTCACACATTTTGATACAAAAAACTGTAACAGTCGAGGCATGCACTGAAACTTGTGCTGTAGTGGTGGGAAAAGGATTGTGCCAATAAGGAGTTAATGTGCAGTGTGTGTCTTTTTAACATGAAAGTTTTAAGGATGTTAATAAACGATGGTAACTGAAGTTGTAAAGTGAAAATGAAGGAACTGTTTAATTAGTAGTGTTCTTTTTGGTTTTTATAGGAACTGTTTGGCATGTCAAAGGAAGAATTCTTGGATCTGCCTATATGGAAACAAAAAAAGAACAAGCAGGAAGTGGGTCTGTTCTAATTGCTGGCCTGCAATCATTCAAGATGGGTAATTGAAAATAAGAAAGTGGTCGTCGTAAGACATACATACATGGACAGTGCAGCAAGTATTCCTTTCATTCGCCATGCAAATGACAACCACAGAACTTAATTTTGTTACTTGAATTTTGATACATACATATACAAACAAAAATTGAAAGTATTTATTTCTTGTAGATGTAGACCATTCTGAACCTTCAGATGTTTGTATGTATGTTGTTATTCACTGAACGTGCCCATCTTAACAAACATTCTCATAAAAATTGGCTGTGTGTGTGGAATTTTAGTGGGAAAGGAGAACATGTAATGTTTGAAATACTTGTTTCATGGTTTATTACACACTAATGGCTCTTGAGGTTCTGTTGTTCACATTGTGCTTGAAATATGATGGCCTCTTAGTGACTGCCAAGAAAATGATCTGTGTCTATATCAGTTAACCTATTCTCTACAGCTTTGCTCAATGACATAGAAGACTCATTTGAAGATGTTCTGACCATGCAATAACCTGTGTTAATATATGATTGTTATCCTGTGGTTTGAAACTAGTCGTACATGTCCTAATCTGTGAGTCAGGTTACTCAGTTATCTCATGTCAAATTTTGTGCCCAAGGAAGCTGGGTTGAACACTGCGTGTTCCCACATGGTTGTGTGAGAAGGCGGCAGAACTTCATGATGTAAATTAGAGAATTTGTTGCAATATTGTGTTTGGCAACAGGTAAGTAAGCCAGTAGTGATATGGTGAGAACAGGTTACTGATACCATGTTTGTGTGGTTTTGTTTTGTGTGTGTGAAAGAGGCAGTGGATACCTTGTGCCACAGCACTAAAGCATTTTGATGTGTAAGGTTCACTCTTATTTCTGTGCCTTCATGCAGAATTATGGTTTTATGTAATAAGAATCAAACATATTGACAGGAACCAACTAGTGTTGGTAACTCTAAAGGTTCTAGTCCCTGTCTTAACTTTTTTAAGCAGTGGTATTCCAATTCCATTACCTACATGTAGGAATATCAATTTTAAGATGTGTGATTATTGCCAGTGTTGCCTTATGAATATATTCTTCTTTTGCTATATTTCGTGGCTTTTTAAATATCTTGTGTATATAATGACCTAGTTGTAGGCTGGCCAGTTTAGCTGACCATGTAGATATGTATTTGAAAAAAATGTTAGGTGCCAAATTGTAACATACTTTGTACATTGATATTTCAAAAAGAAAGAAAAGAAAACTGGGCAGAGAATCACATCTAAAGCCTTACAAGATGTACATTTTCAGTATGGCCTGACTGTTCCAATTTGCAGTGAATACTGCACTGCATAAAATAAGTCTGAGCTGTTAGTAAACGCCGGGCACGAGGACTTAAGGTGAGGATGATGCTATGAGACTGCTGCTACTTGACTCTTGTCAGTCATGTCTTCAGTTGCACTGTGATGTCACTACTATATCAGGAAGCTGTGAATATTAACAATTGTAGATTTTTGGCAGAATTGTATATCATTCTTTCTTATTTTTTGTACATAACATCTTCATTTGTATAACTAATGTAATATTTAAGTCATACTTAATAAGTTAATAAAGTGTCATTTTCACTGCAAACTTTATTTAAATTCTGCTCCAGTCCTTTGCTATGAAATTCATGTTGGTAGGGCCCTACTTTAAGCGCACACATTTCAGAGGAACATACTGCCTACGTCATCTTCGTGTAGGTGATAAGGGCAGCTAGATCATTTGAAACAGTGTCAGCATATCAGGCTCCCAGGAGTTGGAAAGGAAGATGTTAACCTTTTAAAGCCTAGCGGTAACTTTATGTACCGCCAGGTTTAACATTAAAAAATTGTACGTGGTGCCCACATTGTGTTTATGTGTTTTGTACGGATCTCAGAACAAACAGCAACCTTTGTCTTATAAAACATTAAGAGACTGGTTTTTATAACCGAAGTGGAGAGTGTTTACAGCGCGGTACGCACTAAGTCCTTATATAAAGCAGATACGCTTCGTCTTTAAAGGGTTAAAATCTGGTACATCCATAACTTCTAAAATGTTAGTACTGTGACAGTTGTCTTTGCCAATAAAATTTTTGCAACCACATGCCAAAAATTCTCGACTGGTGGGGCTCCATTGACTAGAGAAACTTGTAGTTGCATAGCGAAATGTTTCTTAACGTGGGCCCCCGGGGTCTCCACTACGAATAGGACAATTTATGGTTGTCAGGATGTCCGCCAGATGGCGGGAAACTAGACTTCCGATCGCATTCAAGTACTAAAAGCCATCAGAAGATGGCAGGGTTACTCCACAGAATGCTGCGTGTATGTCCGTGAATATTATTTGTATAAAGGCGAGCTTGGTACTTAGTTGCTAGAATAGCTGAGGAGGTATCCGGAATTGCACCACTTACAGAGCCAACAGGTGTCACAAAGCGCTTATAGGTGTTAACACATATCGCTCATAAAACAGCAATTTGTCGTAATCCATCCATTCACAATTGTACGGGAGAGAGTAAAAACTTGACCGATCCTCAATAGACCAATACGTAAGTATGTTATTGTTTTACGAAAATATAAGGACAAACAATATTTTTGTGGACACAGCGTTTTGACAGAAGGTGTGTTTGTAACCTGTCTAGTAATGCGGGAATCTCAGTTTGGCAAATCCTGTGGGTCAGGACAAATTGCTGTTTCACGGGCCATACACCGTTAGTAGTTCTCAAGATGTCCGGCAGATGGTAGGGACATCGCGTTCCAGTATCAAAAACCGTCAATAGATGGCAGATATCCAGTACGTCAAGCATACAGGCGTCAATTCCAGCCATGTTGTTCAGGATAAGAATTGGTGAGTGGTATGTTGTGTGGTACTTAAAATAATACCCATACATTTTGGAAGACTGAGGATATAATATATTGTAGGGGAGAGTGAAGTTTCGCTTGTTACGGGGTCTTATAGAACCCGGAAGTGTGTGATAGATGACATTTTTGTGTGTGTAGCCTAGCGTTTACGAGCGAAGTGAAATTAACCTGTATTTTGGAAGATCGAAGGGACTGAACAAGACGTGACTCCACATACTCTGATTTCTCGGACACGGCTAGGTTGTTAGGTTTGTATTTGAATGTTGTATCTAATTGAATCGTTTAGTGATAATGACGTAGTGTCAGAGTTACCACGTGCTCTTGGGAATGTGCAATGTAGCACTTCCAGAGAGGTGTGTTGAGTTTGAGGAATGGAGTGCGGTTTTGTCCTCCCTTCCTATCACCAGAGTGACACTGCAGATAGGTTTCCTACTCCGCAGAGTCAATTCTTGGTTACTGAGCCTTCGCTGTACAATTCTTTATTCACTCTGGGCCAGAATAAGGGCAAGCCTTATTTGCCTCATAGTGGTACATTGCATCTGGGTTGCCAAGACAACAGTGTGTCCGACACTGAGGCCACATTAGTCAAGACCATACATTTATCTGCAGGTAAAGTATACCATCAGTGTTAGGTTTAGACATTTAATTTCAATTACATGGAATCACAATGGCTAAGTTTTGGTGTTGCTTTAAACTAGTGGTGGTTAAGCTTTCAGGTTACATTAAGCCCACAGTGGCTAGGCTTTCATGTTCTATTTTACTAAAAATTTGCATGACCATTATTACACTTGGTGGTCTCATGTCAGTTACACATACTCATGGAGATATGCTTAGTATTTGTATTTCACTTGCATGAATTTATGGTGGTTAGGCTGTCATGTTCTTTAACAGAAAATTTATGGCTTTTTTGAATTTGTAGCGTTTGCATACAAATCTTCAAATTCCTGTGACAGTCTCTAGGCAGCAACTAACAAAATGCTGTATTACTATACTGCACAGTATACGGATACATAATTTTTATGTCCGGGAGAACTTACCTTGCCTTGTGTAATATTGTTTGCTGTTATTTACATGCTACACTTTGGTCTGCACTTTGTTAAAACTGACAGCCAACTGACTATGTTCTTATCATTTTGTGTATTTGGGGTTATCCTTGCAGCATTGTAATTTCCTAGATTCTGTAGTTCACAAATTTTGTGGAATTCTGTATGAAGTGGAAAAGATCCAAAAGTTGTAAACCAGTTGGAAGTGGGAAGAATTAAAGTCAGTGCAAACTTACTAGTCAGAGTTACCCTATCTACTGTCAGTAAAGTGAAGTTTCTGTCATTGGGAAGCACACCTGAGCCATCAGCACCATAGGTGCACATGCTGCCAGTTGAGCTGTTGCAGACAGTGTTGATGCATCTCCATTTATGAGACTTAGCAAGTAACAGTGAAGAACATAGAAAGTAAAATCATGTGTTACAGAGAAACAATGGAGTGTCAGCACCTTATAGTTCGGCCAGGAAGTGAGAGGAGGATGCACTACTGTACTAAAGAATTGGAGCTGAATCAGGTTTTGTCACATACAGATTGTAGAATATGTCAGAACTAGAGAACTGTGTGTAGTTTTCACATTTAGTTGGTACTGCATTTCCAGATATGGTTTTCACGTCAGTGAGATCGTCACCATCATTAGCACTTTGATTATGGTTCACAGTTTTGTCAGGCTTTTTATAAGTGTCACCTTTCTGTTGACAGCTTGGGAGTGTCATCATGGAAGTAGAAGCTGTTCCATATGCTGAAGGATGTCATCATTCTCCAACTGGGAAAGGCAAATATGGGAAGTTCCCCCTCTTCCATGTGCTGCTGGTGACAAAGCTTCCTAACTGCAGCCAGAGTAAGGAACAGTCAGAAGTGTACTTGCACTGCACACCAACTGTGGGGATTCACTGGTGTCATCTCAAGAGACAGCGTAAAGGTATGTTCAGGTTCTGGAAAGAGTTGTGGTTCTGAAGAAATGTGTATACTGTTAGAAGTTCCAAACAAAAAGAGTGGTTAGGAAAGGTCTTGACCTTAATTATATATAGACTGCAAGAATGCCTACAAAAGAAATGTCATGTGGAACTACCATCTCCCCTCAGAAAAGGAGATTTCATTGCTTTATTGACAACATAGGAGGCTGCCACAATAACGTAAGATACTTTAACGTAAGTGAAAGTTTGAGAGCCTGTTTACAGATGGTGGCTGTTGTTGACAGGATTTCATTGGACCCAGTGAAGAAACTGCTGTGTTCGGTGGTGAACCTTCTGGACTGTGACCAGTGAGAGGAGCAACTGGAGACTGCTGGCCCGCATTTCCTCCACTCCTCTCATGATGGAAGCAGCATGTTTCTCCAGAACATCATTAAATTTTTGCCAGACTACATGACATCACATTCCAAAAGACAGTATAATGTGCATTGACAGTCACTTCTTTTACAAATATAAAATCTTAAATTAGTATACTGATAGAATAATGCAGTTTTGTTAAGTTCTTTATTTTCCTGAGGTGTGTCTACTGCATAGCAAAGTACTGCAGACACCAGGAGCTGGACTTGACAATGATTACTTCATTGTTCTTATTTTTCTGGGGTGAGGTGGCGCTACTGAGAAATTCTGTCACAAGTGGTGAAGGAATACTGATTGAGCAAGGATGATCTTGCAGTTCCTTATCTACCCTCTGCATATCATCCGCAAAGCACTGGACTTATGACTATGAAATGAGCACCCAAGAGTCTGTCCACTTACACACATTATGCTCCCAAGTACAAGGTGTCCCTGTAGTAAAGGTGAGCATCTTGTAAGTTGATAAGGATGGAGTATGGTTGTGGAAATTAAAATGGGGGCATGATGAACTTCACTGTACATTGCCTACTACATTTGTATTAAAGGCTTCACTTAAGGATACTAAGTGCGAGATTTTGGAAACATTAATACAGTGAAACCCTGTTAAGAAAGTTTTGAAAATTCCAAGAAAATCCTACTTCTTAAGTGGGAAATTTCTTAAAAGGGTAATTTTAATGAAATGGGAGAATTTTGGCGCTGTTTTATCTTGACTTCTTAGGCGGGAAATTTTCTTAACCGGGTTTTTCTCAAACGAGTTTCAATGTATGTGAATTGTAATGTACAGCTGTTTGTATGACATGACATGTATTTGTTGACAGAACAGGAGAGGCATCATTGAAGAAACTGGTGTCTGAAGTGCCAGGTTTTGTGTTGAACAAGAGATTTAGAAAGTCACCTGTACTTCCCCTGTGTGTGCTGTCTACATGAAGGCCATTGACTCGAGACTGAGGAAGGACACCGAAGACCTTCCACCCATCAGTGCCAACCAGCTATGAGGAGTCCTTAATGTCAATGTGAGTAACCTATCGACTACACATTTATTCACCATGCTGTCAATGACATTTCTGTAACAGTGAAATTTCACTCACTCTGTGTGGTGTAGATTTTATTTGACACACATTTGCATGACCCCTGGTACATTTCAAAGCACCTTGAACTTCACAGCAAATATTGAGATCAAAGCTTATTTGTACTGTCATGATCAGAAAGAGCATGTGATGCTACATGAACTGTGTTTGAACTGCCAACCAGTAATGCTGGTTTGTTTAGACTTTTAATACTGTATTAGTCGTCTATCATCTAAACCAGGGGTCTTCAACCCACGGACCGCATGTGGCCCTCCAAATGTTCTTGTGCAACCCCCAAACAAATTTTGAATTTTGAGTGTAAAATGTATAATTCAAATAAATAAATAAATAAATAAATAAATAAATAAATGTTAAATAAAATTCATTCTGAAATATTTTAAAATTTTTACTAAAATTTTAAAAAAAATTTGGTTTTTTATGTATGAAATCTTGGTTAATGTTGTAGTAAATACTGCAAGACTGTAGTGGGGAATGTTTGCAGGGTGGGGGGAATAAGTAAATAATAAAAATAAATCATAAACCTTAAATAAATAAAATAACAAAACCATTCTATGTTTGTGTATGTACGGAAATATTAGTGGGCATGTCCTGCAATAATATGCAAACTTTACTTTGTAAACCGTGAATGTGGCCTGCAAATCTTTCTGCCATTAAAATTTGGCCCTTGAGCAAGTAAAGGTTGAAGACCCCTGATCCTAAACCCTTTCCATCTGCCTTATCTTCTGATGACACTTCACTTTCTTAAATCCTGTGTGACATCTTTCCTAGTCTGGTGTTTGCATCTTGATCCCAGACTTGCTTATTGATGTTTTCCTTTCAGTTTCTGTTTAAGTCATACTTTAGGATTGTACATTGATTGACTGATTGATTGATTGATTCATTCATTCATTCTTAAAAATTGTCCATATCATGTTACTGTGTTATTCATTACTGTGTCTTCAAAGATATTTTATCTTTAAATTCTCCTGTTTTTCCCCTCATTTTTTTGGGGCTTATCCTTTTATAAATCTTAAAAATCTCATCTGTATTGCTTTTTGTCTACCAATATCTGTGACTTGGTCGGTGTCTGTGTTTCTGCTGTGGCATATAATTCTCTTTGGTGCTATATTTATAACAAAAACATGTTCTGTTGACACATTCACCCCCCAACAGCCTCATTGCTTGCTGCACTGCCAGGCCAACCCTTCTGTACACTGCATGCTTATTCTTCAACATAATACTAAAATACCATTTTCTTCTAAACAACTGTGGACAGGTGAATGAAATTTTTATAAGGCATAGATTGGAAGTTCTCATATTGTTTTATGGTGTGATATCCCTGGATGGAGGGAACACCATATTTTTGGCAAAGCCAATTCACTTGACTGACTTCTTCTTTTTATACATACTCCATATACCCTTCACTCAAATTACAGTCTCAAGGAATCAAATCATTGTCAGAATTGTTGAAAAAAAAAAAATTTTGACAACAGCATTGTCCTCCAGACTCTGTCACTTGAAACTACATTTCTTGTTTATGCAAGGCAACACAGTACGCTACTCACTTGTCACCATTTTAACTGTCTCAGAGCACTCTGCAAACCACAGGATAGGTCAGAAGCGAAGAGAGTGCTTTCAAAAGGGCATTACACACACCATAATGTGACTAAAGCAGAAACCATGTGGTCATACCACATTCTGTGGCTCCATGTGCTGACTGTGGTCGGATACAGTTGCTTAGACAAAATCATCTTATCTGGCTATGGTGTGATAAGGGAGTGAACGTGTTAGGTTATGGGTTGACCCTGCATGGTATGTACTGCAGATTCATATGTTTATTGTACTTACAGAGCTTCATTTTAAGTTAACAGGAATGTGAAACATCAACAGTCACAGACAAGTTTCATGTCAGGCCCATCAAACTTCTTTTGCACAACCCAATATCTTGTACACAGATTGTGTCTCGTCTTTCTTGCATTAAAACCATCTTTCAGACGTCAGAATTAAAGTTTGAAATACATGAGATTTATTATTTTTGCAATATTACAAACAACTACTGCATATTAATTATGTGGTGGTTTTGTGTATGCAGTGAATGTGACACTGTACCACTGGACGGATGTACAAGAGTAAATATAATGGGACCAAAAGGGCAAGTTGACAGTGTGCAGTGACATCCCATATTAAGTGAATATTTTTTGTGTCCCGGGCAAGTTGACAGTGTGCAGTGACATCCCATATTAAGTGAATATTTTTTGTGTCCCAGCCACAATCAAGTAGAAATTTATTTGCCCATATTTAGTGAATTTGAATTTAGTAAATAACACACATTTAGTGTGAGAAATTTCTTACTTTCCAGAACTTGTACATTGACTTAGTGCAGTTGCGGTTGAAACAACAGTGTGACGTCGTCATGCCACAGATCAGTATGGTGCAGTTGATGCATCACATAAACACACTGCTTTGTAAATAATTACTTTATTAGAATTTCATACAGTAGTCGTTTAATAAGCTGAAGAGTTTCATGATGTAATGTTGCATGACCCTCACACAGTAAAAACCTCAGTTTAGTATAAGAAGAACCATTTCCTTGGTCATTCTTTAAATACTGCATACAGAACCTAAGGCTGATCATTATGTTTATATTAAAATGATCAGAAAGTTCTGTTCAGTCTTTTCCTGGCTGTGCTTATTAGTGTGCCTCTTGAAATAAATGACTTCATTTTCAGTTGTTTGGGACTGAATATCATGATATAATGGGTACTGTACCTGCCTTATTGTTCACAAGATCGTTTTGAGTTCAAATTTCAGCCTGAAGGCTGGTGATCCAGACAGGTTTTCTGTTGTGTTCCTCATTACCATAGACAAATGTCAAGATCATATATCAGATTAGGCCACTCATACTTCTGTTTTTGTTATTCACTAGTATCATTTGGTGCTACACAGTTCTTTCATGTAAAAGTCAGTAATAATAAATATGCCCTTATTCATTTAAGGGAATTATATCACATTTAATATAAAATAAAGAACAAAACGAAACTTTAAGAAATAAAAAAAAAAGGACAGTTAAATAAAGTACAGTAATATGAAAATGATTATTAAGTGCTTTCTACATATTGTTTGTCTCATACATCTGAGACACAGTAATAATCAACACTTGCCATATTACGAGCTTATACAGTAATTGTTCCTGTTTGCTGAGAATTCAGTAGAGGTACCGGTCAAGGAGTTGCTGTTGCACATGGCCAAGAATGCCTGTCAAATCTGCACTAGAAAGACGGGCACAAAGAGACACCTTTCCCAGTATACTGCTTTCACAGAACTTATCACTCAGACTTTGGGTTCGCTGTCCTTTCACACCACTACATACCAACTGTGAGGGCATCCTGTAGTAAAGTTACATGTCATGTCACATCAAAACTATGGGGTAGATCTGCATTGTTTGGAAGTCTTACATCATGCCAGCTTTAATTGGCCTACAGTTTGGGTAATACACCCTCAGTAAAGATGTTTTTATTTCAGTGCCTTGCTTTATATGTGTTGTAACTCATTACAGACATTAATGTTGAGTCAGCAGAAGAAATGAACACCCACTGCCCAACCACATTTCCCTATCAACTACCTGCCTCCACCCATACCATTTATCACTTGCATTTTGGCTCTTGTTCCATGTCTTTGTTTGCATTCTTGGTTTGCAGGGGGGCGCTATGCAGTGTGGGTAGGATGGGTTAGTAGACAACTTAAACTGACACCACGTGTTCATTCTTGTGCTGGCTTTAATCTGATAGGTGGATTGTTTATTCTGTATAGTGTGATGTGATGGTGGATTACTGATTCTGATGGTTACCATTTCTTGACAGTTCTGGAATAACACAGGTGAAGGAAATGCTGTTACCAATGATGAACAGTGTCCAGTTCCTGTGTCAAGAAGTATCATGCACCAACTTCCTTCCTGTCTGTGTCATCAGCTGTGCATCATCTATGGGGAGCCCCAGTGTTAAAGGTATGTGTGATGTCAGTCTTGAGTCGGGGTATTCGGCTGATCAGATCAACGTGGCTCAGACATGTTATTAGGCAGACTAATGACAACTGAGGTCTGAGTAGGTGAGAAGTGCCCAGTGATGCTCCTAGGCAGTGTGGCACACAGAGGGGTCTGAGCAGGTCAGCAAGATAGGATGAAATGGCCAAGGCGTGTGAAGTGATACAAGTTTCTTGGCCCATATGAAACACTGGGGTAAAACAGGTCAGAGGTTCAAGCCAGACATGTGAGCAACTCTGCAGGGCTACAAGGGGATCCTGGACAGAGGGACAAGTGTAGGAGTCAGCATGTCAGCATTGCTAAGGATGTCAGAAGACCAGATTAACAGCACTGTGTAAGAACAGTGCTCTGAGCTGTGGCCTGTTGCCAGAGCTGATACAGATCCACGCGTATGCATTTGAGAGAATAACTTCAGGCAGTCAATGGAACTGAGCCAATATTACCAGTAGTCATTTGAATTGGAAGGGCAGTAGGGTCAAGGGCTGAGTGGGTCTACATAGCCAAGAATGGGGATCGGGGGGCAGTAGCAAGAGCAGGATAACCCAGGGGTGCACAAATCCCAGGTGACTACATTTAGTGTGGTGGTAGCTAGTACTTATGAGCCCTTCTTGTCACCCTTCCAGCACCTAGAATTTTGAAGTGGTTCCTAGATTTAAGGAAAATTTGTGGACCTGTGGGATAAACCTATATAGTACTTCAAATTCAGTCTTTGTATGGTGTGTGACCTGTTCACTCACAATGAATTCAGCTTATCCTTTAGTTCTGTTGGTTATATTATTCTGTTGCAAACCAAAGAGTCTCAGAAGTGTGTAGGTACTGTTGCTGCACAGTATTGCTGGAACATGTACTTTGTCTTGGCAGCAGGGATTAAACAGGTCACAAGGGATTGGTTAGGATTGAACATGCTGAAGTTTCATAATTAGAATAAATTACCCCACTGTCTGCTTATAGATATGTCTGTGTAGGAAGTAAAATTGTTTATGTTATTTTGGAATTTGTACATTGGTAGTTGTGTTATTACTTTGTTTTGATATTGGTGGAGGCAGTTGGGTTTGAACCTCAGTTCTTTAGGAACAGTAGGCTAGTGTGCTAACCACTAGACCACACAGTACAACTATGTGTTACTGCTGTTGTAGTGCTACATAAGTTTCCTTTATACTGCAGTACAGGGAGTAGTCACATGGAGCTCCTGTCTTGTTTGGCTGATGATCTGTTGAATACACTGTGTCCATTTCGTAGTGATTCTGTTTTCTTCTTTGTGAATGATATCTCCTTCACCCCTTTGTGTTCTGTGGTGCTCACTGTAATCTCGTAGTAGAGCGCCACAGAACACAGAGGCATGAAAGAGAAATAATTTCTCATTCATGCCTCTGTGTTCTGTAGTGCTCACTGTAGGACTGTAGTGAGCACCACAGAAAACAAAGGGGTGAAGGGGAAGTCATTCACAAAGAAGAAAACAGAATCACTAGCAAACGAACAGAGAGTATTCATGAGAACAGATCATCAGGGGTCACAGGACCAAGACAGGAGCCCTGGGATTCCTATACAGCTGTACAAACGGAACAACTGAAGCCGAGTTCCAACAGCAGTTATACATAGTTGCACTGCTGTGGCCCAGTGGTTAGCATACTAGCCTACTATTCTAAAGAACTGAGGTTCAAACCCAGCTGCCTTCAAGTTTTTTTTTTGTGGTGACTAATGTGAAAATTAACAGCTGATTTTTGTTTTGCTTTTCAGGGAGGAGGATGGGAGGTAACAATATGTTGACGCTGGAGAGGATATATGCACAGTGCCAGGGAAAAATGGCGTGTTTCGAGATAGTGCGCATAAAGGGCATCAACTTCTACAAGAAAGCCACATCAACACACACATACTCATACACTTTATTTCTTCAATACAACTACACACAGCAATTAAACACTTCAAATTGTATATTTGAAGTATGCATTGTTCTAGAACTACATGCTGCTATAGCAGCGTGTAGTTCTAGAACCATGCATATTTCAAACATACAATTTACAACTACAATTGAAAAGTGTATTTAAAGATGAAATGTAATTAGAAGCTTTTGTATTTACTGTGTATTTATGTATGAAGTGTGAGTGAGTGGTGATGGAAGGAGAGAGCAAACAATGATGGCTTACATTTTATGGTGTGTGTTGCTGTTGAAATTTGAAGATCCTACTGTGCACTATCTCGAAACGCGCGCTTTTTGTGGGGACCCTGCACATATCCTCTCCAGTGCGACAACCTCCTTAGTTCTCCTTGTGTTCTCCCAATCTGCGAACAGAAAAAATAAAAATTAGAATAATGTATTTCCAATAACAACTTACTGCCCCCATCTTCAGGAGCATGTACCCAGTGCACTGTCCTGAACACGATGCACTAGGCACACATCCCTGAAGATGGGGGCAGTAAGTTGCTTGCAAATATGAAGTGCTGAAAGAAACATGAAAAATACAGGATGTGACTCTGCAGTGTGGTAGGTAAGTACTGACATTTCAGGGGAACATCAGTACTTAGCCACAGCACCACAGAAGGTGCACAAAACATAAAGATATTTCTGTTACAATAAAGTGCTGAGCCACTACTATTCTTGTTTGCAGTGATAGGGCCCTTAACCTTTTAAAGCCTAGCGGTAACTTTATGTACCATCAGGTTTAACATTAAAAAATTATGTGGTGCCCACATTGCTTTTGTGTGTTTTGTAGGGATCTCAGAACAAACAGCAACTTTCGCCGTATAAAACATTAAGAGATTGGTTTTTATAACCGAAGTGGAGAGTGTTTACAGCACGGTACGCACTGAATCCGTATATAAAACAGATGCGCTTCGTCTTTAAAGGGTTAATGTAGCACACTGATTATTACAATGCTCGCAATATAGACCTCAAACCACCCTCACTTTCTCTTTCTGAAGTCACTGCAAACTTTGGGGGGGGGGGGGCTACAGCGACCCCCTTGCCAGCACATCTGGTAGCTGGTTTTGAGGGAAGGAGAATATTTTAATTACAATGTGAACAGTGAACCTACGGGATAGCCGGTCCATATGTATGCATAGTAGCTTTGGAATCAACTGAGGAATTTCATGCAAGCAAAATGCAGCCGAGACATGCAAAATTCAGAAAGACTGCCTGCAGGGCGCGCACAATGTTTAAGTTTCCACATTGTGGTACAGCATATGCTTTAAATGGGCCTGGACTTCATTGTTTGGGGCTCTGCTATCACCTGAATACACCGTAAGTTTTGGACGTTTCATTACAAAGGGACATGGCAAAAGACACACTTTAATTGTACATAAAAACTAAACATTCTGTATTCACAAGACAAATCTAAAAAATGTCACTGTTTCTGCATGTATAACCTAAGGTGACTTCTCAGTGCATTTTCCTAACCATGTATCTAACTATGCTTATATTACATACTTCTGAAATGGGTCTAGAAAACTCCCAATTTCAAGGCAAGTCCAAGTGATTTCCCAAATTTGGTTTTTGGCCAGTATGTGAGTGCTCCTGCATGCTCAAAATTTTAATGACCTTCTTGATCTATTCTAAACCATCACCTACCAAGTTAACACTGCTATTCCTCCTTGCTAATGCATCTGAGTCTAGAAACTGTCACTTGTCTGGGTACTAAACTAACAATCTCATTACTGTCAAAAGAAAGTTACAAAATGGCATCTTATTATATTACAATCTTCTTCAAGCTGACAGCAGTTTTACTTTCACTGACATTCTTAATATAGAATTTTTGTCATAGATTTTGAACTAAAATATGACTTGGCAAGAATGATTTTCAAAGTCAAAACATCAACAGTTAGCCTTTTAATATTCAATTCACTGCTTACCTCCTTTTTATACACCATGCAGAGGTCCATCAGACATCAAATTCAACCCATTCTGTCACCTGGTCACTTGCTCCACATCCACCTGTGAACAGACAACACATTCTGCAGACATTTCCAGGATTTCACAGCCACTATCCCTCCCCCTTAGAACTCCATAAAGGTTCTTCCACATGGACACACTATGTAACTCATGCACATGAAATATGAGAGTTGTCTTGTTGCCAGACTGTCAAGCAATGAAGGCATGGAAATATGGGAGAAAAACTCCACTTAACAAAGTTTGTGGTTATAACTACAGTGCTGGTGAAGATTCCTGTCTTCTGTGATATGGTGTAATGTAGAGTGGTGGACTGCTGACAGGCCAGCTTGCTGGCTCCATCCTCCATGTATCTACACAGTATCATATCCCAGAAGACTGGAATCTTCAGAACTACTCATTGTTACTCTTGGCAGCAGACTGAGGTAAGTGATAGCTACATGGTGAAAGGAAACTGCCTACTGGAGAGGAAACTGGATGGACCCCACAGCCTATCTGGAGATGGCAGGGAACAGGAAATTGTATACTGCTTTTAAGAAGCAAACCCCAGCTGTCCAGCTTGTAGTCAGTCACTTTTAACACAGTGCCAAAATAAAATACTGGCCATAAATGTCATCTTATCTGTCTACTACATGAGCTAGATGACAAGAGTCAAGACACCAGTTTGCAGTTGGATCTTTATGCGTCAATAAATCTCAAAATCATTGCTAACAGAAGTACTGTATAATACATAATGTGTTACCTGCTTGGTTCCAACACCTTTTATCTTGGACATAATTTCAGATTAGATTAACAATGTAAAAATGTTTCAGGCTGTGCCAATTATCCTGTCACATTATCCTCAGAATTATATCAGTTGAATGTGGGTGGTTTGTGCTAATATGGAAGTACTGCTGTTCATTAAGCATTATCAAAATCTGACTTAAAAGACTAATGTAAGTAAAGTCACTACTTTAAATGTACCAGTTTGGCCAGTTGCTTGTATTGATGACAAAAGTAAGAGGTGCTTTGCAATTCTTTTTCTCCAAAAATGGCCCCATCCCCACATCCAAGCACACTGCCAAAGCGATATGAAGGTAAGTAGTCAGCTTGATGTTGTTTTACTGCCACTGGGAAGAAATCTGTAAGTTCATTGTTCCACGTTAGTCTGGATGTTACAGCAAAGGGCTATGAACCACATCCTGTAATCAGTCACGTGACTTATCCTGGCTCTTCAGCAGTGATCATGACTGTAACATACGTGCAAAAATGTACCATATTCTTAACATCAAATGTATGTGAAATGGTCTGAAAATGCTTTCCTATTGCATACTTTCTTTGTGTTCAAATGTTCCTGCTATTTTAGTTATTGTTTACCATTGTGGTTTTTATTCCTTAATGTTCCCAATTTCCTGTCTCATTTTACTTGTTAAGGTATTTTTTCCTCATTTCCTTCTTTGCTTCATGATTTTGTCTCCTTAGCTCTTCAGTTCTTCCACGTTCCCTGGTTCCTTTGCCTGCATTTCATGTTCCATCTTTCCCTTTTTAATCCCTTCTTCGTAACCTGTGCTTTATTTAATTTCTGTCTCAGTTCCCTGTGTGTGTTGTCTGTAGTTCTCTTATTGTCCTCCATCCTTATTTTTTTTGGCCTCTTTAACATCTGCCTCATTTTATATACATTTTCTGCTCATTTCTTTGGTTCAGGATTTCTTTCCCCTTTTTCACCCCGTCTCCTGTATTTATGTTGCCTTCTTTCTTACTCTGAAGCTTCTGTTATTCTCTGCCTCTTCCCTCTTCATTTGTTTTGTTTCTGTTTTCTCACTGTTTCATAAATAGGCCCCCCCCCCCCCCAAAATTTATTTGTCTTGCATTTAATTTTTTTATTCAGTCATCTAATTATTTTTTCTTTGTCTGTGCCTTCTTTTTCTGTCTTGCATTCATATTTTCTCCTGTTTCTTGTTGGTTTCTTGCTGTTCATGCGTTTCATGTTCTACTTCTTGTCCCTTTGGCCTCTCTTACAAGCAGTGGGCACTACTTGTGTCGGCAAGTGGTGTTCATTTATTCCTTCCCTCTTCCCGCTTTGCCATAAGTGGCATTTTCCAATTTATTTTCTTCTCTTTTGTGCCATCTTTTATTCTCTGACTGTCTTGCCATTTTCATATGTCAGATGATTTCTTCTGTCTCCCTTTTCTCGTTCCAGCCTCATTTTTCTTCATGTCTGATATATTGCTTCCATCACTGCACCCTTCTTTATCCTGCCTTCAAACCTTAACCCTTTAAAGACAAAGCGTATCTGTTTTATGTGAGGACTCAGTGCGTACCGCGCTCTAAACGCTGTCCACTTCGGTTATAAAAACCAGTCTCTTAATGTTTTATAAGGCAAAAGTTGCCATTTGTTCTGAGATCCGTACAAAACACATAAACGCAATGTGGGCACCATGTAGAATTTTTTAATGTTAAACCTGGTAGTATGTAAAGTTACCGCTAGGCTTTAAAAGGTTAATGTTCCTTTCTGTTTTTCTTTTTACAACCATATCTCCTTGTTAATTCTTACTTCCGTTCATGAAACTTCCCCTTTCACTTCCTCATTGTTTCTTCATTTGATCAAATGTTTTGTTCTGTGTTTCCTTTTTCTCCATTCCGGCCTCTTTTCCATTTTCTTATACATTACTTCCTTCTCTCATTGCATCCTTTTTTTAATCCTGCCTTCAGACTTGATGTTTCTTTCTGTCTGTCTTTTTGCAACCATCTTTCCACTTTTAATTCTTCCTTCTATTCCTTAAAACTTTCTCCTTTCACTCCATCAGCATTTCTTTGTTTGATCCACCCATTATTTTTCTTACTTTCCCCATCTATTCTTTAAATACTACTATGTTGAATTAATGGATCTTCATTAGTCTTCATTCTTTTTCATATTTTCTTATTTCATTTCTCTCCTTTTTTGATTTCTTCCTGTTTTCCTTCATCTGCCTCTTGTCTCTGACCCAGCTTCATCTGTCCTTACAAATTCTCTGCACTTTTCCTCCATTATTCAAATGTTTCATAATTTTGAACTTTGCTTCTGTACTTCTCTTGTGAGTTTGTGTGCTTTCACTTCCTTTCCAGGCACATTTCACATTGTTTTGTGGCTTCTGTCCTGCCAGTTATCTTGTTTCCATTTTCATTTTGTTTTTTCCATCCCAGATTTGGACATTACCCATGCTTGCACCAAGTGCATACATTTTGGCATAAAATTCTGAGCCAAAAATCAGATAATAAATTTTGTGGTCCCAAACGTAAATGCCAGCAAAATCTACTGACGTCTCGTTACTAAAAATTGTGACACTTGTGTTGGATTTTCCTCGAACTACAAATTGCAATAATGGAAGTACTTGGGAGTATGGTGTAGGAATTGGGGCAACATTGTTTAGGGATCTGCAAGACTATACGTCTCAGGGAATTGAGGCGCAATGTCATAGGGATGTAGTAATATATAGCTTAGGTGATTGTGGGGAAATTTGGCATACACGATGGCATAGTAAGATGGCTTCAGGATGGTGTGGTAATATAGCTTAGGAGATGTGGAGCAATTTGCCATGGGGAATGGCGTAGTAATATTGCTTAGGGAATCGTAGGGCAATACAGCATAGGGACTATGGTAATGTAGTTGTGGGGATTGTGGAGCAATTTGCCATTGAGGATGGTGTACCAATATGGAAGAGAGGCTGGTGTAATATGACTTAGGGGATTGTAGAGCAATATGGCACGGGATGTAATATAGCTTAGGGGATTGGAGGGCAATGTGACATAGGAACTGATGTAATATGGATTAAGGGATTGTGGGGCAATGTGGCACAGGGGATGTAATAGAGCTTAGGGGATTGGAGGGCAATGTGGCATACAGACTGTAATATAGCTTGGGGGATTGGGGGACAATGTGGCATAGGGCTGTAATATAGCTTAGGGAATTTGGAGGCAATATGGCATAGGGGATTGTGGGGCAATGTGGCCAAGGGGGCTGTAATATAGCTTAGGGGATTGGAGGGCAATATGACATAGGAGCGGATGTAATATAGCTTAGGGGATTGGGGGGCAATATGGCATAGGGGCTGTAATACAGCTTAGGGGATTGGAGGGCAATATGTCATAGGGGATTGTGGGGCAATGTGGCATAGAGCTGTAAAACAACTTAGGAGATTGGAGGGAAATATGGCATTGGGGATGGTGGGGCAATGCGGCCGAGGGGGCTGTACTATAACTTAGGGGATTGGAGAGCAATATGGCATAAGGGCCGGTGTGGTAATATAGCTTTGGGGATTGTAGGGCAATATGGCATAGACGGTGCGGCACGATCGCTTAGGGAATTGTGATGATATGGCTTAGGGAATTGTGGGGCAATGTGGCTTAGGAGCAGAGGGTGATAATTCTAGTGCTGGAAGTCATCAATTGATGGTGCTGGCATAATTTTTTGGCCCAAAATTACTAACAATTCGCAGTTAAAGGAAAATCTGCACAAATTAGCTTGCTACAAATTGACACTGCACTGGAAAGTGTCTACTTAACTTTCTACTTCCATGCAGTCTACAAATTTAACTCAAATACCCAACTTAAATTTTCAGTCAACAAGTGTGGACAAGACTTCAGTCCACTCTGTTCCTAAGCCAACATTGGATATGGTGCAATAACACACCATGTCAAATGTTCTGGAAGTACAATATCTACTTTTTTTTAAACATTTATTCCAGACCATATGTTACACTTTTGCATGATAATAGTTCATAAATTCACAAAATTAAACTACCATAAATCTTTATGTGAACCATATGAGACTGGAAACAAAAAACTGTAGAAGAAATTTCAGAGACAGGAAATGTAGGATAGGAACATCATTCATAGAGAAAATGTACAAAGCAGGTGGCTGAAACAACGGAAAAATGTATGAATGGATGAAAAGACCATAAACAACAAAAATGCGACAACTTTTTATAACACGGACTGATAACGGGGAGCAAAGATTTATAATTCAGCAGAAAGACCAGAGTACTTGAAAGAATGTACAAAAATGAGAAAGGGCCAAGGACAGAGAACAAAAGAGGGGAAATGCAAGAACAAAACAAGAACGTAAATCCCAGGAAATAAATATACAAAGATAAACTGGTAGGAATAAATGAAAAAGGTGAATGAAAAATGGAGAGAAGGTAAGAGAGAAAATAAATGCCACAATGGAAATAAGGGGACAGAACACCAAGAATTATGAAGCAATGGAGACAGAAAACATGTAAACAGAAAATAAATAAAACACAAGACAAATAGGAAGAAGAAAAACAGATTAAGCAGGAATGTTAAGAGGTTCAGAACTACCTGAATGAAAATACAAAAAGAGAAATATAAAAAAGAGGAGAGGATTAAAATCAATGACAGGTGTGGCTGGAAATAAAAATTAAAGCAAGGGACAAAAAAGAAGAATGGAAGAGCTGCATGAGATGAAACACAAGAATGAATGAAAAAATGCTGGTGATCAGTAATGAAAATAGCTAGAAAGTAAAAGCAACAAAGAAACAAATGAAAAGAAGGCAGAATGAATCAAGAAAAATGTCAGGTAGGTCAGAATGACAGGAAACATGGGAAAGAAAAGACAAACAGTATGAAATTACGCAACAGAAAGGAGAAGGAACATCTGAGTAAGGATTGGGGGGGGGGGCAAAGAGAAACAATCATACCTCTATACTTGCTTAGAACACTTCCTGGTGCTGTGTGTTTTAAATGACGTCTTCAATCCTGAAGTTGAACTTGAACCCAGGACCCAGAGTTGTGTGCGATGTGGATTACGGCCAGTCCTAGGAAATGAGAATTTACGATGAATACAACTGACTGCACACAACTTCAACACACTGACACATTCTTAACTTGCAACCACCTCTCCCATGAGCCAACCACCCCTTAAACAGCCTTACAAAAACTTTTTGAAATCCACCTGGATGCATTCTGAAAATTTTTAGACTGTCTGCTTCAGTGCATGTACCAGAAAATTTCTGTATGGCAAGCCTGGGTGGGAAGTGCTTAAACAATTTCATCATCCAGTCCGTGCATAACTGCAAATGACGCACACGCCAACTGCATTAACAGTGCTCACTTCCCACCGTAATGTTTGTTACTCCTAACATATAGTAAAAGCTGGTTTATCTGGCACTGGATGAACTAGAAACACCTACTAACAGGAAATTTTACAGAAGTCCGTTACATTTCACTATTCCATCTACTGGTAAAACACATCATGGATTCCAAGACTTCAAAAAGCAAAAAGGTTAAATTACATAAGCCAACAGTTGTTAGTTTCTTTGGTTATATATGCACAATGCTATATAAACAGTGATGAAAATGGAACAGAAAGTGCAACAGAGAAAATAAAATGGGATATCAAGTGACAAATGGTTAGGCCTGTTCATGAGGTTGCTTGCTACACTCATAAAATCGAACAGCTGGAGAACTGCAACATCCAGCAATACTTTGGTCCAGGCGGTGCCAGATAAACCAGCTTATACTGTATAAGGAAATAATACAGAAATTGTAGGTACAAAAACCTACTTGTACACTGTACACTTGTACACCTACCACATTAATGTCTTCTAGGTTTTTACAAACAAACTGCCTTTCAAAATTTGAACATTCTTCTGTTACCATGCAAAATAAACATGTGCAAATTTAGCCCCTCTTCAACGTTATGACCTCCACACTTAGTGTCATGCACCTCCATCAGTCACATCATAAATGGCAGAATGGAAAGCCATGTGATCTACAAGTCTGTATTCACCCGAGTACAGGATGAGATTTTTTATATTTCATCACGCTAAATGAGGGCTCCCATTATAATCATACACAAAGTTAAACATTTTTAAACCTATCCTTAACATACCCCCAAGCACAGATAAGAGGATGATATTAAAATGGGTCTTCACGAAGTGGGATGGGGGGCATGGACTGGATTGATATGGCTCAGGATAGGGACAGCTGGCAGGCTCTTGTGAATGCGATAATAAACCTTTGGGTTCCATAAAATGCAGGGAATTTCTTGACTAGCTGTGGACCTGTCAGCTTCTCAAGAAGGACTCTGCTCTATGGAGTTTGTTATCCGTAACATACCAGGTACCAAATAAACAACAACATGAGAATTAAGTACCATCAGTTGTATACCTACAAGTCTTATCAACACTCCCTGAGGATGGTCAAGGTCAACTGAAACTTATCAGAAGGGTTATGTGAATAAATGCAGTCTTGTTAACACTTGTACATGTACAGTTGATAGTACGCAATTTCAGACGTTAAACATCTTCTGCATGGGCACTTGCCTCTAAATTAAACAATGTGAAGGGGGATCATCTTATATGAAGGGTCATCTTATAGTCGGGCAAATATTGCATACTGTGGGGTGCCCACTGCATCTAATACCTTTAGCCAAGGACATCAACCTAGGACCCCTACACTAGACCCTCACACAGGAGTACTAATCACTCAACCAACAGCTCTACCCAAGACACTACATGTAGAGTCCTGACACTAGCCCATCAGCGAATGGTTGGTCACCCTTGTTCAAGCCACAATATCACCTGCCTAGAACCCCCAACATAAAGACTGCCTTTCCCCAAGATCCGTAACATAATGTAAATGAGTTTCAACCAATGCCCCCCCCCCCCCCCCCCCGCCCAAGACATTGTGGCTAGGGCTTCTACACTAGCCCCACCAACAAGGGTCAACCCACACCCTCTGCCTACAATCCATGTTAAACAATGGATACATGTACAATGAAGAGAAACATCTATGATAACGCATACCATTAGTGCAGGAGCTCTTCTGCGATAGTCCACAGTTGCCAGACCAGGTGGAGATAACGATACTGCATGGCCTTTCTCAACTCCCACTCCTCATCCTTCACCACTGTCAACAGCTTCCTCTTCACTCATGCCACTGCAGTATAGAGAAGAGTGTGATGATAACAAACTGTAAATAAACTTTTTGGGTCCAATACATTTGCCTCTTTGAGTGCATTTACAATTCTTCATTCCTACCTACAACTCCCTAGGGCAGCATTTGTCATCCTTTTCGAGCCATGACCCAGATCAGGCCAACGGCTGTGTTTTGCACACCATCAGTCTAAAATAAATATAAGTATAAAATAAAAAAAGAACATGAAGCCTTATAACAAATGTGAGACTTCATTATTTGGTTCAACAAAATCAAGATAAAAACATATTTTGTAAAATATTCATGCAAATAACTGTTTCATGATCTACTCAAATTAGCTTTTGGGTTCAACCAATAGGTTGACAGATGCTGCCCTAGGGTCTACATTTCTCTACAGTAGCACTACCGAATCCTTTTCAGTTGACCCCTTTTGTCTCAAAGTGAGACTTCATGCTGCTTTACGACGGAATTTACCATGTATACCCACACATACGATGAGAAGTTTTCCCCAATCCACAGTGAAATATACAGAGGGTCACTTCATAATCATGCACAACATCAACATGTTCTGCAGTTATTTTCCTGAAAACCAAAGGCTGCAATAGGAGTTCATCAGATATGCTGCATCATATATTCAGACAAAGAGAGTAATCTGCATCACATATTACATGTAATAGTTTAATGCAAACAAAACAAGATTCTGAGACATCATTTTAATCAGACTATTTATTCAACCCATGCACAGTAAAAGTTATAACACACAATTTGTGAAGAACTTTTAGGTCATTTCAACCTGCGATGAAGGATGTTTGCAACATAACTCATGTACCCTCTGGTTCAGCATCTGTACACCTAGTGACTAATACTAACCAGCAATCCACAAACACAGCACATTAAATGCCATTTTCTCCATACCTATAACCAGCAACAGTTCCATCAGCCTAGGGTTCTTTACTTCAAGTGCCCAGGCCTACCCAAAGACCTCGACATACAACCGATACAATAACATCCTGAGAAGTGCCCTGGATGTCAATGCCAGGACCCTAACACAAGCCCTTTCAATGAGGATCCGTGGTGTTGAGCCCAAAGGCCTACCCAGAAAGCCTTACCCTAGGATGCTCATACTACCCTCACACAGAAGGGGTCCTTGTCATTCAAACGACACTTCCACCCCAAGACCATGTGTATACAGCCCTGACACCTGCCCCTCAGCCCCTCAGCCATGGGCCACTGGCGTTCATATCACAACCCCAGCCCAACACCATCTGCCTAGAATACTTCACATTAGGGTCAGCCAACCCAAAGATCCTTACCCTAGTGCCTTTACGTCTTCAACCACAGGTACCGCCAAAGACCCTCTAAAAAGGCCCCCAACACTAGACCCTCCAACAGTGGCCTGCATGTCCACCCAAAAGGCACACACGACCCTCTACCTACTATCCACGTTGAGGTATGGGTACACATATAATGGTAAGACATTTCTGTCATAATGTATACCGTCAGTACAGGAGCTCTGCCAAGATGGTCTGGCCACAGAGAAAGACACCTGATAGTACTTCTTCTTGTTTCATGCTGCACATCCTTCGGCAATATGAAAAGCTGTCCCTTCACCAATGCCACTGGAGGACTGCCAACAGAATAATAATCACATCACACAAACTGTAAACTTGAATACACACACACATATCACAAGCAATGTTTATCATCTCTGATCTTCCATAAGTGCACTAATCTTTGAATTTGTTAGTAAAGATAACCTTGATAAATTAATTTCAAAACTGAAAATACAGACACTGACCCTTTGTACAGGCTCCCAGCAGTTCCTGTGGACTGCAGAAACTTCCTGGTCACTCTCAGGCTAAAGTGATGTGCAAGCAGAAAAGACACCCTGGATCTTTGTACAGCACCATGTCAAAATGGTAATTATCACTTATGTTTCATCTATGATCCCAAAGGATACAACAGGATTATCATTTAATCATCAGTGATCTTTACCACTTCAACACAGTGCTATAAAAAAGACCTTACACGGACGAGGAAATAAAGACAAATCTGAAATGCAGTCGCAAACAAGGTGCAGCTTCCACAGTCCCGGATTACTGCAGCCTTTGTCAGATGGGGCTTCAATCTTGTCTCCTAAGCCTCTTAACACCTGTTAACAAACAGCAACAACCTTAGCTAATAGTAAGAATGGTACAAGACCCCAAACAGTTGCATATAATCAAGAAGTGTGCTAGGTTATTTTCACAAAAGGTGAAGTGAATTTTTAAATAAATTCAGATACAATGATTTAAAATATGCATGCACCATTTTGCACCATCACACACCTTGGACCATGTGTATAGAATTTAAAAAGACTGCATCTTTTTTCACTCTTGTATTATTAACTTGCATTCTTATTATTTTTGTCAACCACAATCTCAGAATACAAGTCTCTCCTGACTTAAGTAACATAAGTATTTTAAATTCAGTGACAAGTGCTATCCACATCCATCAGTATGCCTTGCACACAAAGAGAAACAAAGATAACAAAAAAAAGTGTGCAGTTACAGTTTTCTCAAGTCATCTTTTTGATAGGAGGAGCTTTAGTCAAAACCGGTTTACTTATATTTCATTCATTAAAATAAAATCTGTCATGATGTAAACCCATGTGGTGTAACAACACTGCATTTGTTAATACACCTACTGAGCGGTACTAAATGCTGATCTGCCACTTCTACACTGAACCCTTTGCCTCAGAGCTGTGCTCAGTCACAGGCACTTTCTGTCTGATTGCACTGGCAATTTTATCTCTCTAGTTACTACTAAATTAAATTAATTCTCCTTGTCTAGCACTGCATTTCTGTCACAAATGTGTAATTCTATATTACAAGCACAAGAAGATTCAAGACTCTCTCACATTAAAACAAGATAGGAAAGGTACACATAACACACAAGCACATTTGGAACTCTGCATAATGGATTGGTGGGGAGGAGGGAAGTGGTGCATGTGCCATGGTTAGCAGAGCCCAATGGATGATGATATGGCCGAAACATGGTATTTTAAATGAAACATTTCCGTCGTTGTCATTCAACCAACAGCTGTAACCTCTATGACCATGTGTGTACAACCCTGCCATCAGTTCCTCAGCCATGGGCCACTGGTGTACATACCACAACCCCACCCCACCACCATCTGCCTAGAATACCTCACATTAGGGTCAGCCTACCCCAAGATCCTTAACCTACTGCCTTTAGGTTTTCAACCACAGGTACCATCAAAGACCCTCTAAAAGGGACCTCAACACTAGAACCTCCAACAAGGGTCCTGCATGTCCACCCAACAGGCACACACATAACCCTATACCTACTATACATTTTGAGCAATGGGTATGTGTATAGTGGTAAGAAATTCCTGTCATAATGTATACCGTTAGTACAGGAGCTCTTCCAAGCGGGTCCAAAGTTGACAGGTCAGGCACAGATGAAGGCACACCATCGTACTTCTTCTTGTCTCACGCTGCACATCCTTCGGCTAAGTGAAAAGCTGTCCCTTCACAAATGGCACTGCAGGCCTGCCAACAGAATAATAATCACATCACACAAACTGTAAACCTGAATATGCACACACATATTGCAAGCAATGCTCATAATCACTGATTTTCCTTAAGTGCACTAATCTTTGACTTTGTTGATAAAGATAACCTTGATTAATTAATTTCAGCACTGAAAGTACAGACACTGACCCTTTCTACAGGCTTCCAGCAATTCCTGTGGACTGGAGAAACTTCCTGGTTGCCCTCAACCTGACGTGATGTGCAGGCAGAAGGGACATCCTGGATCCTTGTACAGCACCATGTCAAAATGGTAATTATCACTTATGTTTCATCTATGATCCTGACAGATACAACAGGATTTTCATTCAAGCACCACTGATCTTTACCATTTCAACACAGTACTACACAAAATGACCTCACATGGAAGATGAAATAAAGACAAATCTGAAAACAGTTGCACACAAGGTGCAGCTTCCACAGTCCCGGATTACTGCATCCGTTGTCAGATAGGGCATCAGTCTCGTCTCTTTAGCCTCTTAACACCTGTTAACAAACAGTAACAACCTTAGCTAATAGTAAGAATGGTGCGAGACCCCAAACAGTAGCATATAATCAAGAAGTCTGCTAGGTTATGTTCCAAAAAGGTGAAGTCAATTTTCAAATTAATTCAGATACAATGACTTAAAATAGGCATGCACAATTTTGCACCATCACATATCTTGTACCAGCTGTATAGAATTTAAAAGGATTGCATCTTTTTTCACTCTGTATTATTAACTTGCATTCTTATTATTTTTGTCAACCACAATCTCAGAATACAAGTTTCTCCTGACTTAAGTAAAATAAGCATTTTACATTCAGTGACAAGTGCTATCCAGATCCATCAGTATGCCTTGCACACAAAGAGAAACAAAGATAACAAAAAAAGTGTGGATTTACAGTTTTCTTATGTCATTTTTTATGAAAATAGAGTATGGACCATCAATCAAAACTCAGAATGTATATTATATATACATGGAATATGGTTACAACATGTTTTGTCCAGAACGGGTCATGATCAGATAATATAGAATACCAAAAAATATCAAGAATTTGTTGCACAACTGTAAGATTTTTTTAATTTAATGAGATATCAGTTTACAATGAAGATTTAATTTAAAAGTGTTATATAGTAATATAGTCTTAAAAGTTACAGAAAAGTGGGAGTAGTATCTAAGCATGCATGCAGGCATGCGTGCGCGCGCGCACACACACACACAGATACATTATGTTAAGTTCTGATATAGTATTAACAAAATGTTTCTCCAATATTTTTGCTGATGTATTTTAATCCTTCTTTTACATATGCCATCACATTATACGAGTACACTTCGCCCCTTTTAATTTTCTATTTTATGGTATCATCATCCAGTCAGCACTGAACCTAATACCACATATCTTTATCTAAAAAATGCTCACAAAATAAGAACCTTCAACTAATCTCCATTCAAGATTACATAGAACCCAAGCCTCCTCTAATACACCCTTCATCTAATCAGCACCTGACCTGATTATCACGGTCCAGACCTACAGAATGCTCTAAGACAAGATCCCATCACTACTTCCCATCTAAGACCACAATATAAGCTATAGTTGTATTGGCCCTAAATTATCCTTCATAATAAAATGTTCGTACAACATAACAAAACTTATCGAGAGAGAGACGCACGCACGCGTATGTTCCCAGCTATTCTCCCACTTGCGTAACTTTAAGGCTATATTACTATATAACCCTCTTAAAATCATACCTTCATTGTTAAATTATAGTTCATTAATTTCAAACACCTTGCAGTTGCATCAATCTGTCTTGGCATATTTTTGGTACTCTGTATTATCAGACAATGGCCTACTCAGGCCAAAACATGTTGTAACCAAATTCCTGTATACACACACATTCTTAGTTGTGATTTATGGTCTACTCTCTATTACAGTTTATCACCACCACAGTATGAACAAAGTTAAGATTCTTTTTTGATGGTACGAGTTAGTCAAAACCAGCTTACTTGTATTTCATGCATTTAAAAAAGTGTGAAAGCGTGTCATGATGTAAGCCTATGCGGTGTAAGAATACTGCATTCCTCAATACCACTACCAAGCATCACCACATGCGCTTCTGCCACCTCTACATCGAACCCCTTGCCTCCCAGCTGCGTTTACCTAGGTAGTTTCAGTATCAGTGCACTACTTATTTTCCCTCTCTAGTTACAATTCAATTATACTAATTCCCTGCCTCAATAAATGACTGTGATTTCTTACAGTTCATAATTTCTTTTACATGCGACCCGAACCTGGACTCTTCTCAGGCGCTCACACCATTTACTTCACTGGGGTCACACTCCTTGTATATTACGAAATGTTATTACTGTTATCTGAATGTTAAACACAGACGTCTCCCTAGGCGAAGTGCCATTAACCCAAAATCCCTCTTCCTAGGCTCCACAGTGTTCAACTCAAACATCTGCCTCCAGATCCTCCATCAAGGGTCCTTGGCATGCAAAGCCCTACCCAACATCCCCTGCTGTGCAATTCAAACTTCCTATCCTAGCCTGGACAAGTGTCTTTGGTGTTCATGTAAGAAACCTTCCCAAGACCCCTTACCTGGAGTGCCTGGTATTCAGCTCTGTCCCTCAGCCTAGTCCTATGGCACATAGTGTTCAACCCAGATCCCTACTGAAGACTCTATGCCTGGGGTGGCTAACATAAAATTTATGCCTCTAACCTCACTCTTGTGTTTCAAAATTCTCATGTCTAACACAGACCCTCTTCCTGCTATAATCATTCTGTCTTCAGTCTGTAGTGTTCATATGAAAATATCTACTCTTCCCCTCCACCAAACAGCACAGAAATTCAAGTTATACCCCTGCCCTTGCCACTCTAGAACTTTGACTTGTAAGACCTGCCCCAGCACAATTCCCCAGCAGTGCAGCAATTCAACTTGTGATGCCTCCCCTAACCAGTACGCCTAGCTGCAAAGGGATTAAACTAAGATTCCTGCACTATTCCCTCGGTCCAGCACTGCATAAATTAAACTCACACAGACAGTGCATGATCAAGTACTCTCTTCTTTGTGTTAAACTTAGTGAGGATAAAGAAGTCCCAAAACAAAGCCAAATGACTAAGTAGTATGGTGAGTAAAAACCTCATCTTAACTGCAATACAATGAGCTACGACAAATAAACCCCAACTCATGGCCATATGAAGTGGTAGCAAGTGCTCTGCTACCTGCTGCCATACATTCTGTGAAGTGGCAAAGGATACACATCAGGCAGAGTACAGATGCTACACATGCTAGACTTAGTGTGAATATGGAAGTTAGATGCAGCACGGGTGGCACTGAACCAGCACACCATTATACCAACCAGTCACTTAACAGCAAATCTGATCAACTTTCTGCCTACAGATGAACAAGTCATGGGCCTTCCTCATTACATCACTTTCCTTTTTCCAACAACATTCTCAATAGAAAGCCACGAGTTGTAACTGTTCAATAAGAGATGTACACCTTCCATTTTCTGCACCAGAGTATTGGAAATTTTGCGACTGGAATATAATCTAATAGCATTAGATTGTGTTACTGAATAAAGGTTTCCCATGTGTTACACGTCTGGGTAATGGATGAAATAATTACTACAGTACTTGAAGTGACAACATTATTGGGCACACAAAAAGGGAAATATTAAGCATCTACTACATAAAGCCAAACCAGATGGAATGACACCAAATGATTACCATGTTTGTGAGTGTGTGCAGCATATAAGTAGCGGTTTCTGATCAATCCTACCAAACCAGGCCATACTGACAGGGTCAAAGAACACAGGCACCATTCCACACTACACCAACTCACACTCTTCTATGTTAAATAAGGCTGGGTTTGATCATTTTAAAATCGTTAACTTCCAGTGATCCAGTACTGTAATCTGCGAATGGAGGGGGCGGGCGGGGGGGGCATTCTCTCGCGCGCTCTCTCTCTCTCTCTCTCTCTCTCTCTCTTCACCAATCTGTTACATAGCCTAAGTACAGCTGATGGATATGAAACAAGTCCTTTGCAATAAACTTGGCCAAAATATGGTCAATTGTCAATTACATCAATTACATCACACTTGGGTACATATCAGCCCACTACAATTTGATAAATTTGTTGATAATAAAATATATAATAAAATAGATAATAAATTGTTATCATGTAGTGGCAAATTATCTGTCATAACTACATGAACAAGCCTGCAACAGAATTGTAATAACTGATACATAGATGTACAAATACATAATGATTATACAATAAAAGTTCATAATTGCTAAATGACATCATCAGCCCTCATCCCATGCATATAAGTGAAATATTCCTCATTTGTATAGCAGGATTTATCAAGTAAAAATGCTTTTAGTTTATTTATAAAGTACTTCTTATTTGTTACGTGGTTTGCAATGGACATAGGTAACGCATTAAATGTCCGTATACTGGCATAATATATGCCTCTCTGATAATACGTAAGATTAGCTTTTGGTTTTTGCAACTGTGCTCTTCTTCATGTGTTTATTTCATAAACTGATGAGTGAAAGGTAAAATATTCTAAGTTATTGGCCTAAAAGTTCATGACAGACAATACCCACTGAGATGGCATTGTTAAAATTTCTAATGTTCTGAATAAGGGTTTCCGTGGTGCCCTAGATGTGGATCCTGTCCTAGTTCATATAATTTTCTTCTGCAGTTGACAAAATTTCCTACTCAATGATGAGGTTCCCCAAAATATAATACCGTATTCCTCTGTGGTGTGAAAATAAGCATAATAAATCACTTTAAATGTGGATATGTCACTGAGAAAATACATGGATCTAATTAGATAACAAGCCCTGCTAAGTTTCAGTAATATTAAATCTATGTGAGTCTTATATTTCATGCAGTTGTCTCGACCCAACCCAAGAAGTTTTGTATCTACCACTTCTTTAACCTTTTTCCTGTGACATGATATTTGAATTGTGCTGTGTTGAAGATAATTTGATTTGAAGTGCAATACATTTGTTTTATCTATGTCAAGTGTTAATCCCCTTGCTGCGAACCATTCATTCACTCATGTTAATATACATACTGCTTTAGTTTGCAAGTCATTTAGATTGCTGGCAGTAATCATTACACTTGTATTGTCTGCAAATAACACCAATTTAGAATGACTATTTATATTGAGACAGAAATCATTAATGTACATTATAAACAACAGTGTTCCTAAAATCGATCCCTGGGGGACAACAATACTTTGACCCTTCCCAACTTGATGAAACCTTCTGCTAACAATCTGGAGTCATTACATCCACCCTTTGCTTCCTATCTGCTAGACAGGATTCAAATGACTTTATATTTACACCACATATTCCATAGTGGTGTAATTTATCAATAATAATTTTGTGGTTAATGCAAACACTTTAGACAAGTCACAAAATATTCCCCCTGTTCCACCGCAAAGACAATAAATGGATACATTTACAAGTACATATTACGTGCTACATTCTGATTACTGACAGTTGCACATGTTGCATGTTCTTGCACATCAATATGTTTTTAGAAAATTTCACAGCCTATGAACATTTTAAAACAGGAGCAGCAAAGCTCACAAGAAACTGATAACTGACTGACTGAATGACTGACTAACTCACTCCATGAAGCAGAGGCCTTCTTGAGAAGCTAACAGTTTCTCAGCTAGTCAAGAAATTCCCCGCATTTTATGGAACCCGAAGGTTCATTACCGCATTCACAAGAGCCCGCCACCTGTCCCTATACTGAGCCAGCTCAATCCAGTCAATGCCCCCCCATCCCACTTTTTGAAGACCCATTTTAGTATTATCCTCCCATCTATTCCTGGGTCTCCCACGTGGTCGCCTTCCCTCAGGTCTCCCCACCAAAATCCTGTATGCACCCCTCTTTTCCCCAATACGTGCTACATGCCCTGCTCATCTCATTCTTCTTGATTTGATTACCCGAATAATATTTGGTGATGAGTACAGGTCGTTAAGTTCCTCGTTATGTAGTCTTCTCCACTCCCCTGTTGCCTCATCCCTCTTAGGCCCAAATATCCTCCTCAGCACACTATTCTCGAACACCCTCAGTCTTTGCTCCTCCCTCAGTGAGAGAGACCAAGTTTCACGCCCATACAAAACAACAGGTAAAACTACAGTTCTGTATACCCTAATCTTTGTGTTTTTGGATAGCAACCTGGGAGACAAAAGATTCTGCACCGAATGATAGCAAGCATTCCCCAACTTCAATCTGCTCTTAATTTCTTCATGAATGGAGTTTCTATTTGTTAGGGTTGCTCCCAAATATTTCGATTCTTCCACCCTTTCAAAGGATTTATTATCTACCTTTATGTTGTGATTCTGTCCTGCATTCTGATTTCCAGACATGACCATGTACTTGGTTTTCTCAGCATTTACTTCTAGACCAATCTCCTTACTAGCAATCATTAAATCTTCTGCGTTTTTCTTTATACTATGTATGCTTCCGCCCAATATATTAACATCATCAGCATAAACCAGAAGCTGATGTGTACCATTCAATTCCAAGCCCTCCTGGTTTGCCTGAACCCTCCTAATGGCATATTCTAAAGCAAAGTTGAAAAGCAATGGTGACAGAGCATCTCCTTGTTTCAAGCCATTCTTAACAGGAAACGTGTCAGACAGATGTTTGCCTACCCGAACTCTGCTATATGTTTCACTGAGACACATTTTTATTAACCTTATTGGTTCATGGGGATACCAAACTGAATGAGAATATTATACAAGATTTCCCTCCTAACTGAATCATAGGCTTTCTTGAAGTCTATAATAAGCTGATGTACTGCCTCATTGTATTCCCATTTTTTCTCAAGTATTTGACGAATGCTTAATATATGATCAGTACTTAACCTGTTACGTCGAAATCCACACTGATGATCCCCAATAATTTCTCCTGCATATGGAGCTAACCTTGACAAAAAAATGTTGGGTAGAATTCTGTACGTAGTTGACAAACGTGATATGCCTCGATAGTTACTACAATCTGTTTTATTACCCTTCTTATAAATAGGCACAATGACTGACTCCTTCCATTCCTCAGGCAATTCCTCCTTATTCCAAACAGAAATAATAAGTTTATGGATCTCAGACTGAATTATCCTACCCCCTGCTTTAATCAATTCTGCTGAAATCTGTTCAATACCTGGTGATTTGTGTCTTTTTAGCTTTTCAATAGCCATCTCAACCTCAGAGGCACTGGGCTCAGGCACTAGTGGCTCTGCCATATGTACTTCAGTCTGCCTAACATCATTAACCCCGTGTATATTCAACAGCTGGGAGAAATGATTCCTCCACCTAGCCAAAATACTGTGGGAGTCTGCAATCAGGTCACCCTTCTCATCCTTTACTACATTAGTTCTATGCTGGTACCCCCTCTTAAACTCACTCAGACCCCTATACAAGTCTCTGATATTCTTGTTCTTACTGTTTGTTTCAAGTTCATTAATTTTAGCTTTCAGATATTCCTTCTTTCTGTTCCTGAAATGTCTACGAACTTCCCGTCTTACGTTGTGCAGATTATCTCCATTATTTTGGTTTGGATTCTGTAACCATTGAATTTTAGCCTGCTTCTTTTTATCCAAAAATTGTGCACACTGCACCAAACCATGGTTCATGCTGCTTCCATTCATGCAGACCTAGACTCTCTTGAGCTGAGATCTTTAGATTCTCTTTAATGTTTTCCCAAGCCCTATTTATGTCCTCGCTAACACTAACTGATATTTTTCTACAACCTCTATTACCAGGTACCCAATATGTGAAACTGTTCTCTTCTGTGACATTCAAATCACCTCATTTCCCCTTCCTTGTAACCTTCATCTTCTACATTATCCAGTATTCTTCATCTTTGTTGTTCCTACAAACTTGGCTATAAATACAAACAGCATCCACACATGCTGCAGAAAGCACAGCAGTCACACTTCTGGATTGTAGCAAACACGAAAATTTTTCACACTCCGTTATCATAAAAACTTCTCGTGCATTGTAACACGATTACTTACCTGACACAAATATCTCACATTACTATACGATTACTCACCAGATATAAATACCCAGGTATTGCACACTATTATGCAAATATAAAGCACAATGTAACAACTACACTACAAACACGCCATTTTAAACCACTTGGTGGCACGGAATTGTAGGACCACGGGTATAAGGAGACCCTTCCCGCAAACTGTTGACTATGATCCGTGATCCTAGAGGACCCCCCCCCCCTCCCCGCATGTCACAGCCGTTACCAGTCACGAACTGCGGCAAATTATCAACAGCTTCGTTGACTGAACTATAATCCGTGGCAGCCGCTGTCTTCCGTGCAAGTCGTTTGGCGGCAAAGTTGGGACACACGGTGTTCTTAGCTGCAGGCAGGGACTCGAAGTTTGGCTGCAGCGTTTCAGTGGCTCTGTGTTATACTGGAGGCGTATACTATATATCGTCAATGGCCGCACAGAACGTGTCAGCACACAATTTCCACGAACGGTAGCCGAAAATAAATACAAGGAAAATAAGAACATGCATTATAATGGAGAACAGTAATGTACACCAAATTGATTTGTCTAGGTAACATACATACAATCCAAAAGCACTTATCCCAAGTAATCCGGACTAGTTATCCAGAATACTTTAAGTCAGTATTTCTTATTTCCAATAGCTTTAATATAAAACTTCAGTTTGATTATTTAGTTCAATATCTAAATAGAACTGACATGTCTGTGGGGGGATGTCAGATGTACCATACTAGATCTTCTTTAATACACTGATTTACATAAATGTGTCCCATAAATCACAGTAATCAAGATATCAGCAAAGTTCAAGTACATTGTATCACATAAAATTATTAGAACTGCGGTAGTAACACTCTCCATTAATATAGATTGTTGCAAACTTTTTCTTATACTTCTTTAATTACTGAAATTCAGTTAACTGTGTATTATTTTTGTAACAGGTTAGCAGCTGTGCTAGAAAGTGCTTTGCATGCAACAACCAAAACTAAGATAGTGCTACACAAAAGTTGTGATGTAGCACAGCATTTGTTAAGTAATTGGCCTATCCCTGTTGCTGCTGTTCATGAACAACCACTTCACTGTGCTTGTAATGGTAATGATGAAGATTCTGAAGTTACTGAAGTTGCAAGAAACATTGACCAAGCTGTGAAACAAGCACAGAAATTACGAGAGACATTGAGTGTTTCACAGCTTCAACCAAACTGTCCGCGCTTGACAAAAAGGTCTAATGTAGAGAAAATCTCTTCAGAACTTGAATTTGACTCCAAAAAACTGAATCATAAAGTACAAAACAGAACTCAAAGTGCAAAGTTCAGTTGTGTTAATACACCACAGTCCTCTGGTTTTGGACCCTCAAGTTCTGTGAAGAGATTAATTAATAAACGTTGTGTTGCACAGAGAAGTTTGCTCAATTCCTATTCACCAAGGGCAACACTGACGAATACAAATCAGCAAGCTATACCTGTTCCAATTATGAACGGAAATTATGCTAAAAAAGCAGTCCCAAACCACAGATTTAAATCTAGTGCATCATTACAGACTACATACCAGAAAGATTTCTCAGTTCGCACAAACTGTAATGTTGCCAAACACAGTATTGCAACACGCTCTGGTTTAAAGCCAAAGAGGAGTGTAGTAACTGGTGAAAATACCACTACATTATGTTCCACGAACAAGGACTCAGTCAATGTTAATATGGACAGAGATCCAAAGAAGTCAAATGGCACATCATTTCCAGAAGAAACTGGAATCTCAGATCTTGAAGATTTACTGTCTCGAGTAACTGCTTATTGTAATGTTACAGCTGACTCAGGTATTAAAAACAAAATACCTGAGCTAAAAGTGAACTCTTTTTTGTCACATGGTGACAAGACTGCTGACATCACTGAGGAAGCTTACAGACTAGTGGGACTAGCTGAAGCAGTGGATAAACTTGGAGTTCCTTCAGACTTGGTTATGGTTCTTAAAACTTACCACCGTTTCTTAGCAGGAAACCAAGAAGGAAAGAAGAATAGATATCACACTGGCAAGAGGCAAGCTGCTGCTGAAAGGTTCTTAACTAAGGCATCAGCCATGGTGAGTTACTGAAGTAAACCCGTGACACGTTTATACATTTCCTGAAACCAAAAATGTATTCGATGCAGAACAGTAACAGAAGGTCTGATTCACGTTTCATTTGTTGCTTATGCTAAAGGATTTTTATTCACACCGTGTCATTTTAACACAGCCATATATTATGTTGTGAATGCCTGAAACTAATATTTAAATCTGCACTTACCATTCACCATTTATTGCTACATTATGTCCTATTTGATATCCCACCTTTTGATGCTTAATTTTATTCCAATGTTATTTAATCACATAATTGTCTTCCCCTGCTTTATATGAACTTTTAAACTGCTAACTATGATGGGGACTTTCAGTGTAAAAAGGCCACTGATGATTATAAGACTAAATTTTAACCTTCATCAGGTGCGTGGGTCACCCACGTCCCATTAAATGTAACTCTTCACGGACAAAAGGGAACACACTCTCCCATGCAGGTGCAGGCATGGGCATTTAAAAATGACACTAATTCGAGCCGTCGGTGTCTGCATTGGGATTGAAAGGCCAGGCAATAAAGGTTAATTGTGAATTAAGACTTTCTGTTGTAGTTTAAGGTATAAAAATATACTGTTTTGTTAGTCACCCTACGTCTGCATCGAATTTAGCAGTATAATTTACTGTGACGCTCTGTTAATAGAGCCAGGGCTGTGGAGTCGGTACACAAAACATCTGACTCCTCAATTTTTAAATCTCCAACTCCTTCACAAAAGCTCAATATGTATTAATAATGGTGAACCTACTAAAATGGTAAATGGCATAAGACATTTCATCACCACGTGAACCATCGGGCTACTTTTTAGACTTATAACCTATATTTAAGTATAAGTCTAATGGTCATTGTAGCTAGTATCTATTTAAGATTTTATATTGAGGTTGGAGTCGGTACATTTTTACCAACTCCGACTCCACCAAAATTCCTTCCGACTCAAACTCCAGCTCCACAGCCCTGAATAGAACATACAGTTGACTTGAACTACGGATGGCCTGTCATGTCTAACTGAAAACACTGTTATGATGAAATCAAGAAATATGTGATCCATTAAAATCTGAGCGATTAGATTGAATGTAAGTTGTCTCAACCCAATGGTTGTTTTGCGGAAAGCTTAGAATAAATTAACCTTTAATTTTTTGCTTACCTTCATATTACAGGATTGAAATCTGTCACCACTGGGCAACTGTTACATCATAAACCCATAAACCTTCTGAGTTCTCTGATATTTTTGGAGTATCAGGAAGATAAAAATGGCTTTAACATAATATGCTCAGATGGCTGGTATTAACAGTCATTATAAGTTTCTATAATCTTGTTACAGAATAATGCTAGTTGGCAACAGTTGGCACATGAACCTTTGGTTGGACTTTTCTCAGAGTATATGACATTAGTTTCTGAAGTGTCAAGTGTTGTGGAATGCAAATTTAAAGACATAAAAGATGATCTAGCATGCCTTCAGCAGAAATTGGAACTACTAGAAAGGACACATCATAAACTGTCAAATGTTGATGAATCCATATTCACCCAACCAAAAACTCGAAACCATAAAGGCATAATCGAAGAAAATAATGAACATCGTACTTCACAACATGACGGCTATGCCATGATTGGAGTATGGAACCCAAACAGTACATGGAGGTTTAAAGGTATGCAACAGGAAATCCTGTTCTATTCCTTCTGTATTGTTCTCGGATCCACTGTATCAGTTTAGTGTTATTCTTCTGGGAAGGCTGGACGAGTCCACAAAAAGTAATCACACTGCTGACTTAAGTATCTTCTACTTTGAAAGATTATGTGCTTACAAATGGTTTTATATTTTGCAAAGTGAGTGAGTCACATATGACAGGAAACACTGCGAATTTTCATGAAATGAGGGTACCACATTTACAGCAATGTGTCTGCTACATTGTAATTTGATAGTCTACATACCTGCTGGTTACTCAATTCTGTTCTGCATGCCACCTGACCTTTTTATTTCTGTCTGTGCCCTTAGCTTCATACCAGTTATCATTCTACTGAAAATAAAATGGTTTCCAAAATTTTTCAGCAGACGGAAACTGGTTTTCTCCTTACCCTATTCACTGTAGAATATAAAAAAACTGGATTGTTTTTTATTGTATTCTGTAGCTACCAGACATCTGTTGGTAACATCTGGTACTCTTCACGTTTATCAGTGCCATTAACTTATGTGGCAAGTCTTGTTTGGCAGAGAATGAGTTAATTCAAGAAGAAAATTATAAATATAAATCTGGTACACTTCCTATTCACTCACAGTAAAACACTAATTCTAAGGCATTCTATCTTGTAAAGTGTACATTGTAGGTTTGTTGTCAGATGCATCATCAAATTTTTAATTATTTTCTAGTCTGTTTCTATTTGATTGATAATCCTGGCGTTCCTTAAAAAAAACTGATTGGTTAAATGTAAATATGTTACCAGTGAATAACAGTCACCATAGTAGTAGCTATTGAAACTGATGATCTGGATCTATTATACTCCTCTGTAACTTATCCATTTGAGTGTTAAATATGAAAACATACATATTCAGTAAATATACATCAAAATTTTTAACACTCTGGCTTGTCTCACTCTGACAAAACACTTGTTCCAGCATTGACAGAGATGCAGTGTATACGATATAGCCGTGAAGCTCAGTGGAAGAAGCTTGAGGCAAATGTGCAGGAGATACAAATGCTGGAGTTCCAGACAGAAGTGTTTCAAGTACTCGAGTCATTTATTTTGCCACAGTTAATTAGTTATGATGTGCAAGATCCCACATTTCCAAAACTTTATAAGACTGTGTGTTCATTGTGTAATATGACATTGCTAACTTCGCCCATTATTATTAAATCATTTTAAAATGGCACAGAAATAACAAAATATTCCATTCACATTATTTACTGTTTCAATGCAGTTCACTTCAGTAAGACTGGTGTTAAAGACAAAACCTGTAGAAGAACTGTTTTTTAGACGCTTGTCTGCTAAGCTCTAAGGCCAAGGACACGAGTGTCCTTCATTTTGTGTGCATAGGCAACAAAAAATTTTCATGTGGCTTTAGCCTTAATGGAAGAAAGCTCCTTGTTGATGGGATAAGATATAGGGTAGCTTTCCACACTCTGTATTTATGTCACTCTGGTGAGCAAGGAGATGTTTCTTCTTTGTGTGATGTTATTTTTGTACTCTGTCAAGAATTCTCATTAGTTTATATTCCTATATGAAGGTATAATGTAAGTCTGAATTTTGTTGTGGCTGTATGTATATTTTAGCTCTGGAATTAAAAGACTTATACATTGTATTTGATATAATAATCTTTAAGCCTGATCATTTGATGTGGGATGTGTTTTTATGCAGTTGGTATTTTTATGAATGAAAATATGAAAATATGCATTACTCTTCTGAATTCATATATTAACACATTTTATTATATATGATACAAAGCAGACCCATCAGTTCTTGTTGTGTTGCAGATGTAGACAAATGGACAGACCGAGTGATTTTTCACAGCCAATCTGTGGCGGATACAAATGCACCTAGAAATGGGAACATGATAGAAATTATAAAACTGGCAATAATATCTCCTTACAACAGGTTGAGTGTTTGCTGAATTTGACAGAAATTACTGTGAAGATGAGGATAGGAGATATGATCTTGAAACAGTGACATACGAAATGGTACATCTGTGACAGAAATGACTGGAATGGTAGACAGAAGTAACATAAGGCAATATAAACAAATCAACTGATGAGGGCATCAATATAAGGGGCAAATGTTCAGGGAACAACAAACATTTCACAGTTAATTTTGTATTACAAGCAATTAGATCAATTAAAACTGGGCAGATTTCTTGGTAAACGACGCTTGGAAGACTGAGAAGGAGCAGGGAACATATCAAGACGTGTCTTGGAGAAATAGGTTGCGAAGATCTGACATGGATGGAACTAGTTCAGAGTGATGTCCAACAGCAGGTATTAGCTGTGCTGAATGTTCGAGTTCTACCACCACATTTATTAATTTTCACTGAGAACCTTCACAGAATGTAAATACAAACACAAATACAATTAAAATCATCCAGTCAAAGGGTTCAGGTAGTAGATGAGAATGCAAAGGCACAGGTACTAACCCACTTTTCTAGATCTATTAAACTTAATACATACTTACCCACTACAATCTCAATGTCTGTGTTTTTCATTATCACCGAATACTTTGTACATCAAAACTAGAGGCAAGGGTAAACATGACGCAGTTCCTGTGCTCAGTGACTACCATGCCATGATGGTATATGGGTGTGTGCGGGTATAGCTTCGTATGTTTTTAACCAGGAGGGTACTGAAAATGTCGTGTTTTAAATTTGTTATGGTAGCCACGTAATTTTACAAGTTTGTGTTCTTTAAGATTCAGCATCTTGATCATTTTTTATTATTAAATTATGATACAATATTTTCTGCAAGATCAGAAATGAGGGTTCATATGCACATATTTTCATTTACCCCTATTAAGAGCTCAAAATGTAGTAAAGTATTCTCAAATGGCAACCCTTACACTGCATATGTGATTGCATTGCTGAAAGCTGTCACATCTCCTATGAGGGAGATGAAGCAGGCTCAGGTAGCAGTGACACTTTAAGACTTGTACCTGAGAGATGCCCAGGTGGCCAGGACAAGGACACTGGCTACACTGACTGAAACCTTTATGGTCCTCCTTGGTCCTTCCAGGAAAATACTGAGATAGTACTTCATTAGGCTACAAAGAAGTACTGTGATGGAATTGTAAATAAGGCAAAATATGTGCAATGTCATACACATGACGACAAAAAGTGTCAACAAACACCTGCTTAAAAGGTTATCCTTGGCGGTACATGAAGGTAAGTGGACAGCTACATGCCCCAATCAACTGACCTCTACAGAAAGAGCCTCCAGTGCTCACTGGAATTTGTTGAGTAGAAGTGCTGAAGCATACGTTACTGAAGACTAGCTGTGTGGGAGTGTCAGCTTCGTCTTAATTCTTCAGGAATCAGCAAACTGAGACAGAACCCTTACCACAGCTGTCATGGCTGGATCACTCGTGTGTGTTGAAGACAGAATGATGGATGCAATGCTGAAACATTTGCAAAATCTACATATTACTCAAGATATGAATTAATTAACACACATATTTGCATGCTATATTATCACTGTGATAAACTGAATGTGTTCAAATTTGATTTTCCTGCAGCTGGACATTTCAAACTATGCTCGTCTGTAAACAATAGCCTAATATGTTGTTAAGGGCATATTAAGTTTTACTTACTTATCAGCAGATCACAAGTGTGGTAATTACATTTTTTCCACTCATTACATTGCATTCACCATTTTAGTAACTCATAAAAATACACCACTGATAAATAAATAAATAAATAAATATATATATATACCCTTGTAATAATTACATACATCACCTTAACAAGAATGCAAGAACACTGGCAATAATCTCACCTACCAGAAGGGGAAATAAATTATTATGTAATTACAAACAGCAAAAGGTGTGTACACAGAGGATGACACGGTTTGGACAGTGCTCTGCTTTCATAACTTCATATTCAATAGTGCAAACTAACATGTTCCTTAAGATTTTCTTAATAAGATGTGGTCTGTTCAAAAATTTTCAGAACTTTCATCATAAAACATCATAGATTTCACCTATCACCCTCAAAGGACTCCCCCCCCCACTACTAATACACTGCTCCCAACATTTCTTCCCATTTTTTAAGTCATCCTCAAATGCTTGTTTCCGTATTGCCTTCAGGTCTCTCAGTGAATTTTTTTTTCTCATCTATGGTGTCTAATCTTCATCCTTTCAAGATGGATTTCAACTTGGTGAACTGGAAAAAGCATGCAAAATGCTAGATCCAGTGAGTATATTGGTTGTGGAATGATAAGTCCCTGTTTTTGAAAGAATATTCTGAACTAAAAATGATGTGTGTGCTGGAGCATTGTCATGGTCCAGCATCCACCAGTACTTACTTTGGACTGTTCAGAAGACAGAGTAACTCCTCCACTCGGTCATACACAATCTTCTTGTCAGATCTGCTTTTGTTTGGTAGTCCTGTAGTCACTTGTGTACCAATCTTTCTTAAGCAAAGTACAGCTCTGGGAATAAGATCCTGACAACGGCTAGCCAACTAGAAAATAAATACACCAATCATCATTCAAATACAGTAGACAATAAAATTAATACCACACATATTTCACCACTAGCCCCAAGTGCACACATACATCCAACTCCCCAAGTTACAGGCTTTTTGCAGATGCTGCCACAATTATTTAGTTATTTCAACATGCCACCTTCTTCCAAGTCTAAACCACAGGCACAAACTACAGATCAGTGCTGACACATCCGGCTGCACTTAACCTTCCAGTGCAGTCCTTGGTGCACTGCATGACTGTGAAGGCATTTAATGTTATTGTAAATTTAAAACCCCTTCATCCTGGGCTGTAGTTGGAATTCAAACCCCAGCATCAAGGAAGGGTTCAAGTATTTTATGACTGCCTGTTCCAAACCCTGTGGAAAAGGTAAGAATGTCAACTAATTCTTCTAAAGATAACTTTTGCCACTTCTAGAAAATCACTGGCATTATATCTCAATACTTTCCCTAGAAACAGTTTTTGCGCATTCTGAATGGCAGATGTTCATCCTAAACATGACATACTTATTATGCTAGAAGGTACAGATTTAGCAGCAGATAATGCAAATACCCAACAATGTAAATATAAACATAACATTCAGGTGTATTTGTGTAACCACTGTCGCTGTGCAAAAATAACAAGTATTACATATTCTGAGTGTGTGCCTGCAGCTTTAGTTACCCAGCATGCGAAGTGCATGCACCACATTATATTGTCATCTGTGGCCTCTCTAGCTCTACCATATTTTTCCACCTTATCTCATAAATGGCACAATTTTCAGGAAAAAGTTATTCAGCACAAAATGTGTGTTCTGATTTCCTCTACAACTTCTGTCTGAAAAATTTCTCATTCTAAAAATTCAGCAAGATATTATCATAAGTGTAAAGGGGTCTTCATGTGAAGTACCAGTTATTCTTGTCAGACGTTAATAAAACTTGAATTTTCTTTTCAGATTTTTAAATAATATGCAGATATCGAATTTCATGAAAATCTGTCCAGTGGGAGCCACGTTGTTCCATGTCTACAGACAGGATGAAGCTAACAGTCACTTTTTACAATTTTGCAAATGCAGGTAAAAAATAAGAGGTAGACCTGAAATGAGTATGTGTGATTAACAATGAATAATCCTTAATGATATGTTACAGTGAGGAATTTATATAGTAAAACAACCTGTACAGTTCCTTCCCAGAAAAAGGAGATGTTAGGGGAGGCCATTACAGCAGTAAACAGGGCACCTTGTTCAAAATGTAAACCCTAAGAGCCCTTCTCTCAAAAATGTCAATCTTTGTTATGAATTCACAGTACCTTTGCTAATGAGGCACTTGTGATATTGAGGAGCTTCAAAGGCATATTCCTTTCTTCAGCTGACATCATAGCCAGAGCTTCATAAACAGCACATTCCAGCACCTCATAATACTTCACCAAAAATTCATGGCTGTACAGTTTACTGCAACCAAACCACATAATATATGAACATGTGTATCTTTTCTGTCATTCAGAAATGACAAATGACCAACACGATGTTGTGAAGTAAACCTGGTAGTTACATGTTACTTAAGTGAATCACAACCAGGGTTTATTTCTACATGAAGTTAGTTTTCTCTTTGCATACAGCACTGTTCGTACAGAACACCTACTATCCAGGATGCTGGTCAGGCTATATATATGATATGGTATTTACTCAACTAAACTAAACTAAACTAAACTACTAAGTTCAGTCCTTATTACACTGTTCATGAAAGTGCTCATTTTTAACACGTGGTAGATCATGATGTATAGAACACAATTTTAGTTCCATTGCTGTCTTTATTATGATACCTTTCCTTAAAGAGAAACATATTTTTGTGTACCTTCCATTCAGAATACCACCACAATTACACAACAGGAATTAAGTGCATGCTGACAGAAGAATGTTACTGTTAATTTCAATTGTTACCAAGCACGTTGCATACCTAACAAATGTTAATGAGCATCTTACCTACCTAACAAATGTTACCAAGCACGTTACCTATCTAACAATGTTACTGAGCATATCACCTACCCACCAAATGTTACTGAGCATGTTACCTACCTAACAAATGGTTTACCTGTAATTGGGAGATGCATATTCACCAACGACCCATACTAGATGCATGTACAACTGTAGAAATTTCTGACTGTTGTCCAGGACAGAAATGAACTGAAGCAAATCTGTCTGCACTGTGAATACCAGTTCAGGACACAATTTCAAAATTATCTTGAGATGGTGCAGGATAGTCCTGAAATGGAGACATAATCCTTACTCTACAATAAATTCGTACCGCACACCTTGACACTAAAAAAATTTAACTGCATCAAAATTTATCTTTCCTCACCCAGCTTTATATAAGCTGCAACAAAAATACCTATTACCAATACAGTATTTTCAACCTACATGAATAAATTCAGCAAAGAATGGACCATCAATTCTGGTACTGCCACAGCACCCCATTCCCTTTCTTTTCTTTACAGTAATACCGAACACATCTCTGTCAGTGTACCTACAAATTGCTTCCTGGTAACCAGGTACTTTATACACAAGCTCTAGTCTCTTTAACATGGCTGGCACAAGGACCACAAAAACTTGTGGGTCAGCCTTGGACTGCACCTCACTGAAGAATGAATCAAGTAATACAGGAACTATTTGACTGCAAGTGAAAACCAGTGGGTAACTTGACAGCTCAGCCAAAAGATCCAGGTATGTTCCAATTCTGAAATCAGAAAGTGCAGAAAATTATATACAGCATATGTGTGTGTGTGTGTGTGTGTGTGTGTGTGTGTGTGTGTGTGTGTGTGTGTGTGTCCGTCCTTATGAAGTATGATTCACAAAAATCAGATGAGATGAACTTACGAATAAGGAAGTAATGCACAGGGTAACATTCTGAAGTACTGAGATTTTGGAACAATCAGAATTTACTGGGTCAACAAAATGCCAAATAAAGAAATAAACTTTGTAGTTTTGATGATACAAAAACCTAACTTGACAATTAAGTCCACATTATAGCAACAGCCAAAATTTGTTTTATACCAACCTGTCAAATGTATCTGCTTTCCCACTCTCCATTCTAAGCATAAAGCTGAAGAAGGGACGGAAGGCTGATGTGCGAACATTCTCTAACAGTGAGATCCACTGTGGACCAGTTGAACCTGTTTTCTGATCAAGTTGTAGAACAGCTGGTGCTTGGTGCAAACACAGTGTGGCTGACAGAACTGGCAGGTCAATTAGGCTGTGGAACACCTGCACACATAAAACACCCTTCACTTATCAGAACCTTGAAATGATTAAAAAAGAAATTCCCTACAAAAATGACATCAGGAAAACTTCTGATGGCAGGAACTGCATAAATTATAAGTTCTCATACAGACGGCATGTAAACATACGGTCAAGTGTCAAACTATTAGGGGATTAATTATGAAATTAGCACTGTACCTCCACTGCAGTCGCTGGAACCACAAATGTTGTGACCAATTCTACAAATTCTTCAACAAGACAGGTAGGATGGCATGCAACAAGTTTCAGCAAATTTGGAAAATATTTCTGGATAAGAGGTTGTTGCAATCCTGCCATCTTTGCTTGATTTTCCAAGACGAAGGTGGTAATGTCAAACGCTGCCAACTCCGACGAGTAGCTATGGTACACTATATCCCCCAAGAACTGGGCGCAGAAATGTTGTGGATTGTACCCTGTAACAGCGCCTGTAACAGTTAATTTTAAAATTAATGGGATGAAGTAGTCTCATGTTGTAAACCTGACACATTCCATACAACTCACCAAAACTGAGAAGGAAATTCAGAACTCTCACAAAAATGGAAATATCACGATGATCAGACTTGAATTTTTCAGTCACATTAGTTTGTATCCTCTTAACAACCTGCAATATTTGTGAGCCTTGATTTCGGTCTAAACAAACCAACTGATTCAGAATGTCTAAAACTTCACACAGAACCTGAAAAAAAATAAAAGAAATTTGTTTCCAGCATCAAAAATAGACATTGTGAAAGTCAAAACACATTATTCATTGCCTTATTAATATGACTAATTAACATTAATAACAATAAAGGTGTGTTGACAGTAAATAACAGCTTCTTTGTATACAAAATTTAGTTGCCACAGCGACTTCAAGCCTGGAATTTGTGGACCTCTGGGTAATGATCAAACAACATATTAGGTACATATTCTCAAAAATATACAATTAAAATATTTTTAATTTATACTATATGATGACTCTCAGGAACTTGCACAGCACAATAAGTTTACTACATGCATACTTACTGCTTTCTGAAGAGCAATGTCATGTTGTTTGTGTGCTGGTCTGAAGCACTGCTCCACTAGAAGGTTACAGTACTCTCGCACTGCTGTGAACAGAGGTTGTGCCTCATATCCAGATTCAGGCACACTTTGTTCCAACCACTTTCGTAACAAAGAGAATGTATGAACATTCATGACCTGTGATTTGCTAAAACTGCCACCTGCAACATAAAAAGTATGATACAAAATATGAATTATGTGCAATGACACTAAATAAAAGTAACAGCTGCCCTGGATATTTTGAATCACTGATGATGGCAATTACAAGCAACAAGGAAATTTCATCAAGAACCCCAATTCGGGAAACAGATTTCACTGGGTGCTGCCTGAGCCTGTAGAATGTGATACTGAAATTAAAAATCTGCATTGATTTGAGATGCAATTAAGAGTTCCTAAATGTGACTACACACAGTGACCACAAGCAGCTAATTCACTTACAAAGTATTAAAGCAGTAAAGTATTCTCCGGCTGGACTCCCGTCCACTTCTGACACAGAGCCTGCGTCCGATCGGCTGAACAACTGTGATGGTGCTATTGGAGACAACTGTGTGCTCTGCATCCAAACAGTCATCTGCTTATTAAGTCTTGTGACAAAGTTATGAGACATGATCGATTGGTGCCTTGCAACAACTTCACATAGAAATAACAGCAACTTGCCACTTTCTTCAGAAGTTAGGACCTGCCCTGACAAAAGGCTGCAATGAATTTAAAATTTAATCATTAAGTTTACAAAATATTATGATCAATAAGCAAGGTTTTGGAACTTGACAGTCGTGCCAATACTTTCATCAGCACAGTCAATATTTAAGTGGCTTAAGTTGCATACTTGTCAAACGTAATACATTCAAACTTCTCATCACAAAAATCTCTGAAACTGTAATTACAGAATAGGTGGAAAAATTAAACACAGTTTAAGTTAGTATGAAAGTGATACTCTGAACAATTTTTACTTGTATGACAATACATTATCATAAAAATAAAGAATTCATTGTAATAATTCACATGGAAATCTTCAATCTTCACAGCCTAGGTCTATTACAAACACAAATACATTTTCAGACATCCCAGATTTTAAAATTCCCTGAATTCCCTCTTTTTCCCAGTGATAATTTATGATTTTTCTAATAATTCCTAAAGCACAAAACCACTCTCATTAACACAATTTGATTTTTTCTTTGAGCACATCAATTATTACACACTGCATACATATGCCATCCCATCTCAAAAGTTGTGAAAGTACCATATTTAAATCATACGCATGGGAGAAAACACTGGTGATTTGTTAAATCACAATACCACAAAATGTAACAAATTTATTCACTGTAGATGTTTGTCGGCTTAAACCACAAACCTGCTAGTGACAGCTGGTGAAGCAGTTTATATTTTATATACAAGCCACTCTACATTTTACCTGCCAGATGTATTTTGCCACACATACACAGATAAAAGCAACAGAGTTCAAAACTTTCAACACATAATCACACTACATAAACGTCAAAATGTAAATGTTACATTTAGACTCAAACACATCAATGGAACTTACTGCCACAGCATCATTACTAAGGGATTCATAACCTAGATCATATGCACACCCAGAATTCTTTCTTTGACGTGGGGTGGGGGGGGAGGGGGGCTGACACTGAGGCTATATATAATTTATGTTTTATTTTAAAAAGTATGTTATAAAATCATGTTGCAAGTAAAACATAACACTGTTTGCAACTGCATTTATATACATACATATATAACTACATTTTCCATGACTCAATCACAGTTTCCTATTGTCTTTTTTTATTTTATTAATTTATTTTACAAAATTTTAATGTACTAGCCATCAGCCGATTTCAGTGGCTGATTTTGGCTGAAGGGTAAATTACATAAAACTTTTATCATAACATCCCCAAAATCTGTGTTTTTTAAATTTCAGTTTTTGGGGGTATGGAGGGGGGGCTGTAGCCTAGCAGCCCCCACCGCCCGCTTAGGTCCACCCTCGCATACTGGGACACAGCTTCCAGAACAACTGTGTATTTCTCTGCAGTCTACAATCATTCACTGATTCAATGATCTGTACTATGCAAACGAATGGACAGCTTTGCAAGCAAATTAGTAATAGTTCGAGAAGTTAGGCAGGATATGGGCGCATGGACCGACTTCAACCAGCTCATGACGGAAACCAGTGCTCCTATACACAGGGTAATCAGCCCTCTGTTTCCACAAGAGGCAAGAAATTTCTTGACCAGCCTAGTGAATATCAGCTTCTCAACAAGAACACTTGTCACGGAATATGTTAACAAGCTAAAGGAGTTGCAAGAACAAAGTAAGTACACAAATGTACACAAACACATCACGTCTAAACTGGGTGTTCAATGTGTACATTGTTATTAGTTGCATTATACATGTCCAGGCCATACTGGAATTCACCCACATGCACAATGCCATTGCAACATCATTTCAGAACTGCATGTGAGATTCATTCCCACAACTCTGAATGACTGTAACACTGTTAGCTTGTAAATATTATTTATTACAAAAAACAGTCTGATATGAAAAAGAACATACCTAAACAATCTTTCCATTGCAGATTCATCCAAGAGAGGGACAAATCCACCAACAAGGATACAATTCATCAACTCTATTGTCACACTGTTATTTGCAGAAAATGATAATGTTTCCACAATACTGCTTTCTAAACATGGACAAATCTCTTCCAAGATTTGAAAAATCACAGTTTTCATCTTCCTAGATATGCCTTTTGCAGAAAATGTCACAAGAACATCATAAGATTTTTGTGGAGGTGGTGAAAATACTTTACGTTGGAAATAAAACATTAAAATATCCCTTAAAATTTCACCTTTCACTCCCTTCTGGAATATCTGGTTCCATAATTCTTGCACATGGTGATCTGGAAGACTCCTGTAAGAAATGAATAAATGACAACAAAACTGACATACAAAATACACATCTCAGTCAAGTGATTACCACGCCTGGTTTGTGTTCAGAGGCATCAGGTTTGAATCTGTTTCAACAAACTATCTTGTACAAGTCTGTTGTTTTCATCTAGCAAGTTCTAGAAAAACACCATAAGAGGGTATCACTGTTTCCTTCCACATTCTTTCAAGTTCACTATTCAGTCGCCCTACCATTCAAAGCTAGAACTGAAAAGCTTCATAACATAATCAACCACACTAGAAAATGCAAATAAAATACTACAAGGGCACAACTGACTTCTTTCCTAATCCAAGCCCTTTGGTTGAAAAGGCCTACTGTTGGACGAAAAATTTTATATTTGCCTTTCTGCCTTACTTTGGTGGAATTTAGTCATGTTTACCTTACACTGAAAAAATGAATGCTCTGACTATGTATCAACACCAAGGATGGTTGGTACATTTCACAAGATTCGGTGGAACAGCCTCTCCATCCTTCCATTTCCACTGTCCTCAAGATTTCAAACACACTAACTCAAGTGTTTACTACAATAAATTATGGACTTAAAACAGTTTATATGGTTACCAAACTTCATAATTGAAAGCAGCACAAGCTAATAAAAGCAGCAGCTGGGAAAGCACAGTGTAAGTACACTGTCATGTACACCTCTGAACTGTACAAGGTTTGTGTCAATTAACCCTGAACACATTACATATGTTTATGCCAATAACATCAATAAGAACCAGATATAAATGTAGGGTGAAAAAAACACTGCATTAATCTATGATATGCAGGGCACCAGAATTCTCAATATACACACAAAACACACAGTTAGAACATGGGTGGTTTCCACAAGTGTGAAAACAGACAGATGTAACACCTCGTTAGATAATTACTGTTCATGGGACTTCTGATTATTCCACCTCCCCTTTTCTTTCTGTTCAGTAAGTCAATTCTATACCTGGGTCATTAATGTGGAGGCAACCCAATTCTTCAATGTTCTACTTTCATTACTGTATTCCTCACCCAAGCCCTAAAAAATATGGACAAGTTATAAAGCAACGAATGTAACAACGACTGTGGATGACAAATTGCAAGATGTGGAGAGGAGGCAACGTACCACGTCTGAAGAGAGCGAACAAAAAGCACGAGCACAGTCAGTACAGGCGACTTCTGGGAACAACTCAGTCTGGGACCTACCGAATATGACATGTTGCTAACCACCCTACCACGACTGCCAAAACGCTCCTGAATCACAAACTTTACTTCTTCCAGTATTAAAACAGAATAATAACACTTACTGATAATGCTTCACTAACTCCACACATGTCTTCATCCTCATTTACGTCACCAAAAGGAAACCAAGTTCATTCCAAAAATTTTACAAAACGACGCTACATAAAACCTTCCAGTGTCTGCTACGTATCGCCAGATCTGTCGCATTTATAATCCAACCACAACCAACATCACATATGTTATCCACGCGAGTCACTGCATCCCACACACCATTCGTGATGCTAGATGATCTGTGCTGTAGTCTATCACGGGCAAAGTTCATACAGGACCGGCACGGGCACAGATAAACTAAGGGTACGGATGTATAATTAACGTGAACATCACGGATTAGGCCACGGATGACACGCCTGGGCATGTTTACTACGTCCGCATAGGTGATTTGAGGTCCGGACGGGGGATCAGAGCCATGGATCAGAGCGATTCGCAGATCAGATTTTCAGTGATCAGCTGTTGCGTATAGGAACATAGGCATGGGTCAGAAGTGAGCGCTTCTAGACCTGGGGATGCACGGTTAACGACCTCTGATTCTGATGTCCTCTGCTAGGACATATAACTCTGTGTACTTTTATTAATCTGTGCTATGTGTGACAGTGCTTAAGCATTTACGTGGAGTGGGATGCAGGCATGCTGTTCCGCATGGTTGTTCCCATGACAACCAATGTAAATATAGCTGTTCAAATAATAGGCGTACAACTACGCGATTCTGTAAAATTCGCAGGCAGATACCGTAAATACGGTCTATTAATAATGGATCGGCAATACATGTATACTAAGAAGAGGTCTGAATTTGGACGTCAGTGCTTCTTTGCAGATGAGGGTCCCAAGCTAATGGAAAATATCGCGTCTAATAAACAACTGCGTAATGAATACATATTTAAGAATCCTGTTAATCGAAGCACTCAGTGCAGCAACGTCCTCGCGGAGCATGAGGTGAACTAAAAGTATTTCGAAAGCTCTGGCATTGGTAGAACCTTCTGCTTTAAAAAAGTTTTCTATATTTTTGTGTCTTCACATAACTGTACCAGTGAGAAACAATGTAGTCCTTCTTAGTCTCAGGTTCAATAACTTCATAAAGTCATTAGCCCTTTTCAATAAATTGTTAAACAGTTCATAGCATAATAAACCCTAAGCAATGAACCACCCAGGACTCTTCTACAAAACACAAAAATCACCTCACTAAATCTAATTAGCAATGAACACAGCACTAAGGAGATCCTCCTGTCATGGAAAGTTCATCAGTATATCTCATCCTGGATCAGTTCATTCCAGTTTATTTACCTTCAACAAGTATTAAAGAGTGTCTGATTATTAATTCTTCCACACAGGCAATGTGCACGCGAATGAGATATTTGGTTTCTTTCTTTTGTTAGTGCTGTCAATTTAAGCTAATTTTAGGCTCCAAACAAATTTTCTTTCAACTTAAAAGATTCTGCTGTTGATAATGCATGGCAGTAGGGTGTATCTAAATGGCTGCTAGGTGAAGAACTTGCAAAGATTCAGCAAAATCAGTACATTACATGCAATAAAATTTCTTTTTCATAGGACTGGTATCTTGTCATTTTTATTTTGCATATGTCTAGTCATAAATTTATGCATCAAATCATCTCACTACCAGCTCCTTCTTTGAATTATGTATGAAACAGTAAAGTTGTACCTGTTTGCCCTTTAAAGATGTAGAGTGGGAGTAGAGGTATAGCTCTACTCATTCTTAACCTCAGCATTAGACAGAGGTAAGTCGCCAACTTCAAGTGCTAGTTGCTTTACTCCCAGGTAAGGACCCCTGTACCCATTGTATAGGAAGCTGGGTGGGCTTCAAAGCCAGTGTGGACATTTTGGAGAAGAGAAAAATATCTTGCACCTGCTGTACTGGCAATAATTTAAATTCTAAAATTTGAAGGTACATTACATAGACAAAACTCTGCATATAATTCTAGGAGTGAAAGTTTAAAAATAATCATGTGAACATGTCTTTTAACATGGCCAGGAATAAGAGGGGAGAATTTCACTTAACAATGCTATCAGTCACCACTATCAGTTAGTGTCAGTCGCAGATGCATAAAATATGAATATGGGGCATTGGTGGAGTTCTGCACAGATGGGAAAACAATATTGCTCAGAGAAAGGCTTGTCCTAGTGCCACTTTGTCCACCATAAATTCTACAAGGATTTGCCTGGAACTGAGCCTTGGGCCACTGAAGTGAGAATAAGATAGGGGTGGTGTGAGATTCAAACTGAAATTGGTATAAGCAAATACATAAACAGATCAAAGAAAAAAATATGAAAGAAACTGCTAATAATGTAAACATATAATTGTTTGAACTTATTCCATTTTAAGTAGTTTAGTAATGTGTTTTTAAAATATATGGTAATTTGGACATAAGTTTAGTTCAGAAACAGTGTTCAGTTAAGTTTACAGTCTTCTGCATTATAATGCTGCGTGAAAAAAAAAACACGGTAGCCTCCCCATAGAGGCCCACTATATGTGATTTGGGGTCACATCCCTGAACACCATAATCATAATACTCTCATAAAGATCTCAAATCAAATATATGTTTGTATCCCCGATGAAGTTTTAAATCCATGATTAAATAAGTAGGTTTTACTTAGGGCTACGGTGTATCCATCATAGTAGAAGAGGACATTTCCCACTTATTGACCATAAAAAGGATGGCATATCAACAAAAAAGGAGGTTAAAACCGACACATAAATAGTCACAATTTTATCAAATAAAAGTCCTGCTCAACCTTTCTCTGCTAATAGTCCTTTAAGCAGGTTTTTCACTGAGTTCAGGTCATGCAAAATTTTTGCACTTAGGTTTTCAAGACTTTCTGAAGGTCAACTGCTGAAGCCATATTTCTTTTTGACTCAGACAATGATAATATACTATTATTATTTAGTATTATGTGATATTATGCAGTAATTTTTTTTTCATTTTTAGTATAATTAAAATATGCAAAGGCTTTAAAAAATAACAAAGAATCAAAAATCTGGATAGTTCTATGAATTTTAAAAAACTCACCCAGATGGAAATTTATGGGTAAAAAAAAGGACATAGGATGGCCCACTTTTAGTTTAGTACATATGTGAAGCATATCAGTTTTTGGTGTAGGAAGCTACACAATAACAATAAATACAACAGATACAGGAAATATTAAAGAGGTAGAAGTACTAAAAATTGAAATAATTAAGTTCTGTTCTTGCTAGGCAAACACTGTGACAGCTCAGTATGTGCAACATGGAATGAATCACACTGAAGGTGGATGGCCACGTGAAGTCAACCCAACTGATGAAGAACAAACACAGAGATTTAGGAAAAAAATTGAGAAAGATGAGACATATATTCATACTGTATTACAGCTGACACATGTGAGTAAAATATCATAAGAAAGCTACAAAGCTATATTAACAATCTGAAGTAAAATAATGTAGAGCACTTACTTTGTACATATTGTAGATTTTCCCTCTTTGGATATTTGTAAAATCTAATCAAGCACTGACACCTGGAAGGTAAAGTTAAACATCAACTTTTAGCCATTCTTGCAATTCAATGTGAACAAATACTGTATTATTTTAAAGTTGTTCATTCCATGCACTTTTTAGATCCATGTATTTAATTTATTGGACCAACTAAATGCATGTTATTAGTCAAATATGAGTGTTAAATACGAAGCTCCGGCATGTTTTGGTGCAAGCACACCATCCTCAGGCAGCGCAACATGCCAGTGACAAAGCTTGTCACTTGCAGTTGCTTTTAAACCTTCTGTCACTGGCTGCTGGTTTTAAACCTGGCATTCTCATGTGACTAATAATGTGCATTTAGTTGTTACAATAAATTAAATACATTGACATATTGTATTAGTTTCATTATGTTTTGTTGTCAAACTAGATGAAAAGATGTTAATTACATTTGCTAGTTAGAAACTTTGAGAAGTTTATTGATAAGAGGAATTTTGGTCCATTAGACAACAAGAACTACTACTTCATATGAAGATTTAAATACAAGAAGATTAAAATGTATCAGACAAAAATTGTAAAGTATTGGAATAAAGATTTTATGCTATGCACATCTTTCTTATTCTCATCTTTGAGATAATGGCTACAGCGCTGTAAAGTGAATAACAGGTATGTACATAGAATAACTGACAAGGGAAAACAGATGCATTCAGAGAAAAAAAAACTGTTCTGGTGCCACTTCATCTACCACAAGCCCCACAGAGACTGTCCTGGGAGGAAAGCCAGATATCCTTCTGCGTCATTGCATACCCATGTTACAAAATATAGGCCTGTCTGTTGCTTTTATCATCAGGGGAGGTGATGGTGGCAGGAGGTCCCTCTGAAACATCAGTAAACTTATAGCAGACAACATGACAACACATACCTTAAGGGAGTAGTTCCATAGACACTGCTCTCAGAACCTTAAATCTCACCTGTATTCCTTTGTATGTCAAGTGGATACACTACTGATGGAATAACGCATGACACTCTTCATAAGGATTTCCATTATCTAGTATGGCTTACAAGGTATACTTAGTAGAGTAATGCTTCAAGTGCCCTTTTATTTTATATCTGAGTTTTGTATCTAATAATTAATTATGGTTAATTCTTACTACACATAACAACGTCCATTCCATAACATTATTACATGTATTCATTTTAGGCAATGGAACACTGCATACTACAAAACAATGCTATCAATATTTATGAAGAATATTTTGAAAATGTTGAACCAACTACACTTATGGAACGTTGTTCAGCTCGTACACTGAACGTTTATCGAGACCCTAGTAAAATAAAACGGCCTGTCACTCATCTGTCTTGGTCTCCTGATGGTGGGACTCGACTTGCAGTGTCACACTGCAATTTGGAATTCCAGCGAACACCACACGACCTTTCCACGTTCTCATATATTTGGGAAATAGGTGAGTGCTGGATAATACTTCCTTCAGCAGGGGTCAGATCAGTAAAATTACAAAAGGGGTTCTTTAATATTCCATACAAACTCTCGTCCAGTTTCTGAACCATATTAACCTTTTAAAGCCTAGCAGTAACTTTACATATGACCAGGTTTGACATTAAAAAATTCTACATTGTGCCCACATTGCATTTATGTGTTTTGTACAGATCTCAGAACAAACAGCAACTTTTGCCTTATAAAACATTAAGAGACTGGTTTTTATAACCGAAGTGGAGAGTGTTTATAGCGCGGTACGCACTGAGTCCTTATATAAAACAGGTACGCTTCATCTTTAAAGGGTTAATGAGCTCAATATGCATATGCATCCATTTGTTCCCTCTTCAATTACAGCATTCTAATGTTATACACTAATTCATGTTCATTAGTTTGAAAACTGAGAGACTGCAATCATAAAAGTAGTCTCAAGAACATGGTCACAATAAATGATAATTATGCTGCTTCAGCATCAAATTCTGCTCTTACAACTTGCCAATAATATATCAGATTTGACAATTTAAATTGTTTGTCTTGTGTTCAAAGACATTTTCAAAATAACTTATGCCAATGAATCGATTTCAGTTGGAGTATATTGTCCTTTAGCTATCACTCCCCAGCAAACTACCAGATAACATTACTTATTTATTTTCTCCATATTTTCATGTCTTATTTCAGTGAACTACAATTTTTTATGAGCAAAATACTTTACATATTTTAACATTTGTCACACACTGCAGCACAAGACAGTGAAAAATATATGGTTGGTTCTACAGACAATTTGGTAAGACATAGTACTTTAAAGGCTCTGTAATTGAACTTGTCTTCTATGTTCAGGACATGATACTATTACACTGCAAAGCAAACTATTCAACTACTGTTTAACCTAAGATAATACTTTACCTGCAGAGAATCCAAATAAGCCTCAGCTCACATTGAAGCCCACAGTGCCCATAGTCTGCCTGGAATATAACCCTAAAGATCTGAACTGTTTGGTCAGTGGTATGTTCAGTGGACAGGTGGCTTTCTGGGATGTAAGGAAAGGCTCAACACCTGTGGATATTAGTATTTTAGAGACTAGTCACAGAGATCCTGTATACAATGTTTTATGGATAAATTCCAAGTCAGGAACCGAGTTCTTCTCTTCATCTACTGATGGACAGGTAAGTGACATCCTTCTCTATTTACTGCAGCTATATTGCATCTGTGCAAGCACTGTATTACACAGCACTGATGAAATAAGTGTCTTCCTTCATATTTTTTTCTAAATGTGGTTCTTTGACATGCCAAGAGTGCTGAGCAGACTTAAAAAATATTAGCTGATGAATCAGCAGACTAAAATTCATGGTTACTCTCCCATTGTTACAGATACAAGATATGTTCATAATCACATTAACGGTACAATAACAACATTCTGATGTGCTCAGAAAATAGCAGAAATAACTACTGTATTTGCAATGTACATCTTCCTTGAGCAGCATGCAATATTGGATCTACTTTTACAAAACTAGAAAAATTCATCCCTTCAGTAGCTGCTATATTTACTCTGACATTATGATTGCCTGCAAAAATATATGTGTGATAAGTACTGCAAAAAGTAATTCTGATATGCAATGACACTTCAAGTATTAAGTACTTACCACATATACGTCATCACAAATGCTGTCATAATTGCTTCAAATCATGATTTATGAAGACAACTGATGTACAGTCAGGCTGCACAGGCACCCACTGCAGAAGTTTGCATTAATAACACATACTGGTTTTTTGTGTTGGCTGAGGATTTAAGTGAGCTGCATTTGAAAAAAAAATGTTGATATGATTCGACACGTATGTAATATTCATTCAGTATTTGAACATAATGTTGTATAAATGATGACAGGATACAGCAGACAAAGGTAAATAAAGATGACTGTTCAAATAAGATATGTCAGCCTATTTCAGAGTGATGTACAGGGTTTTAATCAGTGATATTGTATTTCCAATGATGCAAAGAAGAAACAAATTATGGAAAGCAGCAAATAACATGTTTTTAAATGCGTGTACACTGGTTTGGAGGAGATGTGGAATCCAGCTCTATCATAAATACACTGTGGTCAAAGCAACAGGTATTTCATTGCAAGTTTTCACAGTTCATGTGTTACACATGTGTAGATTATTAGTGTTGTTGCTGCAGCTGTGACTTTTACTGGCACAAGCATTAAGCATAATGCATCAGATGTTTATTACATACATGCATCTGTACTGCACTGAAGATCATTTTCTCAAGGCAAGAACCGATGCATCCTGCTCTAAGACAAATGTAACAGTGAATAAAGGGTTGCTTGTATCATATGTTGAAATAACACCAAGTAGATTTGGACTATATGAAGCCTAACAAATACTTTCATTTACTAAAACTGTTCTTATACTTTGTACAATAGAGATAAAACTATTCTCCAAAAATAATGAGTGCCTTGAAACAACACAATTTTATCTTCGGTTTCTTAAAATGCCCTGTTGCATGACAATAGAGCAGTGAGTTTTATTAACTGCATGATTTATTGCGCTTCACAGGTTAAATGGTGGGACATGAGAAAACTGAACGAGCCAAGTGAAACACTAATACTTGATATAGTCAAAGGAGAAGAGCAGATCTTAAGTCGAGCCCTTGGAGCGTCATGTCTGGAATATGAAGGAACAATTCCAACACGTTTTATGGTTGGTACAGAAAGTGGATGTGTGATTAGCTGTAACCGTAAAGGAAAGACTCCTGCTGAAAAAATTGTGTGCAAATATACTGCACATGTTGGGCCTGTATATGCCCTTCAAAGAAATCCATCTTTTGTTAAAAACTTTTTGACTGTTGGAGACTGGATGGCACGCATTTGGTCAGAAGACTGCAAGGAATCATCAATAATGTGGACACAGTAAGCCAATATTCTGTCTACATTAACTTTCATACGACATACTGTATGTAGAGTTACATGCAACAGTTGTTAAGATACCAGTGAGGCCTAAGGAAGTCAAAATTTAGGGGTACATTTATGCCACAATCACCATCCTACACAAACTGGTTTACAGAAATACACACTATATTTATATGTAGTCCTCTGGCGTGTAACACCACATTGTTTGGTAGCTGGTAACACACTTACATGGCATCAAATCTAGGACACAATGTAAATTATTGCCACCATGAAATCTTAAACTTCTAATCTATATGCTGCAATATTTGTATTTAATAACATAAATTTAGGTAGACCTAACTAAATCACGCCCTCCTTCATTCAGTTACAAAAATAAAACACTGTTATTCTACAGAAACAGGCATTGGAGGTGGGATGAACTAGGTGTTCCCAGAACCTGCCTATGTTAAATACTGCGTAAGAAACTGTACACTTTAATTACCTTAGGCATGTTCTTTTTATGTGCATTTGCATCTCTGCAGAGTGTGTACTGAAGGGCCTACACATCATCCTATGTAAAAAACTTAAATATGCCTCTGGGGCGACAGTACAGAGTTATTAATTATGAACGGATGGAGACCTGCAGACTTTTGGCTAACATACACTACTGTTCCAAGTACTTCCAAGTACCTATAATCTTAATCATATTACCTTTCATCTTTCATTCATATGCAAGGTGGATACGATGCATTTCGAAAGAAATAAAGCCAGTACTTATATCTCATTTTCAAGTGAGACAGCAGTCCTAAATGACTTACGATCTTATTTAGATCTGTCATTAATAATACCCCTCATCCTTCTAACTCTCTCTCTCTCTCTCTCTCTCTCTCTCTCTCTCTCTCACACACACACACACACATCAGAAACCCACACCAAGTCAGCAGAACTTCTTTTCAGATGAAATGACTGACAATTTTCTTATAATTGTGCAGCAATCATCAAGCTCAACTTACAGATGGAGCATGGAGTCCAACAAGATCTTCGGTGTTCTTCACTACAAAAATGGATGGCACACTTGATGCCTGGGATATTCTACAGAATCAAAGGGAAGCAGTGCTCAGTGTAAAGGTAGTGCATTAATTTAAGGCAGAAAAAATAGCTGATAATACACTGTTCTGAATAACAGCAGCCTGGGTAGCAAAGTTGGTATAGCAACTCGATATGGGCCTGACAGTCCAGGGGAAATATTTTCCATACTCATGCAGACTAGCCTTGAGGCCCATCCACCCTCCTGTGAAATGGGTACCAGGTCTGTTTCCCAGGGGTAAAGTGGCCAGGATGTGGCACTGACCACACACCACTTCCCAGCACTGAGGTTAAAGAAATGGGAGAGCTCTGTGCCTTCATGGCGTACTTTACTTTTTTAATTCAGAGTAAGACACGGGTCATTGCACGGCTCCAGCCTCTCACTGCAGAGGTCCAAGTTCGATTCCAGGCCAGTCCATGTGGGATATGTGATGGACAAATTGGCACAGGGACAGGTTTTCCTGGGGGTACTTCAGTTTCCCAGTCAGTATCATTCCACTAATGCTCCATACTCATTCATTCATCTATTGTCAGTACCACATAATCAGCAATTGACAGCAATGTTAAATAAGACACTTAAAAAATAAAACAAAGAGAATTACAGATTGAAAAAGAGAACAGATCATATTCTGTAACTGTGGTGGGTGGAAAGGCAAATAAATGCCATATCACTATGCTGCAACATACCCATGCATGTGTCTGTTGCACAACTCAAACTGTAACAAAAGACAAAAAATGGGTGAATGTACAAAACTGCAAGTAGTTAGTAATTTTGCCTGATCTTCCTCCTGAAACCAATATTATGGTGATCACAGAAATAGAAAGGGGCAGGGGTCGACATAGCACAGCAAAAGAGAGAATACACATTCGGACATCTAAGGAGTAGTAGAAATATATTTTCCATTTTGTGGAATACAGTGAAGTTTTGTTCTCCATGACCAAGTCAACAGTCCTGTAGACATGTCATATGACGGGCAGTTCCAGTAGACAATAAGCCTAACGAAGAGTGGAAACACTGCACAAGGTGTTAGAAAGGAAGCAAAACTTAGGTATGTAGCCTTGCCAAAACACTTTACATTCTCATAAAAGTCATTAGGCACGTAAAACAATGTGCAGAGTGCATTGATAAGAAAGAAAAACTGAGATTCACAGCATACAAGTGTAAACAGCACAACCTTCAGTTGCAGTATGCTGGCTACTTCTTAAATTAACAAAAAAAAGGGGGGGGGGATGTTAATGTGTAGGGCCTCCTCATTATCAAGGCTTCATGGTCACACTCAGATACACCACACTTGGTATGATTCCCCTGGACAGTGATCAGCCCAATGCAGAGACCTCTACCTGACAACCCGTCACTCACAAGAGACAGACATCCATGCCCCTTGTGGGATTCGAACCCACAACCCCAGCAAGTGAGCAGCTGCAGACCCACGCTTTAGACTGCACGGCCAATGGGATTGGCATGATGTGTATTACTGAAGGATAAATATAAATGCAGACTACAGTAAAACCCCCCTGTAAGATTCCTTTGGGGAGCAATGATTTGAACACTAAACTGAAGAAGATAGTAAACAGAGGAAATTTAACATTCAGTGAAACTAAATGGGGTCCACTGTATTTACAGCAAATAAATATCTTAGTAACATGCCATAACTATTTCATATTGAAATAACTGGATATTTTCATGGTACTATGAATTTTGTGCAGCAACATGCATATATCCCACACATTTTGCTTAAAATTGAAATACCTATAAATACATAACTCATCTTGCAGGACCAAACACTAATATCTGAAATCTAACAGGCAAATAATTAAATTCTTAAAGCACATCTTATGAATTTATAATTTATGAATATATAATTTATATTTATTTCTTTGGGAGGGAAGTGCATGAAAAAAGGATAAATATTATTAATGATCTCACATCTTACTGACTGTGTGTGTACTCCAGGTTTGTGACTGTGAGTTGAGAAGCCTCAGAGTGCATGATCTGGGCCTATTGGTTGCAGCTGGAAACAATATGGGGACTTCCTACCTTGTGGAGTTCTCTCAAAACCTAGCTACAACACAACGCAATGACAAAGCTCTATTAACTGCTGTAAGTTAAAATTATAAACAGGAAGGAAAAATTGGTTATAGCACATATTACAAGGGCTATGTCTTCTTCTTCTTAAGCACTACAGCCCTGTAAGTTTGACCTTGGCTTCCCTGACAACAGATGCCGACTCTGATTTGTCCAAAGCTATTTGTTCTCCATCTTTTTATGCCCATATTCCTCAAGTCCAATTTGACATCGTCCATCCACCTTAATCTAGGTCTTCACCCCCTCCCTCCTGATTTGCTTTCCATTAACTTCTTTGCTGTCCTTTCACCATCCATTCTTACAACATGCCCAAACCATTCCAATCTACATGCTTCAATTACAGTTACAATATCAGGAGATTTAAATTTATTATAACTATACTGTACTCTTTATTCTCATATTTGGAGTATGCATATTCTGCGTTCACAATGTAAGAAAAGAGTATGCTTTAATAAACGTGTAATATTCATTATTCTACAATGCACTCAGAAGATACAAATTTTATTTCCAGATGCTGGAACGTGAAAGTCGCCGTGAAAAGATACTTGAAGCGAGAAATCGAGAGATAAGACTCCGTCAAAGGACAAAGATAGCCGAAATCTCACACAAGGACATTTCAGACAGGGAAACATCAAGTAAACCCTCATTAATGTTGGTTGCAGCAGTCAAGAATGCTGAGAAAGACTTTTTCACTGTTATTAAAGCGGTAATAAAGACATGTCATTAAGTCTTCAGCACAGGTCAACATTTTTTGAAAGTCAGGTAGCTAGACAAACACTCTTGTCACCAAAAAACGGTGAATCAGTATTGCCTGATGACTTTCTGTGGCTTTTGCCTCTACCTGGTACATAAGATTAATTACTTCCTGTTTCCACACCATGTGCCCTTATGTCCACAGGCCAGGCACAAAATAATGGGGGAGAAGGGGGGGAAATCAATTCAAAAGAGGGACCAATTATTATGACTTACGAATTACGTTTACCTTAATTTCTTTTGAGGTGGCTGACCATTCTCTTTGTGCCACAAGCAACCAAGTGAGAATTTCTTTTGTATGTTTCATCTCACAGGAACTGGCTAAAATGAAAGCTGAAGCTCAAACAGCTGAAGGAAAAGGAGAAGACAGCATTAATGCTGAAGTACTAATTACAGAAGAAACTAAAAATAAAGAAACCAGGTTTTTAAAACATGGACTTGAAGGTGATGAAATTGAAGATGAAGATATGGCTGAAAATACAGAAGAGGCAAACAAAGGTGGAAGTGCCAAAGAACAGTGAAACCAAAGTTAGGAAATCTGGCCATACAAAAATATTCAAGAAATTACTTGATTCTGATGTCACAAAGTATGCTCTCATACATGTAAATAATAATAAACGTCATGTTTTATGAGATGTTCATATGCAATCTCTCTGTGACATTTTTACTTCAGCTCAGCTTTTGAGCAAGAATAAATCCTTATCATACATGTAACAAATTTTTACAGGGTAAGTATAAATTAAAGGCAGTATGTTAAAAGTTTCAACAAAGTCATCAAACTGGGGTTACACACACAGTAGTCTTGTATTTTTTTGATTGCTTTTGTCTTATGGTAATTTTGTAACATTCTTTCACTTCATTATCACTGGAGTATTGCTGACTTCACAACGCTTCCTTCAGCTACACAGAAAGGTAAGAATAAGACAACACTAAGTCAGTATTCCACACTGGATGCTGGAGGATTTCAATTTAATTTTATTGATGGTTTCAACAGCATGACGAGGTGTAAGAGCATAAGCAATGTCATGGAGCAGAAGTGAATTCTTAAGCAGTCAGTGACACACTGACTGACCTCAAGGTTGCAGACAGCAGCAAGTCCAGGTTGAATGTAAAGGTAAAGTCATCGTCATACACGCCACAAAGGCATGTAAGGGAAGCAGAGGCACAGCTCCATTCATTCTTAACGTTGGCACTAGATGGTGGCAAGTGTTAAAGGCACAAGAAAATTTAACAACTTTTAACCACAAAGTTGCCTTGAACACCTACAAACAATGTGTAGAACACACCAATGTAACAAGTTTACTTTTGGAAGATTATGAGAGTATCAGAGAATTTAAGCTGAAGTGGGCAGAGAAAAGCACAACTACAAACAGCACTAACCTGAAGATAGCTGTCCTTTAGGATGTGACTTCGTGTAGTTAGGGAGACAGGTACCAACATTCCAGGGGACCCTGCTACCACCACATTCAAGACAGAAAAATTCTCCCCTGAAAATGGAGGCAGCAGGTTCTTCTGAAGCAATGGTAGCTACCCACATGGCATCAGATCGCACAAAACAGTGACTGTCATAATCACTACTGTAAGAACCTCAAATATATAACCACTAGACAGTACAGTGTACATAAGTCTGAGAATTTCCAGCTGCCAATCTAAAAGAACACAATAAATGATTACATAAATGTATGTGAAAGTGGGATTCCTACACCTATGTAAGTACAAGCATGAATTTTAAACAAAAAGACTGTCAAATGGTAAACTTCAGTTTGAGTCAGAAAATGTTTTTGTGGTCAATCACTTATCATATTTAAAGCCAAATTATATCTTCAGAATTTTAAATAGTTCATCAGTTTACATTATACAACATTCTATCCTTACTGTTGAAAATCTGGCAAACACTAACACAGTCCAGTTTTCTATACTGTTAGTTTTGGAATCATCATCGTGTTGTGTATAGTCATCTATAGTCTGTATTCTGACCAAGATTGATATAATTTCTATACTGCCTTATTTGAACTTCCAAACAAACAGTAGCAGGGCAGTACTCATTTACTAAATATTTTGATTCATCAGACACCAGTTCAGTGGCATAACACAATAAGTACATGGTAGTATAAATAAAAAAGGCCAGAATGATGTGGAAGTTAATATAATAGAAATAAAGTATTCTTGAAAGAGAAACATTTATTAAATAAATTATGTTATAAATCATGAATCTCCAGACCGATATACTAAAAGGTAAAGTACACAGAAGCCATTACGCAACAGTTCACTTACAATAAATCAGACACTGCACTGCAGTTGGTAAAATGACAAACTTCAGGTACTCTGACTTGTTTTAAAACCAGCAAACTGCCACCTTCTCTCCATGTTGGCACCAATACCAGACAATTCCTGGCGAAATACAGTTGGAAACCGGCTCATAAGGGACTCCACTTCACCAGGTCGTAAAGTTGGCTCCATTTTCTGGAGATAAGACCACACATAGTCCACTCCTGCACCAAAAGGATGGACATGAAGAAAAGTTGCAAGGAGACCTAATAAAGGAAGAGAAATTTCATTAAGCTAATTAAACCCTGCCTTGGTAAATCAATGGAATTTCCCATTTTATACCAGGGACTTGTATTAATACATTATTGCTTAAACTGTTTTCTGAGCACTCTTGTATTCCCTCTTTACTTAACACCACCTGCTTAAATTTAAGATACAAAAACTGTGTTGTAATGTACATTTTAAAACATCATGAGTAGCTCTGAGAAAATCAGACACGTCATACAGCAGATATGTAGGATATGGTATGTATACAAGTAACAGAAACATATGAACAGAAAATACACTAACAACTACCACAAAGAAGTTTCCAGTCTGCTAGGATATAATGGTTTGTATTATGGCACATAAGTACTAATGGTTTGAAGAAGCCCGAAGCTGCTATCTTCAGGGTAGTCCAAGAACAGTCAGAATGTTCATGTTTTGTGTTAGACTTGCTGAGAAGATGAATAAACATTATACAAATCTTTCAGCACATCCACCATATTACTTTAATTTACAATAACATCTACGTACCTATGAGTCTTGCTTCCCTGTCTGACAACCTGGAAGGTGGCTCTGTTGTATCTGCCTTGCCCTCTTCCTCCGTATCAATTACAGGGTCTGTCGACTGTTGACTGCTGTCCCCAACCAGATCCCCACTCTGTTCTGCCTTAGCCATTTGGAGACGGACCTGTACCTCACCTGCTGACTTCAGTCGTGCCTGCAGCTCTCGTACCTTAATTTCGTCTTCTGACTGCCGTCGCTTGGACTCCATAAGTTGCTACAAAATAAAAATTAAAAGCTTGTGTATTTTTCAAATTTTAGGAGGGATGTAAAACTGCATCCCTTGGTACTGCAGCTTCAAGTGTGCCTAGTGTACCCACCATTCACAGGGAAAATTATTTGTGGTTGCTAGGAAATCAACCAGTGCTGCATTTCATGAACTCGGATGAAAATGGGAATGGCTCGTGAAAGATGGTACCATTCTGCATTACGTACTCCTAGTTCATTGGCTAGGTTGGACACTGCTTCCAGGATAATAAATTTGCAGGGGGAGCAGTGAAATGGGTTCCTACATTACCTAATTTAAATCCAAACAGCTTCAATTTCCTTCGCTATGTCAGCTTCCAGATTGACCTTATATGAGTGATAATGTACCTTACCCCTGGGATCAAAATAAGTTAATACACATGTTCACCAATAGATATGCTGTTTCATCTGCACTCCTTGAAACAGGTAGCACATATATAAACTTTTGTCTATGAGTTCAGAATTATGGTCACTGTCCATACAACATACAAAAACTTCTTACAGATATTTACAGCTGTCATTAATTTCACACTTTAAATTTATATAGATAAGAAATTTCTCATTCCATTCCTCACAATATGCAAACAGGTTAAAGCAAGATATGCTTCCCAAACCTACTTGCTGCATTCCTTGGAGAGTTTGCTGCAACATTTTCATTTGCTTCTCCTTCTGTTCCAATTCAGCCTTGAGGTCAGATCTTACCAAGTCAACTTCATTTTTGTAAGCTTCCAATTGGCAACGTAAACTGTCGTTCTCTTCCTGAAACGAAACCAACACAGCGACAAAAATATCACACCTGTACGTGAAACAAAATTACCTGCTATTATGTTATGGACTGGTATGATACTTCAGCCTGTCACGACCTTCCACTGCTCTTGATAAGATCTGCAATGACAGGTGTATACTCCAGCCCATGGTACATGTATTTCCCAAATGAATCTTGTACGATTTTATGTACCTCACTGGTCTTGTTTGTTACTGCAGATATAAATCTATTGTCAGCAGCACTAACTGCGCTAGAGATAAAGTGCACACAAACATTTGTCTCGTATTCTGTAAACATAAAATACATCAAACACTTTTATAAACAAAAGCCATAAATCTTAATGAGATTTATATTTTATATTACATATGACTTCTCAATAAAATGAGCTACTTAAAAAAACAAAATATTATGCGAGGTTCATGTAAATTATACTACAACAATACAGATGAGAAATCTGCTGACAAATTTCAGTGTAGACCACCAACCCCGTATTTCATAAAAATTTATTGAATGCTATCCAAAATACAATACACTGACAAATATGGCCTACCTCTTGTTTATAATTTTATTTGCACTTTGTACTAAAAATGCATCAATGGGTACTGGGGCTCTTCCCTGGAAATAAAGCAGTCTGGACATAAAGCTGACCGCTCACCTGCACATGCCTTTATGGCATGTTGCAAAGACAACTCTACCTTTACCTTACCAAGAATGCACGGAAGACAAAACACAGACTACAACATTATTTTGATGGTTTCCATCCATCTTTCTTCAGTTTCATTTTTCTTCTACAGAGTCACCTTAACACTACTGTTGTGGTCATCTACCCCTATAATGATGATGACAATATACTAGTAAATCAAATGCTCACAGAACAATTAAGTCTGTACCACAAAATTCTGAAGAAGTGAAATCTTTTCCAAACTCACTGCAGTGGTCAGACTGACAGTGGCACTAGACAGTTTTGTGATTTTAGATAACTTCAGGGTTTCTCAGAATGGTGCACTGAGTGCAACATATGGGGGAAAGGTAGTGACACGCACCAGTAGCGAATCATATTATGGGACGTTTCATAATGTGTACTCTTCACCAGTTATTACTGGGATGATACAACTGGGAAGAACCAGATGGACAGAGCATGTAGCACTTACAGGTGAGATGAGAAATGCATACAAGGCTTTGGTCAGGAAAGACATCACTTGGAGAACCTACATTTTCGTGGAAGAATTCAATTAAACTGGATATTAAAGAAGGGCTTTGGATGGTGTGGACTCAATTCATTTGGTTCAGGACAGGGACCATCACAAAAGGAACCTTCAAAAATTCTTCAGTAGCTAAGTGCTGAATGCCTAGTAGCTGCTCTAGGTGGAGTTGGCTCTGTGAGTTACTTATGAGGATCACATTCAGCAACAACTATTAAACAATTTTCCACTAGTTCACAAAAAGAGTGAAGTCTTTATACACAAATAAGTGAAAAATAAACGAATGTTTATGCATAATGTAGTGCTTCTGCAAGAACAGAATTAAGGGTCTGGGAACCAGAGCATTTTAAACTTTTAACGAAGCACAACTGTGTATGATGAAAGGAAATGAAAACACAAGAAACAAATTAAAAAATGTGGTACACCAATTCACTAAATTCCTTGCTACAGGAATTTTTCTGAGTACCTATATTTACTCAGGGTACTGGGAAGTTCAATGTCATCAGTTCAAGGTGTGCATTAGTGACGTAACAAAAACCTGACATAAGACTTCAACCTCAGCCAGTTCAATAGAGTTTTCAACACAACCCAATTCCCTAAATGCATTTTCATACACTGATCCCACTACTTCCAAAAAAAAACATATTACAAGCGACTCACACATACAAAGACAGATCCTGTAAAATACTGTCAATTATCTGATTAGACTAATGCCCTCCTCAAAGGTAAATTCTGCCCTGAGAAGCAATATTCTGGACTTATGCCATTCGCTGGTACTTTGAACAGCTACCAGGTAAAACAAAACATCTAATTCTCCTTATGTTATCAGACCACCAGTGACTGCCTCATTACTTGTAAGAAACTAATGCTTACTGTTATGTAATTTTAAATGACTGACCACACACTGCTAAAACCAAAGTCCTACCGAAGGGATGCTAGGAAGAGCTCTCACATCAAACACATAAAATGACATGTCCAAAATGATTATTTCTGGCAACTTCATGAGTGCACCTGCTTGAGGGTTAAGAAACAATGCAGTGAAATGTTTCAAAAGATCATGATAAGTTCCTAGATTTTCAGAAATAACCTTGGAAGGACAGGGGCAGCCAAACCTGAGAGCATCTGCTGCTCACAGGGAGGACTGGGAACTGTCTCAAAAACACATCAATCAGTCTAAACTAAGATGGGCGATTAGCACAATGAAACCATTTAAATCGGCAGGGACTGATGGAATTGTACCTGCACTCTTGCAACAGGAAGTTGACCACTGAACGACTCATCTGTGCTGCATCTTTAAAGCCAGCCTAGCAAGAGGGTACATACCCAAAGCTTGGATGCTGGTCAAGGTGATGTTTATCCCTAAACCTGGGAAAGCCAACTATACTGAGGCTAAGGCATATTGTCTTATCAGTCTAGCATCCTTGAAGCTGAAAATAATGGAAAAATTGGTAGGCAGACGTATCATAGACGAGATTTTGTAGCTACATCCTCCAAATCGATACCAATTTGCCTACCAATCAGGGAAGTCCACTAAAACTGCACTGTACCATATGACCACACATATAGAGGATGCAGTGGAAAACACGTAAGTTGCATTTGGAGCTTTGCTAGATATCAAGGGAGCTTTTGGTAGCACCTCATTTGATATCATAACAAAGCCTGCCAAATGGCATGGGCTTGCATACACAATGTATTGATGGATCAACTCCATGCTGGGTGACAGGAAAATCACAGCCACGTTTACAGGAGAAAAGCTGGAGAGGTCTGTGGCCAGGAGCTGTCCGTGTGTGTGTGTGTGTGTGTGTGTGTTTGTGTGTGTGTGTGTGTGTGCGCGCGTGCACGCTCTATTGCCTCTGCTGTAGAGCCTGGCTGTGGATGAACTCATAGGAGGACTCAATGGGAATGGCTACTATACACTGGGGTATGCAGATGACATTGCTGTCCTCATCTATGGAATTCCCAAACACCATCTCAGAGCTTCTGCAGGAGGTTTTGAGTATGGTACAACAGTGGTGTGATGGTACTTAGCTCTCTAACAAGTTACAAAAGATGGTGATAGTACCATTCACCCGGAAGACAGATTTAAGGGGACTCAAGGAACCAACTGTCTCTGGACACACACTGCAGCTGACTACCGATGTCAAATACCTTGGACTTATTCTGGACAAGGGATTGACATGGAAGGCACAGCTGAACATGTGATGAATAAGGCCTGCAGGGCTTTTACGACCTGTAAGAGCACATCTGGTAAAACCTGGGGTCTGAAACCCAGGGTGGTGCATTGGGTCTACACCATGATGATCAGGCCCATATAGACCTATGGCCCCACAGTTTGGTGGCCGAGGGTCAGGTACAATGGCGACAGGACAGAGCTCAGTAAGTTACAGAGATTAGCCTGTCTGGCTATGACATGAGCAATGCAGACAACTCCAACAGCTGCAATGGAGGTCCTCCTGTGACTTCAGGTGATGACTGAGGCAGAGGCCCACACAGGGATCTACAGACTGTGTACCCAGCAGTGGAGACCTAAATCCACTGACTTTGGTCACACCAAAAAATCTCAGAATATGGAGCACAAACCCATCCTACACATGGGGTCTGACGGGATGCCACAAGCCATTCACAGTCAGGTTCCCTGACAAGTCTAAGTGGCAAAACAGGTTCAACCCAGACAGCAGAGGGGGCCTGGTCTGGTACATGGATGGGTCCAAGATCAATAAAGGCACTGGTGGTGGGATGTACAGATGGGGCTTGAGAAAGGGGGCACAGCTTCGGTCTTGGGCTCCACAACATGGTATTCCAGGCTGAAAAGCCATTAAGGCTTGCATAAAGAAGAATACAGAAAAGGGTTACACAGGTACGAACATCTATATTCTTTCCCACAGTCAGGCAGCCATTAAGGCCCTTGACAGCTTCCTAATAAATTCCAAATTAGTAAGGAACTGCCATCAGCCCCTGGTAAAACTGGCAGAACATAACAGAATCCAATTGGTATGGGTGCCAGAACACATGGGAACTGATGGAAATGAAACAGCTGATCAATTAACCAGAGAAGGCTCTTCACATCCACTCATAAAGACCTAAGCCTGCACTTGGTATATCTGCAAAGATTGCCAGAGGGGTGATCAGGGACTGGACAAGTAGGAAACATAAGGAGCACTGGTACTCCGTACATGGACAAAGGCAGGCTAAACGGTTTCTTAAAACATCATCTGCAAAAAAAGCTGTGGAACTGCTCAAACTAAGCAGAAACCAGCTAAAAATAATGACAGGGTTGCTAACAGGATACTGTCATTTAAAAGGACACCTACTTAAACTGGGGCTGCTAAACAGTCCTGAGTGTGATAAAAGGAAGCAGGCATGTGAAATGGCCTCACAAGTTCCTTGTGGCTCTGGGGCTTTGGTCACATTAAGATTCAGGCACCTGGGTTGTCATTTTATGAAACCAGGTGACTTTGAAGATGTCTCTGTCGGCAAGATACTGCACGTTGTTCAAGGTGTGGGACTGCTGAATGAGTGAGATAAAGGGCTGCACAAAAGATCAACAACGGTCTAAGTGCATGGGTCACTGGGGTGCCCGCCCTTCTGTATTCTATTCTATTCTATTCTATTCTATTCTATTCTATTCTATTCCATTCTAGTCTATCCTATTCTATTCTAATTTTCAGAGTGCATAACTAGATAATTATTACAACACTGTTAACTTACAAATACTCTTATACAGTACAAAAGAACATGCTGCAGGCTACCAAGCAGACAAATTACTATGCATGAAGTATTAAATTTTTCGTCATGATCACATCAAGTACAAGCAAAGCTCAAACTCTTACCTTTATCGCAGCAAGGTTTGCTCTATCCTCTGAAGAATCAATTCGACTCTTCTTCTTTAGATTCCCCATGTAATCCTCCTCAGTGTCCGAAACCTCCATCTCTTCATCAGCCCGTTCATTCAGCACCTCCTCCAGCTGTACCGTCTTGATTTCCTGTAAACATCACCCAATAACATATGACAGTCCTGCCACATTCCAATGCACTCCCCAATACGCACTCCTGCAATCTTCACCAATCCCATTCCAGCTTCATGATCATCAGTCACAAACATATTTCTGCCTAAATTTTAATGGCAGTTCGTTAAAAATATTGTAAGAATTACCTTCTTTCCTCCAAGTTACAAATGGATCAGGCTACAAGAAACCGTCATAATTCCATACTAACGAACATATATTTTTAATGTAATGTAACATCAATTATGCAAAGAACATGCAAATAACAATTAAAAAAACTGATTTCTCCACAAACAACCCTAATACAGTAACAAAACAATTCTACAAGTTATGATTTAGTGGCGCAAGCAGACTGAGAGGTAAACACTAGTGAGATCTTCACAATGGGGGTACACAATAAAATCTTTGTCTGTTATCTGCTGTGACAATTCAGTATATAAGCACAAAAATTTAACATCAAGAAACAGTGCTAATTAAATACATTTTATCATTTTTGTGATCACAAAAGCTTCATGCCTTATGTAAGGAAATATCTCTGAATTAATTCCTGAAAATTAATTTCCTTTACATTGTAGTATGTAACATATATTTTTCGAATGCAGTCATCTTACTGTCTCAGATAATTAATTTTTAGTAGACATTTTTACTAATGTAAATATATCCATGGAAATTTAAAACATATGCCAGATATCACTTCACTTCACTTCACTTAGCCTGATCCTCTTCTACCTCGCAGTGTAGAGGTTGAACAAAGGGTTCGCCACGCTGCACAGTCCTGCACCCTGGTAACGGCCTATTGCCAAGTACATTTTCTCTCTTTTAATAACAAATGAATGTTGTCTACCCATACCATTCGTCTTCGGCCCTTTGGCCGCCTTCCTTCACTCCCAGCTTCCAGTGCCTGTTTTGGGTATCTCCCTTCCTGCATCCTTTGAATGTGACCAAACCACCTCCATTGAAAGTATATTATTCTTGCCACTAGCGTTTCTATATTCAGACCAATTCTGATGGTACTGTTTCTCATCCTGACCCTTCATGTTTTTCCAATCACACTCCTCAGATAATGCATTTCACTGTTCTGCAATCTAGTTTCTAGTTTTTTAGTTAATACCCATGACTCACAGCCATATGTGAGAGTTGGAAAATAAATAGTTTTATATACCACCATTTCTGTCTCTTCTGCCACCTCCCCTTTTCTCAGAAACTTATTTTTAATGGAATGAAACATCCCCCCGCCGCAAATATTCGAGAGTTAATTTCATCATTTAATTTTCCATCCTCATTGATTATGGTACCAAGATATTTAAACTCTTGAACTTGTTCCAGAACTTGACCTCTGACCCTTATCTCATGTCTCCTTTCATCTCTTGATATTATCAGTGTTTTCGTGTCCAGTAAACAACTTTAAATTTCCTTTTCTCCAGAACTGACACTAAAAGATGAAGATTGTACTAGAGCTTCTGTGCTGAATCAGCAAACAACACTAGATCATCTGCATAACCCAAGACGTTAATTACAACAGGTTGTAATCTCACATTCCCTACTTTATACCTTTTCATATTGGAACATTCTTTGAGGGCCTCATCCATCACAAGCATAAACAACAACAGACTCAATATGTCCCCTTGGCAGACTCCTGCGTCTGTCCAAAAATAATTACAGGATGCATTCCCTGTCCTAACAAAGTTTCTACAGTGTGTGTAAAGACTCCTAATATGGTCAATAAAGGCTGCAGGAACATTCTTCTTCTTTAAAACCTCCGAGATGATAAATCGACGGACATGGTTGAATGCTTTTTCAATATCTACAAAGCACAGCTGTATCTGCTTGCCATATTCAATCCCCTTCTCTGCTAACTGCCGTATAGAGAATATGGCATCCTGCATTCCTCTGTTAGGCCTGAATCCACACTGGACTTCCTCAAGATGGTTTTCAACTTGCTGTCTCAGCCTTCCTTCCAGTATTCTGCTATACAGCTTTCCAGCAACACAAAGCAGGGAGATTCCATGATGGTTCTTACAATCCCGATTATCTCCTTTATTTTTAAAAATAGGAACTATAATGGCCACTTCCCAATCCTTAGGAATGGAAGCTTGCTTCCACGCGTGCTCAAAAACTTTGAGCAACATTGCTTCTCCTCTCGGGCCCATGTACTTCAGCGTTTCTGGGGCTATTGCAGCAAAGCCAGCTGATTTACTGAGCTTCATTTTGGCAAGAGCTTCCTTCAGTTCTTGGACAGATGGAGGGTTTTCATTACACTCAACAACTACCCTTTCTTCCAACACCTCTTGACTATCCCTGTCCCCTTCCTCTTCAATATCATCACTATCGCTTTCAGTGTCACCTCCTTTGCTATTCAGAATTTCAGAGAAGTATTCTCTCCATCTCTCCATTATTTCCTTGTGTCTGGAGAGTATCCTCCCTTCTCTATCTCTCATAAACTTTAAGGGACAATCTTTATCTTCTTCCTTTCTCATATATTTTATAACTCTATAAAAGAATTTCTGATTTTCCTTAACATTACCTTCAAGAAACTTTCCAAATTCCTCCCATGCCATCTTTTCTGCTTCTGTGACCAACTCCTTAACTCTATTTCTTTTGTTCTTTATACGCATTATAATCCTCTGTTCTGTTTGTTCTTAGGTATTTCCTACATTTTTCTTTCTTACTCCTAACATCCAATCTCAAATCCTCATTCCACCATCTAGTTATTTTCTTCTTCCTTCCTCCACAGCAAATGATTCCACATACCTCCTTTGCCGCTTCCAAAGTCACCTTCCTGAAGTTAAACCATGCTTATTCGAGACTGGTTTCCTCACCCCATCCGATTATTCTAGTCATCAAATCTGCTACTTTCACCAGACACCTTTGCCTCACTTCCTCATCTTTAAGTTTATAAGCACATATCTTTTCAGTCTTCTTCTTCTTCTTTCTACAAATTTTATTCCTCGTTTCTGGTGTCACCATATATGCCAGATATCACACAATCAAATTTGGTGGGAGAAAAGGACACCTCACACAGTCACTTGGACTTTAAGTACATTGGTCTACACCACACAAGCAAAAACTGAAAGCCAGAAGAGTTTGTCTCAGTTCTCTACAAACCAGCACAGCATTTATGCCTGCATATTCTCTATGAGCGTTCCATGGTCAGGTATATCTAATGAAATAAAGTAGCAATTAATATTGTCACGATAAGATGTGTGTTAAACTCCACATCACTGATCGAAGGGAGGGGTGCTGATCAACCCCTACACCATAATAAGTTTATGGTCTATTGTGCTTCCTCCAGTTCATAGCATGGACTACGTTTATGAGTTCCTAGTAAAACTGTCGATATGATATCCAAGGAACCTATGCCCTTGTTTCTTCTTAAAAACATATATATAAACCCCACGCTGCAAGTCACTAAACATGCGACAGTATGAACAATTTCCAGCTTATAAGGAAATGTTACTTCCAACTTCAGAATGATATTTCATCTCATAATATATGCATCACAAGACTGATGATCACAACTGGTTCTCTTAATACTTATTGTCCAGACATTCACTGAAACATCAATCCAGTATTTAATGAGCCACAATTTTACAGAAATGAGCAATGTCTGACCAGATCACCATACTGAATTATTACTCACAGTAATAAAATATAAAATACATCAATGAAACTTTCCAAAATACAGTACATGCACTGGAAAATATAATTTCTTTTGAATCAGTAAGAAAGCAAATTATAAAATAAAACTACCATTAGCAGGAGAAGCCTAATGAAAGGGAAACATTATCAACCAATCACTGTGAAATGTGTATTTTGTTTGCATACTGTAAACTTCGCAACAGGTACGTTAAGCACTTTTCAAGCAGATACTTGATAGGTCCACATCCAACAAGGCACAACAGAAAAATTCACAATTTTTTTGTAGATAGGCTAATATCAGTATCATGTGCAAAGAAGGAAAATGTAATGGGTATAACAAGATGTTCACACCACTATAAATATAACACTGATGACAGATAATACTACAAAAACCGACAACAGATTACAACATAATTATTACAATTAATAACAGAACAACATAGTGCTAGAAAAAGAATACATGTAATGATGAGATAAAAAAGGGAGAAAAGCATGATATAAAATGTATGAATTAAGAACCTTTAAATCCTATAGATTTCTAACACTAAAACCAAACTACACAGATGAGGCATTATACGGAACAGTTACGTATATTACCTACTAAGGGGAAACAAACTAACAGAAGGGAACAACTTCCACAAAATGGGCAGAAGTAGTATCAGTATCAGCAGGGACCTAGCACTAAGACTTCATCAATTTCGCACACTATGATGGCCTGTCCAGATCTTTAGATTACAAACTGATGAAATTAAAAAATCAATAAAATAAAAAAGTAGAAACCTAAACAGTGTCTCAAAATTATGGTTCCTTGCTCAACCTGCATCATCTACATTGTTCCTTTTTCTGTTCATCCTACTTCCACACAGCATCTGTTTCATTAGCTGTTACCAGCTTTGACCTTACAATGGCCATTAAATCAAAAATTAACCTCTTATCATCCTATAAGACCACATGCTGGTCTCTACACTGTACTGGCAAATGGCCTAGCATGCCATATGCTGATCCCTGTCTATTTACTTGGTTGCAATTTAAATGTCCACACTATGCCAAGAAAATCCAGGCTGTCAAGAGATATAACTGGCATTTATATGTCTCCTGAATGTTAAATAAATATTTAAGGTATAACACAGATCTTTGTATGTTACATGGAAGGTTAAGAACCTGTTTTATTCTGACATGTACAGTAATGGTGAAAGGATTCTACAATTCTGTATAAATACATCTTCAAATAGATATTGAAAAAAGAACTTCAGCACTGAAGTTGTTTCAAGAAAGTGTTCTTCCACAATTTATCTCAGTACTGAATTAAAAGTTTGTGTTTCTATTCATTAACTATGCAAAGAAACAACTTTCCAGCAACAGAAAGAGGCATTCAATAGAGTCCTAAATTCAGCAATGAAATATGGCATCTCTATATCCAGAAATTCGAGTAACAAAGGAACTGGATCTACCTGCAACTGTGATAGTGAAAAAAGAGGCCATTCACATAATGGCTGCAATGTGAAACGAGAGCAACAGTCTTCACAACTTATATAATGTATTATTAACTTATTGTAAATTAGGCTACATGTTTCAGTCCTATAAGACCATCATCAGGCCTATGTACAAGAATGGATGCGTGAGGATACGAGAACAAAGCATACGTGTACAGAACCTCCACCATATATATTCCACGCAGTAAGTATAACTTCAAATTTAATAACACTATGAACAATTTTCCCAGACCAAACCGAACTAACCACATATCAACCAATCTTACATCACAGATCTACACCTCCATAGCAAGAATGCCATACATAATACCCAAGATCTAATAACAACGACTGGTTACCAAAAGGACTCCGACATTCAACTACCAACATTTAAGCCAATAACAAAACAAAGATACACTTTGTACTAAATACCAACACTGTTCCATTAGATGTTCCCTTTCAGCCTATGAGGTTATCATATTCTTCAATAATTAGTTATAGGATATTATTACGACATATTGTCAACCATTACTTTAACTCAAACCAAAAGGACAAATTGAATAACACAACATATAAACAAGAGTCAACAATGTCCTACACATAAAAACCTAAATACACTATGACAACTATTTCCTAATAATAAGTTCAACTATTGTACTTGAGCTTGTAAGTCTACACAAAAATCCTCACCAATATATAGTATTTATAGTGTGTTATACCATACTGGTACCTAGCAACCAAAACATAAGACCAGAATAGAACAGACGCCTTTGAGATCTCTAAGGATTTATTTATCCATACATCCATTCTTGTATGTAGGCCTGATGATGGTCCTACAGGACTGAAACATGTAGCCTAATTTACAATAAGTTAATAATACATTATATAAGTTGTGAAGACTGTTGCTCTCATTTCACATTGTATCCTGTCTCACATTGGTATGCACAATATAAAGATACATAATGGCTGACTTCAACTATACGTTTCATAAATTATTATGGGTAACACTACGGAGACAGAATGCCACTTTCACACAACACAGCAAAATGCTTCATATAAAGCATTTTAATGGTTCTGAACTTCTTTCAATGACACTCATAAAATTTACTACATTTCTAAGTTTGAAATTAATTTTGGTATCATTTATCATTATTTTAAACTCTTAAAGTTATAATTTTATGGTCCAAGACTATTGTAAGTAACATGCACTAAAATACGCTCAGATTTCTGATTCAAAAAGCAGCCTGTTCATGTAGCTTGATCTTGTCAGTAGATGGTGTATGTAACAACATTCTTCATTCCCTGAACACAAACTATTGCTCTACTGCTCCTTTCTGGTCACGTGAAAATCATTTGTTTAAAAACGGCACGACTTGAAATGGATAAAACCATTAGAAACTTCATTAAGTCATTATGAATAAGGATAGACAAGTAATTGCCTAGGAATAAAACTTTATAAAAGTTTTTACCTACCAGTCTGGATTGTGCCAAAACTAATAACTTTTGTGTTCTGATGTAAATTTGTTCTTAAGAGTGGATAAAAGACATATTTTAAAGTGACACAGTTGGGTATATATATATATATATATACACACACAAACACACACACACACATACATCTTGACAAAATCTGCAAGCATATTCTCTGATGTTCAAATGACTTGCTACTAACTGTACGAATGAAGACCACAATATGTATAATTTGTGAAGCTACAGCTTTCATTATGTATTTTCATAAAAATGATCTCAAATGGCATTTTAAAGATCTGTGACTGTACAAGATATCACAATATATTGCTCATGGTGGATCTGTCTGCTTCAAAATAACACACTGAATTTTCAAAAAGTTACTATGATTAATATATATATATATATGCAATACCTGTGTGTAATCTATTTTTCTTATTCAGAAAATGTGATCAAGACTGAAACATTCTGACGTATAAAGAGTAAATTTCAAGATTATTAGATTGTTAGTATAAAGCAAAATAAGTAAAAGAATCAGGTTATGACACCACATAGCCTGGCAGATGGGTAGCAATGTTGTGGAACGTGCTGTTTCTATCCTCCTCCTCTCTTAGCCCTTGGCACCTTGCCTATATAACCTAACCACATCCTCACCCTCATCACTTCAAACATTCAAGATGGTGGCAGTATGTTACTTTCAAACATTGTTGTTTAAGACTACATGGCATCACAACCCAGACAACTACAATTTTGAATGCCGCATGCTAAGAAAACATGAGAACTTAACATAACTGAGAAAATGTAAACACCAGTTACTGTAACAAGACAGCCATAAGGAATCTGCCACGACTGCACAGAATACTTTATTCTGACACCAGTAATATCTGGATACAATGTCAGAATTTGTAACAAACTTCATCACACATTACATCCTGTACTGCAAACATCGATGGTAATGGCTAAGATTGCAGAAATACTTGAGGTTGCTAATCATTATTATCACAATTTATAAGGATAAAATAATGTTACTTTATATCTACACAAAACTTACATGAATACCTTTGACTCTGTTCCTTTTCCATCTGTCCCTTCTGTTACCTACCTCTGAAGTCACTGGTGCTCCTCATTATGCTGCTTCAATTGTTACTCATACAAATTACCAATCCAACCATTAATTTCTCTTTAACATTAAATATGAAACAGGAATATCCTCTGTTCAAACAGTGTCTCTTTCATCATGACCCTGAGCATGGCAACTGTCATAGGACAGCCCAGGAAATACAATACTTTCTATGTAATAGAGCTGCCACACTCAGGGACACAAGAAAAGATACACCCGTATATGCCTATATACTGAGCACATAAAATGTGTATGTATATACACTATTCCCTTTCAAGCTTTACCTGTTACTACCTCTCACATCACACCAACTACATAGCACCACACGAGAAATAAGTTTACCACACACCTGTCTTCATTATTGTTCACTGAACTGTAAAAATGATATGCATAGAGGTAACAACACCATGAAGCCTACTTTTGTTTGTAACATGACCTAATAAAAAATTTAAAATAATTGCTGCAGTACAGTACTACTAAATTTATTTTTGTCAGACTCATATTCTTATCTGCAGTAGAACTCTGCGCTAACTCAATGAAAATACTGTATCTGACAATTCCAATTCAAAATGCAATGAACTGTTGCATAAAGCAATTTCAATGTAATCTGGAGTGCCAAGTTTCGCCCGTATGTTACATACAATGTAACCTACTTGCAACTTGAAATCATACATGCATACGAAGCCAGCAGTCTATTAATTCTGTACAGCATCAAAGATTTCAGTTCCATAGTTTCATTAAGAAAGTACCATATCTGATATCACTTTGCATTGATTTAGTGTGAATAAAATGTATGCTGAAACTGCAGACTTCAGAATGACAGAAACAAAAATTATGAGCTTCCACCCAGTCACAGTAATTGGTGTCTGTAGTTTTACATGAATACTGTGTAGGGAATAAAGCAATCTGGTAAGATTAACGGTGCACTGCAAAAATTCAGCAACTGGTTGGACTTCAATTTCTTCCCGGGTACTTTTTAAACTATTTAATGTTCATGTATCAGTTCAGCCATTCAAAAAAGTAAATTAAAAAATAAATAAATAAAAATAAAAAATAAAATAATAAAAACCCCGATTTTCATGGGGCTTCATTACACTGCTGGGTCATAATTCTAGAGGACACTTTCCTGACAACCCCACTTGTTACTAGAAGTGTCATGAGCACCCCTTTTTGTGTGAATGTTGTACACTTCTCTGCACACTTCAAGTCTTGTATGCATCCAAATTAAATACAGCATTTCTTTTTCAATCCAGGCCTGTAACAGGTTTCTGTATCTATCAAAATCACCACAGCATCATCAGTATCTCCCACCAATATTCTCCTTCTTAATTCTATATGCCATAATTCTGATGGCCATTGAGACTCTTCCATCCAGTTGGTACAACCTTGCTAAACTTATGTTTCCTTGACGAAACATTCTGACATTCCATTTCACGCAAAATCAATGTCCAAATCTCCCTTTTCTACAAAAGGACACCTTTCGACAGATCCAGTGATATGTTCATGTAATGAGCTCACTGTTTTGTACTTAGCATGGCTCATTCCAACCAAACCCATATTTTCAATCACTGTATCAAGAACCAATTTGCAATGTTAAATCCATATTTGTTGCAAATATTAGCAATTCACTTGGAAATTTATTGCCTGTTCCACTTCCTGCAATTATCTTGCACAGTTCTGTTGTTAGATTCATCACCTGTGCCCAACAGAGTGAAGATGTGAGGAACTGCTGGCCATTCATTGGCTTCCTTGTAGGGTGGCTCTTCATGGACCAAATGTTCATAGTGCCACATCTTCTCCTCCTGGATCTACAGCCACTTCTTTTTCCTGTTCTTCCCCATCTGGCTGAGACTCAACCTCTTCTTCTGGCCAAAAATCATCAGGAAACTCCAAGATTGGATCTTGATGTACACTACTTGCATAAGCTAAATCTTCTTCAATTGTTGTATAATGTTTGTTTCCATTAACATGACCAAATAAATGTGTCATTCCTTCGTACTATCAGTCTCCAGGTAGTCACAAGCATAGTCTATGTTCTGTTCCTGACAGGTCTGTGAAATCACCCAATCCCCACACGTAAGTATTAACAGGTTCAGGAAATGGCTATTCACATGAATGCATATAACAAACAAGGTCTAGCTCATCTTGTGTTGCTTAACCACAACACTCTCTACATGCAGCAATTCTGGCCCACAAGTGTTGTACATTACGAAACTGACACAATGCTGGTGATTTATTCTGAGATAACTGTTTGTCAGTTGCACAAATATCTTCCTGTGCCCTCCTCACTGAACTGACAAAACTATAAGCTGTAACTATAAATTTTTGCATCCCTGCATTTCCAACAAGTCAATGGACCACCTGTCAGTGGTGTTAGGGTCTTTGAGAAATGTTGTGGTTTTGGAATGACTGAGGCCTGCTAATTCAGAGGCTCATTAAAGGGCTCTGGAAGCACTTCATTCTCTTCCTTCGGTTTTGCACCCACCTTGTGTCTCTTGAGGTCTGAATCCTCCTTGCTGAACCCGTTGCAGGTGCTCAGCTGTGTGATCAACTCATTGTGAAAGCACTCACAGCTGCTTTCGAATTATGTTTTGGTACCATGTCTAGTTCCCCATACAATGTGTTGCATTACTATTCATTTTAGGAAATTCAATTGTTGGACTGTCTTAAGCACAAATGGTAAAAGAAATAAGCCACCTTCTTCAGGTTTCTTTCCTTGCCTATTATATGGTAGTGGTGTATCAGTATATGTACACAAATACACAAGCACATATATTTTTCAAAAAATACCACTGCTAAAACGCTTAATATAATATTGTATACCACAATGAACAATCTTCCTCAAACAAGACGTTCCTCTCATGACCCTACATGTAGTGATATTACCTTCCTTGCTTATGTTATTTTCCTTTCTGTGAGCAAAATGGTTCACAGCACTTTTTCCCCCTTAAAATCTTTAAATAACACAAACAAGAGCACGGACGTTCTGGTTAGAAAGTGGGTAACTATTTAATATAATCAAGAACACCGCTTTAGTAATAAGTAGGCAAAAGACAAGCCAGTGAAAAAGCCTAAACTAACATCAACACACAACACACCACACAAACAACATGTACAACCATTAGTTTACTCAGGTTTGATTTTCACTGGCTTTGTTATGAACTGCTTGTGGTAACTATCCAGCCTAACACAGGCCACCTCGTTCCACTGATGTACTGGAAAGTCATTTTGTATATACAGCATGCAACACACATCGGTTTCCAGGGATATGGAAAAATGATCAGTTTCTGAAGACAGAAAAATCCCTTATCATCACTCACGTAATTTCCTATGAACATATCAGCAAAATGACAAGTAGCAGAAAACTATCCCCTGATAAGTTAAATATTTTCTTGTTTTAAGATGACACATTTGAAACACCAGGATTTATGAATCACGTGTTGTACTATGACATCAGATTATTATTAGAATTATTATACAGCCCTTCCTCATACTCAAATGAAATCCACCCGAATGTTAAGTTTGTTTTAATTGAACTAATATATTTAATGTTTTGGTCTGAGAAAGAAAACGTGAATTCAAGAATAACCACATGCGCATGTACCCGTGCATGTCTGTACATGTTAAGTATGCTCAATGTGTAAGTAATCCGTGATGATAAAGTAACTAATGTAGTCAAATGAAGTAATAAGACATAAAATTAAGTTTGGCCTGCGCACCCAACAAAAGCACATATATGGAGTAGAGGTATAGCTCCACGCATTCCTAACTGGGCACTCGATGGAGGTGAGTGATCAGTTTCATGACACAGAGAAAGGACCCCTAGTTCCCACTGAATGTTCTGGGGAAGAGAAAAATCTCTCGCCCCTGGCAGGAATCAAATCCAAAATCATCTAGCCCACGGCCTAGTCACTACACTGACTATGCTATCCCACCTCCCTCCTACTGAACTAATATGGTACACAATATTGAGATAAACCTTTGAACCTTTCATTGGTTTACCAAATAACAGCTTGAAGCCTACTTGCTGTCTTCAGAGATGTGATGTAATGCCTGGTACAAAGGTACTAACCTGCTACCTCCATCATCTGGGTAAGGTAAAGGAAAAGCAACCCCATTACAGGCCTGGACAGGCCCTTAGGGTTCCAGGAGGTTGAAGCTCCCAGATTTCTACACAGTTGGCACATGAAGGTGGTAAGCTTGTTAGCCCTATGCACTGGCTGCCTTTACCCCCCAGGAAGTACTCCTGGTACTCATTTCTGTTAGAGTCTGAATGGACCCCACGGCCACAGTGCAACCAAAAGGATAATGTCAACAAAAAATTCCAACAATTCTGGAACAGAACCCACGACCTTCTGGTTTGTAGCGCAGTGCCTCAACCAACTGTGCCACCACGTGCCCCTCCATCATCAGCGTAATTTCTCTCTCCACCAGGATGATGGGTGCAGCGTGAGCCTCTAAAATGTCAGTTCACCTCTACATGACTACATAGTGTCATATCACAAAAAAAAAACCCATCTTCACAGTTACCACCATCAGAACCTCTAATCTCACATGATGCTTGTACAATTTTTGGGATCAACATATTAGAACACAAGTATATATTTAATTTGCAGTTGTGGTGACTGAACTGATGCATTTGCCATACTGCATTCCAGTATTACGTTTGTATGCTAATATTTATTAAGATCTACCTGTTTGTTTAAAGCACTGCATTCCAAAAGACAGCAAATGTTTGTAAGAGGTCTGCCACTTTGCACAATATTCATAAAATATACACACCTTATGGTATCTCCCTTGCATCCAGTTTCTACAGCAATATACGAGCAATGAAGTTGATGAACATAACAACTGAAGGTTACAAACCTTGAACCTTGACCATCCACATTTACACACACATAGTACACTTTATTCTTATTATTACTTTGTTACTTGGGGATCATGAGATTTGGAAAATCTTTTGTGGCCTGTCTGCCCATTCTTCCAAACTGCATTTTAGTTGGTCTAGAGACTCAGTGACCTGCTGTGACAATCTTTCATATAGACATGATGTTCTGCACTGATCATTATTTCATATACCCTCTTTTAAAAAATGAAGATGATATGATAATCAGTAAATGCTGAGATGTAAGCAAAGGAGAAACAATTTATGTAATTCTAAAATTTTGCCACCTAGGCAATTCAGTTTGTTGTGTGACATGTAGAAAGACCTCTCCCACCAGACACGTCACTTTGAACTTGTCATTGTATGTGGGATTTAAATCTGACACATTTCTTAGTCTTCATCCACACATTCTGCCATTCATTTCTTCAGTAAGTTCACTGTCATACATATAAAGAATCTTAAATAATCTCACTGTATGACAGTTATACTAAATACAAAATGAATCACGAACCAGATTCATGGTCTTAGGGGACGTGACACAATGCAGTTTGGCAGGTACGTACCAATGTTTCGAAGAAACATACTGCCTCAATATTCAGAGTTGAACCCAACAACGCAGGCAGCACACGCCTCTCCAATGTTAATACCTGTGTATGTAGCTACACTGTGTCACATCCTAGTACTCACCATAATGAGAAATTCGAATCTCATATAATCACCAACCAGTTAGTCACTGAACCAATACTTCCATCTTACATCTCCTTACTGAAAATCAGATGTGAACACTGCCCGCCCAACGTACGTACCGCACATTGCTTCTTCCACATCTCTATGTTCTTTCTCTGGGCTTTGGTGAAATGGTCCCAAACCTTCTTGTGACTGGCAGCTGAGAAAACCCTCTCGATCTGACCGACTGACCGATGAGGAGAGACAAGCACAGTTAGAAGAAATAACAATCACCCTGTATAGGGTGGATCCTTCCTGCTAGCCCTTCACCAATTGACATATTTCATCAAGTAAGTATGTGTGAATGCATCAACTTTCCCCTTAGCTATTTTCAGTGCATATTTGTTACAGCAACATCAAGGCAAGAACATATACATATACGTAAATTTGGAGTTAACCATAGATTTTATTGTGCTGATTTAAATCTGACTGGTACTACGGTTATTACACCTTGTGATCCTTGTTTTATGCAACACACACAGCCATTTGGTCTTGCTAGGAAAAACATTAACACATGCAATGAGCCAAAAATGGATGAAGTGTTACGTATGCATGAACATAAATGAACTGTGCAGTGTAATGTAAAATTATGTAAATACTAACATGATTCATAAACATGAAAATCCTTTTGTCTTTATATTTCACCATATATGTTAAAGTACATTTTTTGCATCTTACATTAAATATAATTTGGACTCCTATATGCATACTGCTGATTGGATTTTATCCAAGGGCAACTGCTTGGTTTTGGCACTGCAGTTTTCTGACAGATATGAAGTAAAGACTGCAGAGTGCAATAAGCAATCAGACTCTGTGGCAGGGCACACTGCCAGCAGTTAACATGACTGAAGCAAACATAACAAAGTTTAACTACTGACCCCTTCCTTATCACAGAAATGTTTAAACTTGACAAAAATTTCACATGCCAATTAAGATGTATTTTAAACTAAGGAGGCTGTCAAAAGTCAAAAGTTAATTTCTACTAATTCCGGCAAATCACTTTATTTCACAGTTGACAGTTGATACAGTAAATGAATGGCATTAATTTATTGGGATCTGATGAAAATATGCACATGTATCACTCTAGCTCTTCCCATAAATGACAAGGAGAAAACCAGATTAACTCTTCAAACTAACATACTGAAACAGGATTAAGCCACTACATGTTTAAACAAAAGCAAGTGTGACAAATCTTCAATTATCACATTCCATGACACTTATCAATGGAATGTATCAGCAAGTTTAAAACATACTCTACTAAGTAGAAATACATTAATACTTCATTAAATAATTATGAGAATATTAAAATTTGTGCCTTTAAAGACACAATATCTGCAGGGTCAGCATAAAATTTTCAAAGCAAGAAAATATTTTAACAGCCACTCATTATGCCCCTGAAAACAGCCCCAGGGTCCTGAAGCACTCACACATACATTCCAGGTACTGTACCATTGTCATAAACATGTCCAGGGGGAGACTGACTTAGAAATGCTTGTTCTTACTCCACCATACAGTGTACACTGATGTCCACCTGGTTTCAACCATCAGGAGAGCACCCGTAGCCAATTGAGCAGGTTGAGTGACCCAAGTTGCATTGGTTCTGCCAGTACCATTTACTCACCACTATATAACTGATGCAACTAAAATTATTGAAGGTAATGCTATTACTTTGCACAATGAAATCTCACACTCAGATCTGTAAACAACTGATCAAAATGATAAAAACCATCCTTGACTGATCGTGAGACAGAAAAATTTTAAAGCCTAACACCACACTAAGAGCCCAATCACAACACTGCCACACTACAACAATTCTGCAAATACTGTTTGGGTCGATAAGGGTACAACGACCACATTAAAGAGCCCAGTGGACAGAATGCCATAGTACTGACACTTCTACAAAGGATGTGTGGGTCGAGAAGGTAAAATCAATGGGTGAAAAAGCCCATTGAATGGAATGTTATATTACTGACAATTCAAAAAATGTTCTTACAGTTGAGAACAGGTTTCACTGCTGATAAGACTGTCTAATTGTTTCGTCTCAGTTTACTTCCTCCTCCTACTCTACCATCATGTCATCGGTAGCAGACAACATGTAATTTAACCCTTTAACGATGAAGCGTATCTGTTTCATATAAGGACTCACTGCGTACCGTGCTGTGAACACTCTCTACTTCGGTTATAAAAACCAATCTCTTAATGTTTTATAAGGCAAAAGTTGCTTTTTATTCCGAGATCCATACAAAACACATTAACGCAATGTGGGCACCAGGTAGAATTTTTTAATCTTAAACCTGGTCATATGTAAAGTTACCACTAGGCTTTAAAAGGTTAACAGCCCCCTCTCCTGTCCAGATCAGGCATCTACCTCTCTTTAGTAGGCATGGCTCATGGCAGCATATTCCTCTGCAACCTACTGCAATACAATTACAAGCTTGTACTGAAATCTCATTATTCAAATAACAAAAAATCTTACACTTTTACTCAACCCTAGCTTGAAACTGCAATTCTCACAGTAACAGTCTTGGACTTCTTGCAGTCTTTGTCATTAAATTAGGAAACAGCAAACAGAAACTGCATTTCCAACTGGGATCAACAGAAAGCTTATGATTTCTGTTCACCCTACTAAACTTTCCCACATGTTTCCACTGACTCAGTAATCTTTATTTTGCACATAATGGAAACTAAATATATGCAAAACAAGCAAACTATTTGAAAATTTTTATGTACATACCTACTTGATTGTCCAGTTACTTTCTGGTTTCTTGAACTCTATTAATTACAAATTTCTACTGTCATAACAAAAAACAAAAATGAATTTACATTTTTTCTGTGTCACTACAGCCCTAACTGGGCCTAGGCCACCTCATTTTGAGAGTTCTAAATCACACACACATTTAGGCACACACAACTGGTAGGACTCTTCCGAATGATTGATCAGCCTATTGCAGAGGCCGCTACTTATGCATACACAGTGAACATGAGAGACAAACATCCATGTCCTCAGCATGATTTAAACCAACAATCCCGACACTCAAGTGGCTGCAAACCTACATCTTACACTGCATGGCCACTGGGATTGGCAACAAATTTAAATACTAAGTGAAAATTACATACAAACATACTGTTGCATTAGAAAGAAACCGGTAAGTTTTCTTCAGTGTGAAAAGCTGCATTTCAGTGTGCAATTCAACCGAAAGTTTACTTGATTTTCTTAACACCAGTGCTTAAAATGGGGCATGATGATACCTAACTTTTTTACAGAGAATCAAAAAACATCCCACTTTCATGATAATCTTAGATTCACCCTTCATGATTGAATTACAAATTGCACAGAATTTGAAAATTACTGTTAGTATAGAACCTCTGTTACTCTGAATGCATGAGCAGCGAAACTTCATAATTATTGAGTAAAGAAATGTACACAAATTCATTCTTCAGAATAAGAAATAACTGGGATAAACTGGTTTAAAAAATGTTTGCTAAGTGAAGTATGAATTACATGTATTTACAAACGATTTCACTGCTAGCCAACTGTACTAACAGATAATGTCTGTAAGACAAACGCATTCATTTTCAAGAAATTTTTCCCATATAAGCTGGACAGTGGAAGCATGTTACAAAACAAATACAAGTGAGGTTTCACTGTGCACGTATATTCTTAACACAACACTATTACACAGCCATACAATAGCCTACATTTTCCAAACTGCACCAGAAATTGGGAAGCTACCGACTAGAAATCCACCTATCCTTACCTTCATGTGCACATCTGGTTGGCAGTCCACTGGTTATAAAGGCTTGGAGAAACCTGACAATGTCTGCTTGGCATCCTGAATATGTACATTCAAAAGATACCAGGATTTCTGAGTCGTTAACATCCCACCTCTAACAGCAGATTTCTCAAACTACTAAAATGTTCATAAAAACAGATCCAAAGGACATCAAAATGATGACAGCAATGGAATAAAACACTTGCCCATTCTGCATAATTTTCTTCCTCTTTGTGAACACCAACTATAAAGCATTAAGTTCTCTCAGTATGACTGAATAATAAACCAAGTGAATCATGACAAGACAAAAAATGTCATGGATTTCACTTTACCTCAGAACAGAACAGGACCTTCTGTTTTAAGATTATGAGATGTGTTATGATTCCATATTTCAAAGAAATAAAAATGGCAAGTAATGAGAATCATTCAAGGCTTCTATAACACGGACCTACAATTACAATATAGCGGAAAAGATGCAACTGTTCACTTTTAACAGTATTCGTAAATTTTCTGTATCAACCCTTATAACAGCAACAGCAGTATACTGACACACTTAAAAGACAATGTTACCTCACAGTTAATACCAACCTTGTACTTCCAACAGCAGTGGACAACAAACGATCAAAGGAAACCAACACCATCATAAAATACCTACTGGTATCTTATTATAAATGGGCTTATCCTGTGATAGAAACAAATGCACAAGGAGGAAGAATTACATAACACAGACAAGCCTTGCCAGAATTTATGAGTAGTTACTTTCAGGTACTTTTTGGTACAGCTCATAAGTCAGTTTGAGAATCTGTGCCCACAAGTGAAATGATCTAATGACATCTTTTACTGAGTTCATGTTTCCTGTTCCCACATTTTACTGGACTGACAGTTTTCCTTTCAATACTCACCTATATCTTGAAGTAAAACAGCAACACCATATATGTCTCCAATCACAAGTCATTACGGAAAATTCTTGCATTATTTTTTCACACAAACTTCGCTGCATCACTTAAAAGAACGTGGCTGAATGCTGTAGAGCCTCCTTCAGACTAACAGATAACTATACTATTTTGCTATAATAATGGAGACAAAGGTCTGTATCCTTATCCAACCTCCAGCCGCTACTGTATCTTAAAAAAGACAGAGCATGAGATGGCTTTCACAGATACTCTTATTGAACATGAAGGACTTCTGACTTACACAGCTGAGCAGACATTCAGTAAAGAGAAAAGAGCACATGTGATGGTCTTGAGTGAAAATATGGAACTTGACTACAAAAGTCTTCATACTTCAGTCACTTGAAGTGGATAATGCAGGCATTCATTATTTAACAAACTTCATACACCCCTTCTTTGACACTGCTTTTGCAGAACATTTCAAGTGGACTTTGAAAAAAATCTTCAACATGAAATGCGAACATTACAGTTACTGACGCGAAGTTAATGGTTATGCTTGCTCTTTTTTTAATAACAATCACTGATGAAGAAAACCTTGAAATTAAAATACAGACTCATTCACACACTCCAGGAAAGTAAGCAAATAATAGAGAGTCAGATTTAAACATGCAGTAACACTTCACGACTTCTGCTTTGTTACTTGATGGATATCAACGAGAAAAGTAATACAGTGCTTTCAATATTAATATTATCTGTTGCAAGTGTGTGTGTGTGAACCCAAACAAGTATGTTAAAACTAAAAAGCACACATTCTCTTTTGCCAAAGTTACAAGTTATTACCTGACAGCTCAACTCTGCATATTTTGGAGTGCACATCACTGACCTTCAAAAAAAACTTCAAAATACCTCAAACATACACCTGCCAGCCATTTTCCCACACGTGTATTATGTCATGGCCTGTATGGCTGTACAACCAAGCATGCAAGACTGACCCCAGTAACAGAATACAGCAACACAAAGGTTTGACGTCAATGTCAGCTCTCTTTACACAGATATTTCATGTATGAATCAATGTGCCAGTCTCATGTGCTCTGTTGCTCAACCATCTTGGTTCCACTAATGTATTATACTGGTCAGTACAGTTGCACAACGGAGCATGTGAGACTGGTTGCAGTAACAGGAAAGCAAAGGTTACAGGTTGATGGTAGTTCTCTGCACACATACTTTCACGTATCTTTCAATTTGCTGCCCTTGCGTGCTCCATCACACAACCATCTTGGCAACACTATAACACATCTGATTTGCCCTCTTCACCTACCTACACTATATATCTGATGGACCCTTTCAAGTACCTTCAAATACCACCAACACACAGTATTAGCAAGAGTGGAACACATCCTGAAACTAGCCACCACAAGACATTTAAATATACCCCACATTTAATACAAATTAACATACGAAACCTACCCCAAGAACACTTACGGGGTGATGCACTGTTTCATTATTATCCAATCATCTTTATCTCACAGTAGCATAATTACAAAATGTCATATTATTAACAACCACTGCCTCGACCAGATCTGATTGTCTATAGGCCAGTCAATTCCCTTCATTGCCCAGCTTGACACTGAAGACCATCACAAAGCTTGCACTTATAAGATAAGGTCATATATGGAGTCCTAAGCAGGGTAAAACAGGAATGCAGGCAACTACAAGGGAACTACGTTTCTTCAAATATTCTACCCACGCAGGACCAGGAAAACGGTTCGTTGTTTCGAACATTTACCAACCAATCTGTGTGAATGTTACTCACACTGGATAAGGATGCCTTGCATGCGCCCCTTCATCAGCTCACGTGCCCGCTGAAGCTCCTCCTCATATTGTGCCTTCTCACTCAGAAGGCGGCGAACGTGGGAATTTGTTGACTGTATCATTGTGTAGAAAGTGTTTGCATTACGCTTGCTGCAATCTCCACGTTCCAGCCATGTGATTACAACCTGAACGGCTTTACTGAACGTCTCATCAGCTAGAAGGAAATATTTAATGCAACTCATGTCAAAGGATGTAAATGATAACAATAATATGAACTAATACATTTCTAATGAATTCTTGCAGGCCACTAGAGTGGTAACTGCCATGCTAACATGCACAAGTAAAGCACTGGACAGCAAAGCGTGACTTGACACAGGAATACATTATTCGTTTCATTCTCAACACACAATACTCAATCAACAAATGCATTCTTATTATTTTTTTAGATACTTTATATTACAATATCTGTAACTTTCTTCAACGTGTTTCGATCCCCTCCTGGAATCATCATCAGGGACTCTTGTGAGAGTATGAATTTCACAAACAAAACAAAACTAATAATATAAGTATAAGGTACAGTCTTATCCATCCACATATGAGCAACCAACATCCTGTACACAGCAGACCAGGGATCCACCACAAAAGATCACCTACAATTTAACCATCTTTTACACATTTTATATTTTTAGCATGACGTATGTTTGTTAATCATATTGATATGAATCCTAATTTTAGAGAAGACCTATGTATGTTTTTTAATCATACTGATATGATGAACAAACATACACTGTGCTTCTCTAAAACTGGGAATTTTCATAGTGGTGAAGATCAGATTATGGTCTTCTACCAACAGCCACACCACCTACTGACTACATGCAGTACATATTAAAGTTACACCTAATGGGAATTCACTCATGCAAACATTACACACTGATACTGTCATACTGAAAAATGCTGAAACACTTCTCATAAAATTTTAACGCTTCCTTTACATGGAACTTAAATAAATCCTAACCTTTAATTTTTTCTGAAATTGCAACAGCTTCATGATCTGTGTAATGGACAACTGGAGGAGGTGAAGGTGGTCGCATACGTTCTTGTTCCATTCGTTCACGATGTCTTTGTTCTCGCTGCAATGCACGCTGCCGACACTCCCACTCATACAGATCATCACGTGCTTGTGCATAATCCACATGCAGTCGTCCAGTATTTGGAGCATCAGTGTTAGAACCAAGTCTAATGCGATACCCTAGGAACAGAAATAAGGGTAGTTCTACTCCACACCTTTACGTGGAACAACCTGTTGTGATACAGATGCAGTAAAATGCAAGTTCTACTGTATATAGAATTAAAAGAGATTACTACAGTCCTGAAATATTCTCACAGACCACATACACTCAGATCTGGTGACATCAAAACAAGATGGCGGCTGTCAAATGTAGTGATAGACTAGCTGGGAAATTATCCCCGTACCAGGTGACACTGCTGCCCAGTAACAGTCAATGAGGTTCCAAAATCTGTTTGCCAGATAATCCGTTTAAAACACACCTCCACAACAGCATGAATCTCATGCTCTCTAGTTGAAACCAATCAGTTTCCACACTTATACCAAATCTCTCAAGAAATTAGTCCCGGACAAGTCAACACCCCACTCAGTGTGTCTTATTTAAGATAATCCTTCACTCAGGGTCCAAATTCTGTAGTATATTAGCCGCCATTTTCTCAGTATTAAATTCCAACCATTTAAGGTTTTCCTAGTTTAAGACGATCCATGTGCCACAATGGAACCTTAATTAAGACTTCGCTGTAAGAAACAGACATAAAAATGTGCCGACTGGAAACAGCTGTATTGAGGAGTCTGCCACACAGTGGAGTGAGGTACCTGCATAACCACTGCTGCAACACCACCCACAGTAGTCACTAATTTCTCCTTCCAATCTCCAAATACAAGTTTATTGTTATGCTTTAACCAAGTACTAAAATACACTCAATTATGGATAACAATGTGATATTTACAATTAATTCATATTCCAATTTGCATATTTAACTTTATCTAATTGCTTTTCTATTCAAAACCTTGCAACACACCAGTCGAGAACCGCACTCTGTACACACTACCACAAGTTACCAAATTTCTTATTTACACATACTTTGCCCATAACAAGCTTGCACTGTGGGAACTAACATTGCAAACAAATATTCTGAAGCAATTTACTATGTCAGAATCCCTAAGCACATGATGCCCTGCAACAAGGACTGTGGCTCACAGCCTTCAGATGCAGAACTTCACCACACAAATACAGGTATCATTTATCCAGCATGAACTGTCACAGACACTTGTAGCCTAGCCAACTATTTACGATACACTTTCCTAGGTATACATAAAAATAATAATTTAAGATTGTTTCATCCAATAAACAGAAGTAACCAGCTAGCTTAAAACCCTTGCACAAAAAACTATCATCATTGTTGAATTACTCACCTGAGAGGTAAATTGCTGCATCAACAGAACTTTCAAACACAAAACGTATGTGACAGAAATTCTTTTTACTCAATCTAATAGTGGTCATCTCCCCGCAGCGTTCAAAGATCTCCTGGATTATCTCCTCTGAAATGCCAAAAACAAAAATGAAACATTACTCTTGTTCATTTCAAAATTACTCCATAGCTGCAGTCAACATTTTTAAAAATGGTACCTTGCAACTCAGTAAACTATCATGGCCTACTGATTTCTGTATTAATCAAACAAAATGTACGTTACAAAGAGGCACAATGCTTCCCAAACTTCAATAAAAAACAACAGATATTTCTAAGTCATAACTGATAGTTTGCAAAAAGGAAAGTCATGCAAGCTGGTAATTAATACGACAACCATTATAATGCATTCCAACCATACTTTAGACCTCCTTAGCCTCCTATTTAATGGATACCAGGTGTTCCTTCCATGTGGGTAAAGCAAATTGGGCATTAGGCTGACCACACACCTCAGTCCAGTGCTCATATTAAGAATGAGTGGAACTGTACCTTCACGCTCCTGTATGCCTTTATGGGATGCAAACGCACCTCACTTTTACCTTTACTTCACCATGCCAAACAACATTTTTAGTCTTGTGGTAAATTATGCCACAACAACAAGCTAGCACCATTTCTAAAACACAATATAGACATAACCAATTCAGCCAAATGTATTACCTCAAATTCTCCACTGCCTGGTGTACTAAAATTAGATACGGTTTCTAATATCATGTTGTAAATTAAATCAAAATGCAATTTACAGGTTTTACCTGTGGTATTTTCAGGTAGCCCACCAACAAAAATTGTTCGGCAGCCAGGCGGTCGCTCTCGTGTTGTGGGTGGTGGAGCATTTGGGTTGGGTGGGAACAGTGTGCATGACTTGCAGTGAATTATCTCCTTCACCACTGGACCTGCCATCATACTGGGATCAGAAGGTATCATAGTTCCATCTGGACCCACAATGCTTCCATCTGGCATCATTCCACCCATCATTCCATACTGAAAGAATAACATGTTACACATGACATAATTCTTATAAAATAAATGTGCATATAAATTAATACAAATTAATAAGGTTGTATTTAAGAAGTGGTTAACATTTTATGGTGGCTGGGATAGTGTAGTCAGCACAGCAACTTGCTACAGGCTGGATGGTCCAGGGATTTAATCCTGGTGGGGTCAACATTTTCCGCACCTGTCCAGACCGGCCTTGGGGCCCACCCAGCCTCCTGTACAATGAGTACCAGGTCTTTCTTGGGGCTAAAGCAGCCGGGGCGTGGGGCTAGCCACCGCACCCCGTTCTCATATCAAGGCTAACGAAAAGGTGGAGCTACATCACTACTCCGCCTTAGGCCTTAATGGCCTGTATAGGATCCCCTTTACCTACCTTTTTAATGCTTTATACACTAATAGTTCTACAAAGGCATGAAATGAAGCATCTTTGAATAAAATCTTGATACATAAGAAGATTTTGTGATGGATGAAACAATATCCAGATCTATAGCATAATTCATCCCAAAATCTTTGAATCCCCCCTCCCCCACAAACTACTACTACTAAATAAGACAACTTTGGTGAGATATTCATATTGGCATGAAGTTTTTTTTTAGAAATGCACAAATTCATACAAACCTACAGCATGCACATTTTGACAAACAGACCTAGGTAGCTAATGGAATTTGAGCAACATGCTAATTAATGCCACATACACATCAGCAGAATGCTTACACTGCCATTTAATGCACTACTGTCACAATTCATTCTCTATTCAAGGTTGCATCTATACCCTACGTACCACAGTATTCCCTACTTATAGGTAACATAAGAATAATTCCTCGCCAGGCCATCAGCATATTGCAAATACACTCCAGTCTTAAGTGGCTGAACTTCCTGAGCAATGAATGAAGAAGCATTCTGGCAACAAAAAATGACTCATTCACAGAGGCCACACCATCTATTATTCCTCACGCATGCTAATCTTGTCAGTCATGGACTAGGGCTGTTACAAACCACATTCCTTTTGCACTAGAAAGTAAATTGGGCAACTTATATTAAACCTTGCACTATAGCCACAAAATATAAAAGACTTTACAATTATTCTGACAAATGTGTCCACTGCAGTTATCACATGATCCCATGAAGGTTTGCCACAAGCTAAACTGCTCAAAAATAAAAGTAAATATGGAACTTCTTGTTACATACAAAAATTAAATATTTGACTCACCTGACCCATCTGTCCCATGCCCATCATGCTGGGATCTCCCATCATACCACCTCCCATCATATTCATATTCATACCCATCATTGGATAACCCATAGGTCCCATCATGCCTCCCCACATGTTGTTTGGTGCACCACCCATGGGTGCAGGTTGCATGTTACCGGGTGACTGCATACTTGGGGCTGCGTTATTGCTATTAGGTGTAGATGGCTGCTGTTGAGATGGCTGGTTCTGCGGTTGTGACGAGCTGCTGTGATTGCCGCTATTACTAGAAACTTCCCTATCATCCCTCCTTTCTCGGTCACGGTCCCGATCACGGTCACGATCTCGATCTCTGTCTCTATCACGATCACGGTCTCGACGATCGCTTCGATTTCGCCTCTCTCTTCTGTTATTGTCACTTCCTCCACTTCCACTACCACTGCCTCCTCCACCACTACTTCCACCTCCTGCACCCCCTCCACTATTACCACTACTATTTGCCTCTTCGTTGTTGCGCGCATTGCTTCGATCCTCACCTGCAATCAATAATGATGCCTTCAAAACTTACATTTACTAATTTACTAAAATTTAGGTACAGTTCCAAACCAGTGCATAGCTATAAAAGTTCATCATTAGCATTTAAATGACTGGGTTGGCATTTAAATATTTGTGCATTACTTACAAAAAAAAACACTATTTAACAGTAAAAAGTAGAATTACGAAATGAATAGCATCCTGTGGAAAATAAAACACAAATATGCAGCTTGTCTTAAAAATGTAGTAAACTTCTGCATTGCCCAAATATATAAAATGAATTTCTAGTGGCTGTTTAGATTTGTGCATTCTCCTATGCGAATGTGGGTTGTCTGAATGTTAATGTGAACAGTTCTGGGCAGTGAACTTGGGGTCTGACCCATGGCAAAGAAAAATGTTTCTTTATAACCAACTTGGCTCTAGCGATAGGTTACACTCCTGAGCAAATTCCATATCTTAACATTAACGTTATGGAACCATATAAACTTAAAGCAAAACATCTCACACAAGCAACTCCAAGGAGAATACAAATAACCTGAAACACATGTGCATGCACCAATGGCAGAAGTTGTTGCCCTTGTAAGGACTAAGAGGTCCATTGGTCATATACAGACACAGTCCCTGTCCTCCCTTCATAACAACATGCACCATTTTTCCAACTCAACTTACTCTTCTACCCTAATGATGAAAGTACCAGGTTTCCTTCAAAATGACTGCAATATAGTCCCACTAGCCATGTGGTATCATTACAGAAAAACAGGACCACCATTTTCTTACATACTGTACAACATGTGGAATGTTGTTATGTACCTGAAATAGGCATAGGTGGTTTATTTTTATTCATGTTAAATTCAAGCGGTGCATCATTCATCGCAGGGTTTAGCATATTTTGCTGCATTTGCTGCATGTGTATTTGTTGCTGATGGGTCCCTGGTGGTGCTGGTTGCGGAGGCTGTCCTGTCATCATGGGTCCCGGTATATATCCTTGGGGCATAATTGGTCCTGGCACTGGCATACCCTGACCCATGCCTTGTTGAGGTCCCATCATTCCCATCGGCATTGGAGCCATTGGTGGTGGTGGAGGTGGTGGATCTAAAATGGTCCAGGAAGTACATATTTGAACATATGAAGATTTCTTAGAATGTCCGAAAATGTCCTCTTCCACGTTTTCCACAACACTTCCTTACAATGTCTATAAAAATAAGTAATTTCGGGCATAAATGAAGTCTTCAAGTGCACGTATACGTAACCAGCTCAGCATACTATACGAAAAGATAGTACCAAGGGACAATCATTAGCTGCAACTTAATTAGCTATAAAAATAAATATGAGAAACAGAATAAAAGGCTGGCAGTATTTTTCACCGAAACATTGGTAAATTTCTGCCAGCTTACACTGCACGCTGTCCCACAACACGGTTATCTTCGGGCGATGAAGTGCGTCCCAGCAGTTCTTGTCTCCCTTTACTTGTAACAGCCATCCTTGTATTAAAAACAAGAAAACTGAGATAACAGGTTATGCTTACTCATTGCACCTGGAGGAAGAGGTGGATTTCCCATCGCTGGGTAATTATAGGCCATTTTATTTGAAGCACCTCCGCGCAAAATCGATGAAAATGCTTGCAGTATGGCGTCAACAGCAAACCAGATTTTATTACTTTTATACAACAATCCCTCTCAGCCAATTTTGCTCTACGAGAACCTGCACGGAATTCGCCTGTGCAATTCTCATATAATATTACTGCTACTTTACATACGAAATTATTTTATTTCTCACATATTACCATTCACACCACGGATTATCTACCCCACACACACACACACACACTCGCGCGCACGTTGCCGTCACTGGACAGGTTATGTCACGGATTATTAAACAAACGGGACGAAATAATAAACACCAACTAATGCACCAAAATATATAAAATCATTATTCGTGTAAGTCTCCTACATGTTTCGACCCTGCTGGGCCACCTTCAGGGAGAATAGTTTTGATACACTATGGTTGCGTTTACACAGTTAAGTGTGAATGTGCCCTAGCTTTCATCCTGCCTTTGAGAGAATGCATCTCTCAATACCCTAGGTTTCATCCTCCGTTTGAGAGAATGCATCTCTCAAACGGAGGATGAAACCTAGGGCACATTCACACTGAACTGTATAAACGCAACCATAATGTGTCAAAACTATTCTCCCTGAAGATGGCACAGCAGAGTCGAAACATGTAGGAGGCTTTCACGAATAAAGATTATATACATTTTGACGCTTTAGTTGATGTTTATCATTTCGTATGATACAGTGCACGGACATGGAATACATTAAACATGGGACCTTCGATCAGAGATTGGAACCACCTAAAATTCGTCAAGCGGACAGGGACTGTCATGAATATACTCGACACTTACAAATCGGGTGGTGAGCACCAAACGGGGTTCGGCAGCAACACAGTACAGTTTCAGTCATTGTCAGTAGCAACGGGATGCTAATCTGAACTTGAACCTTCTAATTATGTTAGCTCTAGGCTCCAAACCTTCACATTTCCAATCAGATTGCAACAACCATGAACCCCGAAACATTGGAAGAACGTCAATACACATTGCGGTTTAAGGCCCGAACGTCGCCATCACTCTTCGAAATGGTAAATATGTCTCATTAATTCAAATTTCTGCTCAGGCAATAATGCCTCCGAGTCTGCATTGGTAGTTAATCGATACCACCGCTTAAATCGGATAATCCGTGAATCGGATGTCACTACGATAAGGTGCGGGCCATGGATCATTTAGTATGCGATACTGTTGCAGAACCTTGCCTCTTAATCAGCACGTTATACATCTTTCCCCGCAGAAGTACCTGCCTGTACTATCTACAACTACAGCCACTGCGTGCCCACTAAGGTAACGCACGTAGACGCCGCTTGCGGCGCCACAAGACTATGTTTCGAGGGTACCATTGAACGCTCGCAGCGGTGTTAGAAGCCGTGCAGTGTGTTGAAATGGGGCTGGAAGGAAGGAAGAGTGCGAAGAATGAAAAAAAATAAAAATACGAGAATTTTTGGAAAAAATGTTGTATTGGTGCCTTATAAGACACAACATGTTCCAAAGTAGGGTCTCAAAGCATTGTATTGTAATTGTGGTGTGGTTGACCATAGAGTAGATACTCTTCTTCGTTTTCCCTTTACGTACTGTCTTCGCACCCTGTCTTGTGTTAATGCTGTAACCCATCAATATAATTGAAGGAATTGTATTTATACTTGAGAGAACCAATATAATAGCAGTGCAGTGCGAGAGATGAGACGTGTTTATGGCAGATTGAACGACACTGTTACTCAGGGTACATACTGTCGAACTGTAGAATGTCTTGACTAATGAATTGCAAAGGATCGGGAAGGAAGCAGTCCTGGCAGTACTTGGGGAAGCCCAATAAAATCTCGGAGAAAATCTCAGGCTAGCCAGTGCTTCGGCAAAGATTCAAACCCGTTACTTGCTGTGTAGGCCTATATCAATCACCGTTTGAGCCAGCTTCCTGGGTATCGTAAATTTTCGGCAGTTTACATTGTGCTGTACCAGTGAGATACAGTTCACCCATAAATAACAACATATAAGGAATACATACATAATTGTTTCCCCATTTGCTGTACTCTTTAATGACGAATATTTCTACGCCTTCAGTGATGAATTCTCTGTAAATTTGAATTTGGTTATTACTCTGGGTGGGGGACGGTTAATGAATGTACTAGTGATCAGCCCACAAGGATCCAACGTTTTGTGATCTAGGCCAGGCTTCTTCTCTTGCAGTCACATTGGTGATGGATTTAGGACCTGCACTCAGTGGTTCCTTGAAGTGAACTTCTCATGTTTCTGACGTGTACTTTTCTGCCATATTCAAGTTCTGCTCTTATCACTTGCTGTACTGTTACCTTTCATTGTTTTACATTTATATGTCATTGCTGCAAGTAACAATTTTTCTTTATTTCCTTTCTGATCATCCTTTAAATTTATTGCAAGATTGGTCTGGGGCTTATTTTTTTATCTTTGTGTTCTTTATACCAGTAAAAGGTCTCCTGCATTCAGTTGCATTCTTCATAGTCCCTTTGCCAACCTTGAAAACTTTTCAGAAAAGTGCACACTGTTCTGACATCCAAATCTTCAGCAGTCTCGTTAGATTGTCCTTCAAGGGCTATGACGTATGTGAGTGGATGAATTGAAAGGGTATCTGTAGAAATCATAGCTAGAGATAGGATTCAACTAATTTTTCTGTTGTATTTTAAATAGGTATTCCATCAGCATATCATCTTCAGCGGCAGCAGCAGCAACTCCATCACCACCACCCCACAACCACCACCACCACCACCACCACCGCCGCCATTATTATTATTATTATTATGTGTGTGTCTCTTGTCACAGGCCTTTTCTTCCTGGTACGTCTCTTGAACCAGCAGTGATCCCCACCGCTCAGGCTTCAAGCTTCACACTGCAGAACTTTCCGTATTATGTGTGATGTTCCAAGTATAGCTGTCTTTTGTAGTGAATCTATCGAATGTTTTCCTGGTATAGCTTCCAAATTTTTCTTTAAGCTTCTCGTTACTATTCCAGTGGCTCCAATTATTACTGGTACAATTGTACACTTCAGGTTCCACATTCATTGTATCTCTATACATAAACTCTTGTATTTTAACCTCTTTTCCGCTTCCTTTTGCACAACGTTTTTGTCTGCTGGTATTGCCGCATCTATCAGTGTGCATGTTTTCTCTTTTTTGTTTTTAATTATTATATCTGGCCTATTTGCTGTAACTTCTCTGTCTGTGTGTACTGCTTGATTCCATAACACTGTGACATCTCCCTCTTCACACACAGGGTTGGGCATGTGTGTATACCATTTGTCTGTGGTTTCAATGCCCAAGGCTTTACATATTGAGTAGTGTAAATGTAAACAGACTTTATCATGTCTCATTAAATATTCGTTCTTTGCCAAAATGGGGCATCCTGAGGTTAAGTGGTCAATAGTTTCTTCATGCTGTTTACACAACCGGCATTTACTCTCAATTTCTTCCTTCAAAATTTTATTCTTAAAATAGTTTGTACTAATTGCTTGGTCTTGAGCTGCCACTATTGCACTTTCTGTTTCTCCCTTGATGTCGCCAGATTTTAGCCAGTGATATGACTGTTCAATATCCACCAGCTTTGCATCTAAATTACGTGGCAATTGTCCATGCATCCTCTTCCCATGCCATCTTCCTTTTGTTTTTTCCACTATGCTGTCTTTCAACTTTCTTGTTTCTGTCTGTACTTCTGTCTTGAGGCATCTAGCTGTCTCTAACACTGCTGAGTCCGTGTTGTGTTGGTGTGTTCTTACAACCTGTATTAGTGAGTCTTCCTTCATTTCTACATATTCCACCATTTTTGCAATTTCTACTGCATAGGCTGCTTCTAATTGCATTAAACCCCTTCCTCCCTGTTTTCGGGGAACATACAAGCAATCTACATCTGCCTTTGGGTGATGCTGTCGATGAATGGTTAATAATTTCCTCGTTTTCCGATCTAGTTTTCGCAGTTCTTCTAAGTGCCAGGTAACAATTCCAAAGCTGTATCTAAGTACTGGTACTGCCAATGATCCAATTGCTTGAATTTTATTCTTTGCACTTAATTCTGTACCCAAAACTAATCTCAGTCTCCTCAAGTATTCCTTCGTAAACTTTTCTTTCTCATTCTTATGCTGTATGTCAAAATTCTCTTCTATTCCCAAATACTTATATGCTTTCCTCGGGTCCAGTTCTCTAATGTCGTTCTCAAACGTGCTTCCTATGTGCATTTTGCTTTGGACCCTACCTCTTTTCAAACATATTCTTGCACATTTTTCTAAACCAAAATTCATATTTGTATCTTTACTAATTGTCTGTACAATTTTTATTTCGTTCTTCAAATCGTTCTCATTTCTACCTACCAGTTTCAAGTCATCCATATACAATAAGTGACTAATTTTCCTCTCAGTTCCATGTACTTGATACCCACAGTCAGCTCTGTTCAGCTCGTTTGTTAATGGAATAAGTGCTATGCAAAAAAGTAATGGCGAAAGAGAGTCCCCTTGGAATATTCCTCTTCGTACCTGAATGAGTTGTGACTGCATTACTTCCTGCTTTGTTTTTAAAAAAAGCCTTGTGTTCCATTTCTCCCTGGATAGTTTACAAAATCGGACAATTTTACTATTCACTCCTACCAATCCAATTGACCTTTCCACCCAGCTATGTGGAATGCTATCAAATGCTTTCTGGTAATCAATCCAAGCTATACTTAAATTCTTGTTCCTTCTCCTGCAGTCCTCATATATTGCTTTTGATACCATTAACTGATCCTTGCAACCTTTACTTCCAGGGTGACAACCTTTTTGCTCTGCTGGTAGTAAGCTCTGCTCTTCCAAATGTTTGGAGATTCTTGTAGCTATTATTCCTGTTAGGGTTTTGTACATGGTTGTTAAGCATGTAATGGGTCGGTAGTTTCTGACTTCCTTACTGTCTCCCGATTTTGGTATCAAATATGTTATTCCTGTGGTCAGCCAGTCAGGTGCCTTCTCCGGTTCCTCTATAATTGCATTAAAGCTTTTTGCAATATACCTGTGAGTAGCTGGGAAAGCTTTAAGCCAGTAATTTTGTATTTGATCATTTCCAGGAGATTTCCAATTGTGAGCTTTTGCCAAGTATGAAGTAATTTCCACAGTCTGTATAGGCCTCCAGTCCATATGGTTAATTTTCCTTTTCTCTTCCCTTTTTATCCATTCTGCTCTTTCATTATGCTGCGCTTCTTCCCCCCATAATGACTTCCAGTAAGTCTCTGCTTCTGCCATAGAGGGAGGTTCTCTAACTTCTATATTCTTCATGCCCAGGTTTCTGTAAAATTTTTTAGTGTCTTCTTTAAACATCTTATTCTGCCTGTACTGAGTTTCTCTTTTTTCATACCTTCTAATTCTTTGGGCTTTTGCTTGCACTTTCTGCTTCAATGTTTCTGTCAACTGTGCAACTTCCCTGGCGTTAGTCACTCTATATTTTTGAAAAATCTTCCTCTTTTTTCTGTTAAGCTTTCCATTATCAGAACCAGTTCCAGTTTCAGCTATTATTGATAACTCTCTTCTCCAGCTGCTAATCTGTTTCTGCATTCTTATTTTCCAGAAGTTTACATTTCTTCTATTTTTGCTTCTTTTGCTGGGCTCGTTCAGTGTTTGTGTCATGATTGTAGCTGCTGCGTATATCAGGTTGTTTATGTCTGTTATGTCCATTTCATCTTCTTCTAAAAGTTCTTCAAGTACTCCATTTATTTCTTCTTCAAACTTTATCAGTTTGGTGTTTGTTTTTAACTTTGGCAGCTTCTCTCTCTCAGACATTTGCAAGAGCCTCATCTTATACCACATTATTTGAACGTCTTCCTTTAACTTATTCCTAACTGTGTGCTGCTCTCCTTCATCACTTGGCTGTTTGTTATTTTCTACTTTACCAAAGTCAGTATTGATGCCTTCTTGGTCCTGGCGCTCTAGAATATTTGTATCCATTTTTTCACCATTCTCTCTGTTTGTGTAATATTCTGCATCACCCCCTATTTGAAGTCTAATACTTTCCTGTATGTCGTCGATTTCAACAGCTGTCACTCTTTTCGCCTTTAATATGTAGTTCTTCTGGTTTAACAATGCTTTTGCATCTATATTCATTCTTGTCAGTGGGTTCCTCTCTCTCCACAACTTATATGCTTCCTTGTAGTTCTCTCTTAATGTCTTTTCTTTAATGTACATGAAACACCACAACAATTCTTTCATCTCCTCTTGGCTCCATCGGATTCGTTTGTTCAGTTTCTTTCCATCTTTCTGCCCGACTCCAATGTTAGGTGGAATTTGAGATGGTCCATGTTGAGTTTCCTCGGTATGGTTACCATTCTCGTCAGTGCTGTCAGAGGACCTCCGCTCTTTCCTTCTTCCTGATTGTGTGTTATTTTGTTTGCTAATCACCATCGCTGTCCCACGAGTAGCTAGGGATTTCTTCTGTCCACTGCGGTATAGCCCCGCCTGCCGCAGTAAGGCTGCATGAATCCGAGGGTCGCCACTTCTCGAAGTTCACCGTTCTTGGTTTCTTACCGTCCACCGCAGATGCATCTGTAGTCCCTCGGCACGGTAGTGTACACCTTGGACTAGGGGATTTTTTTTCGAGGTTTACTCCTCTAGATCCGCCGTGTTCCGTTTAAACAGGCTCACCTCTGGTCGGATGTAGTTACTCACTACGCACGGACGGTCTTGTGTGCAGGGAAGTGATTGGCTTGTGCCTCAAGTTGCACTACTGCACACCTGGGTTGGTGAGGACCAGTGCAGGGTCAACCCCTTACAAAGGTGCTACCTCTCCCATACCCATTGAGCCCTTATTATCATTATTATTATTATTATTATTATTATTATTATTATTATTATTATTATGTCTCTTGTCACAGCCCATTTCTCCCTTGTTATTCTCTTGAACCAGCAGGGATCCCCACTGCTCAGTTATCAAGTTTCAGACTGCAGTACTTTACGTATTATGTGTGATGTTCCAAGTGTAGCTGTCTTCTGTAGCGAATCTATTGAATGTTTTCCTGGTATGGCTTCTAAATTTTATTTTAAACCTTTTGTTACTATTCTGGTGGCTCCAATTACTATGGGTATAATCATACGTGTCATGTTCCACATTCGTTGCATCTCTGTACATAAACCTTGTATTTTAGTTTCTTTTCTGCTTCCTTTTGTGTGACATTTCTGTCCGCTGGTATTGCCACATCTATCAGTACGCATGTTTTCTCTTTCTTGTTTTAAATTATTATATCTGGCTTATTTGCTGTAACTTCTCTGTCTGTATGTACCGTTTGGTTCCATAACACTGTCACATCTTCATGTTCACAGCATCATCATCATCATCATCATCATCATCATCATCATCATCATCATCATCATCATCATCATCATCATCAATCAATCATAATGATCATCATCGTGTGTCGTCTCTTCTCACAGGCCTTTTGCCCCTGGTACTTCTCTTGTACCAATGGTGATCCCCACCATTCAGGTTTCAAGTTTGAGACTGCAATACTTATTATTATTATCATCATCATCATCATCATCATCATCATCATCATCATCATCATTATTACTATAATCATTATTTATCAATTTTATGCAGGATACTTACAATTACATACCTGAAAGAAACCGTGTTTCTAGGGTATATAGTGTTGCAACTGTTCTGTAGTTACAATTTATGGTACATATAATTATACTTTCTGTGTTAAATGTTTCGTACTTTTCATTAGTACTTTCCGAAGTAAATGTGCAGTGCCCAATGTGGCTGTTTTCTGTAGTTCCTTGATTTCGTTCTTTTCGGTATGTGTCTTGGGTATTTTTTGAATGATTTTGACGTGGTTCCAGTTGCCCCTATTATTACTGGTATCACTTCCGTTTTTACATTCCACATGCGCTGTATTTATATTGTGTTTTTCTTCCTGTGCTGTCTCTGTAATTGGCCGTATGGGTGTTGTGGCTGCACATTAATAGAGAACTGGAATTCCTGTTCCTGCTACTGCTGCTGCTGGTGTTAACTACAGGTGTTACATGTCATTTCTTTTGAAGGTACCATGAATGGATGAAATCTGTAGAATTACAACTTTTGACTGCTTCTGAACCTTTGTCTCTTGATGAAGAATATAAAATGCAGACAAGTTGGTTAATGGATGAAGACAGTGAGTAAATCAAATAAGCCTCTTTCACATCCTGATGTTAAGGAAAGCTGTGTGTTCTCATAGTACAGTGCTTTTTATTTATTAAATGTTTACAATTACAGAGTGCACCTTCATCATTCTAGAAAAGTCTGTATTTGAGAACACAGGGGATGAAATTGGTAAGTTTTTTAATGGTTTATTTAGTGATGTTGTCAGCATTTGAATGTACACTGTTTATTATAGATGAATGTATGTGAGGACGGAGCACTGTTGGTATGATATTTACAGGGGCAAACTGAAGTATGTTTAGAGAAACCTGCTCACAAATCGAACCTTGGCCTCTGCATTGAAAATCTTGCAACTGCCTAATCTATAGCATATGTCAAAAGTTATGAAAAATTTCTGTTCATTAAAGGTAAGTCAATTCAGGCTTTCTAGCAAAATGTGGAGAAAAGTGCCTTTCCAGTTTTATCCAGCAATCTGCTGCAGATGCTTCCCTCATTTTGTTTTCATGATGCCATGCTTCATGTGGAGTGGAGGGATGGATGCTACCCTCATATATGTTCTTCTTCCTCACATTTGCACTCAAAATCCTCCTATGTAATCTAAATTGCTCTGTATCTCTGGCCTTGATTTGCTTTCTTAGCTCATGGGGCAAGTAGCAAGTCATAAACCTTTGGAGAAAACAAAAAAGTGCAAGAAAATTAGGTTTCACTGCCCTATCATAAGAACTTGACAAGATGTTAGCAGTGTCTGTCACTAGCAATGCATTAGAAGGTACAAAGATTTGTTCATAGATATACAGTGTGACATAAAATAGTGACAGGGAAGCAGTGTAAGTAAATAACAGCAACAGAAATTTACATAATGGCTTCTCACAGCTTGTTCATTTCTGGGATAATTTATGAGAACTTGCAGGTAGATGAATTGGTGCTGGACCATGTTTTCCCCCATGTTTGTACAGTTTTCCTCTAGTTGATCATCACTCACCACTGCTCCATACGTATCTGTCAGTGCCACTTGAGATGTGCGCTACTGTTTGCAGGCAGTGAATTATCACATCCTGGTCTTTTAAGTTGGAGGTCTCATCTTGAACCTCGTGTTTGCCTGATCACAGAGTAAGAAAGTTATGTTTGTGTTGCCTCCTTAAATTCAGACAGGAGGAATTATGTGTGAAACTGTAATATATTTTCAAATTAATGAATAAATACACCTGTGGGACATGGCATTTGTGCCCCCATGGCCTTCAAATTTCTGTTACTGTCCTTTATTGTGTCAGTAGCTCTCTGAGTCTTATACAATAAATTTGTAACACATCATGTTACCAGTACACAAGGAATGGTCTTCAGTATCATAATTCTTCCACTGTTTGCATACATGAACCAACTCCATTTAAGTGATGTAATTAACAGTACTTCCACCTACAGGTGCAATGATTGGAGATACAAATCTCTTTTTTTACCATTCTGAGGACTGTGTACAATTAGCTGAAGCAGAAATTATGATAGCTGAAAAGAGTGCTAGAAGAAAGCGACGTGGATGGGAAGCCATGCTCCTTATGTTACGTTATGGTAAATGCTTACACACACACACACACAAATAGTTCCCTGTATCTGTACTGTACAGGGATAGTACACATGAAATAAACATCAGGTACCACAGCCAGGGGTCTCCACTGCACAAAACAAATAGTGACTTGCAAGACAGATGTTTGGAGACAGACTTTTATACATTTTGTATTTCATGTATTAATGTACAATATTTTAATATCATACATGATTTTAACCTTATGAGGCCACTGATATTGTATAGTGACTACAGCTGTGAATAGTCAATGTACACACTACGATTCAATGATATAGTGTAAGCTGCTGACATCTATGAAAACGACTCCCTGATGGTGGCTGTGAAGGTTAGCCGAAACATGTAGGAATATATACAGAATTATTGTGCAGTAGTTGGTAATAATAATAAAAACCTAAAAGCTTACCATGTAGTCTGACAGTCCTTAAGAATGAAAAGGCAAAGTTTAAATTAGCCTTGAGAAAACACTTAAATACACATCCCTTTTCCTCTGTATATGAATTTTTTATGTGAAGAGATGATCTATGATACTGTTTTTGTAAAATGTTGAAGTATTTTACACTGTAAAAATTGCATATATTTGTGTATTTATGACTTGTTCCACATCCTACTGTCTTTGTAACATACTTATGGATCCGTATAATGTATGTATTATACTTGTTTTGTACATTAAATGCAGTCTGTCACTATGAGAGAGGAAATTAAATTGCAAGTGTTCGAAAACATGGTGCCAAAAGGAATATACTGTACTTGAAGAAACACTGAATTGGACAATTTATCATATTATAGGAGGGTAAGAAAGGTTATGCTGATTTATATTCATGTAGGTCACTTAATACTGCTAGGACAATGAAAACTAGCATGTTACATTGAGCTGGATATTCAGCTGAGATGGGGAGACAAGAAAGATACACAGAATTTTGATAGGGACATGTCATGGATAATGATCAGAGTAGGAGACAATTCAATTCACATTAAGGTTGATATTTGGAAGTAGGCTGAGAGTTGCATGGCAGTAGCTCAGGATTATGCCAGATGATGGCCTTTGGCATTAGTAATATTGAATCTTTGGATTCTGATGCAGAACAATTAATTATATTTGGCAGTGTATCCCAAATATATTCCAGTTGAGATACTAATAAAGGCACTGACCTTTTCTTCCTTTGAATTACTCATACATTACACAAAATATTTATATTCTAGCAAATCATCATTCGGTGGAAGTTCCACGGTCAGATGAAACAAAATAACATGTGCAGCCCTTTGAAGCATATGTATTTACTTTAATGTCACAAATCATAAACATTGCGCTTGATTAGCCTCCGGCAGTTACTATAAGTGTCATCTGATTGCTCGAACTGAACAATGTAGTGGAAGGGTGGTAACATTTCTAAAAAAAATTACAGGTCACTGTATGTCAGTGGTTTTATTACCAATATCAGTTTCATACTGAAACAAAATTACACCATAATAGTACATTGAATTTCAATTGCAATTAGTTCATTACCTGAAAGTGAATTGTTTGAAACTAATAATAGCAAATAAAGCCAAATTAATGTATGCTTATGAGAACATAAAGTAAAACTACTCAAGGTTAATGCTTTGTTCATTGCATTGTCTGTCTTGTGACAGGTCCATAGCGTTTTCCAAAGCCAGCCCTCCAGAGAGTGCAATCTAGTGCTTCCTCTTACAAATTCAAATATCTTCTTTTTCCTTAAGGTCATCTAGTAGCTAGTTAATGCCAGGGTTAAAAAATATGCAAACATAAGGATATCACATCAAATTATGAGTACATTTCCATTGAAATAAGTACTAACAAGACAAATCAAATACCAATAACTAACAGACTAAATAATGAAATCATGCACCTTCAGGTAGGGGGGGGGGGGGACTGACAAGTAAGGAGGTTAATAGTTTACATCTTCAACTGTTAAATACAGGGAATATAACTTACAACAGTAGACATACCATCTCTGTAAAACATTCGTGTACTGTGATGGCATAATCTTCTAAACTGAAACTAGTGTGTGATTTGAAAACGGAATTACTTCAAATCAGGCTCATGTATTACAATTGAAGTGTGTGTGTTTTTCCTCCACTCCTCCATATGAATAACCATAAAGTGTCTTATATTTAACGAAATCACTCAACCCTTCTTTCATGTAATGTCCCAATATCATGACAGATTTTACATTAACTTTACTTTATTCTAGGTTGTGAGGAACTGGGTGTAGAAAAATTCCAGGTAAAGATAAACCTTGACAATGACAAGAGTATATCAATGTTTCAGAAAATGGGATTTTCAAAAGTAAGCCATTATTTTCTGTTGTGTCACTACTCGTTTGTCACTGTTTTATTTGTATGTTTTTTGTTTTATGTTGTTATTGGTTTGTATGTATGGTTGTGCTGATTCTGTTATTGGCCACTAGGCTGTCACCTCGGCACTTTAATACACGAGAGACTTCGCCGCCACCACTGCCGCTGCTGGTGTTATTGTTAATGGGGTTTCATAATAGAAATATAACAACATTAATGATGTTCATGAATGCTTTTCACCACATAAGTGCATTGTTCCTTTTAAAAAATGTGTAATTTAGTATAAGAAATGGCGTATGTAATGTATAAAATGTTCAGCCGAAAGAATGGACAGTGTGCTATGCATGTTGTAAGTGTGAAGAAGAAATTATTCACCACATATTTTTATTCTTTAGCCACCCATGTGGGGTCTATGATATCTCAGTTATTCCTTACTATGAAAATACAAACTTTAACCATGAATGAATCCAGCCATACTGATAAACTGACACGGATGAAAACACAACACATGAATAATTATCTTCTAGAATGCTGTTATTTACACTTTGGTTTCACCTGCTCCTTGTAATAAATTCCATAATTTCGTTTCAGGTCAGTGAAAGTGCAGTGTTTAATGAGATAACACTGGAAAAATATGTTGATGAAAAATGGAAACACTGGTTGAAGGAAGAAACACAAGAATCAGAATGTATTCAAAATGAAGAACAATAAAACTACTAATACAAATTCCACTTAACAAGCAAATAACTATATATATTATTGCATATTAAATTGTATACATGACAGATATAACATAACATATTTCAAATAATATCATACATTTATAATTTGTACATTTGCATTATCAATAATAAACAAATAAGTGGTTTCTCTTCTGGTTTCACAGTATTTCAAATCAGATTGTAGTAAGTACATATTTCTCAATTTTTAAACATTAAAGCCGTTTTGCCCATAATGATATACAAATAATGTGTATGTTATGTACACACACACACACACACAAAAACAAACCGTCAGAAATTAGCACATCATGGTAAAATTGACTTAACTTCAGGGAATGTATGTTGATTTTCAACACATTTAGTAATGTTTGGAGATCAAGTGTTACAACAGCTGAGCACTAATTACAGAAGCATGTTTCTGTTGGTAGTAGTTCATTAGATTATGGGTTCAGGGATGAGAGAGATGTGCTCTATCAAATTTAAATGTAAAGCATCAGTTGCAGCCAATGTAACTTACTGTGTTTTATCTGAAAAGCAAAACAGGTGTAATCAACTTCCTATGCATTGTGGGAATAATGGGCAAAAGATAAGAAAAACAGGCATACAGTATTTTACTTCAAAATATGTGACTATTTATGACCTTGAAGCTTTGGGATTCCATGGTTAGAAATGCTTATTACCTCACTGGGTTGGAGGAGTTAGGATGAAAGGATGGAATATGCAACTTAACGGTGCATTCAAAATTTCCACTTTGTATATTAATAATTCGACTGGAGGTTATATCACGGAACAGAAGATTAGATGGTGAACTAATGAGCCTTACAAGAAATATAAGAGTAACATCCAGTTTCACCACATGGCAAGAATATCACGCGACTCAATGGGATTGTGTCTGTCCCCTTAATTCTACTCAATTACAGGCTATATTTAAAATGTTCACATAAATTCCCATATGATCCCTGTACTTCAGGGTTTTGGTCAAGTACAGTAAAGAAGGCAGTATGTGTGTGGTCATGCAGTGCACTGCACAGGCGCTATGCTGCTGTCAGTGTTGGTTGACCACAGAAGAGACAGAGGTACAAGATTTGTGATGATCCTACAACAAAGGATCAAAAAGCCATAGTTTTCGGGTATGAGTTCAGTGAGAGGCACCTTACAAGAAAATTTTAGAGAAGAGAGCTGGGAAGGCTGTATGATGTATCTCAGTCTAGTTTTGGCGAAAGGTCAAGTACAGTTCCAGGTTAATGCATAAATGACTCTCCACATTGCATGAGTGAATTAGGTCAGTTTTATTTGAACCAATGTATCTAGTTTACATGGAACAATTAAGGTGTACCCATAATTTTCACTACCAGTTGGGGGGCTGACGACATTTCATGTCACCATAAAGTGAATAACACACTTGAAATTTACGTTTTATCAACTTCAAGATCAGTTTTGTAACTTTGCACATTTCTGAGTTTGAGGCAGCTGAATGTTGGTATAGATATTTCTGATTAATACCTTTTACATTACCATTTTCGTATACACGTATTAGGAAATGGACAAAATGCTGTTGTGCTACTTGTTACATTATTTTGTTGTTACTAAAGATCTGTTAACTCAGTGACCTCATGCACTATAGATGGCATCACCCATGTGTTCTATGTGATGGGGCATTAACATTCATTTTGAGAATATCTGTGTAGCCCAGCCACTTCCTGCTTTTAGCTTTTGGTTTCCAATGGTTTTCCCCAGCCACATCAAAATTCTAGTGGCATTCAGGGCTTTTTGAATTTCTGACTAAGATTAGTTCTGTGGTCACCTTTCTGTTTCCCTGTTTGGTCCAGTCATCTCAAGCAGTCCAACAAACACCACTAAGAAACAGCACAACTGCCCTCGTCTCATCAAGAATTTTCTATGTTCAGAGGATATTCTCAAACTGTATATTTTAAATTAACTTGTGACTCCTTTACATTCTTCTGGACTTTGAATAATCTCAGTAATGACAGATTAGGACAGTTCTGGTCCTTGACACTTCTGCCATATTTACCACTTCAATCCTTCCAGTAAATTAGTACACACCATTACTCTCACATCAAATCAAATATTATTCTTATTTGAAATTAAGACCATCTTAATATTCAGTAATGGGGGCGAGGATTGAGCACAGAATTACATAAAATAATTAAACGGTGAGTCAAAGGCAGTGAAGTAACTATCATGGCACCATCTACTTTCTTGCTCTTGGCAGCGAGAAGGTTTTGCTGAAGGCAGAACAATTCCACATATGCTATTAATATACCTCATGTTTGATGTAATATGTATCAATAACAGGTTACACTTTCAAGATAAAACTTCTGTTACATATCTCTACAACTTCTTTTACAATAGACGCTGTTTTGAAACTCAGCTTATGCAGTGATCCATTCACAGTCACTTATGGCACCACACTGCAAAACATACACACAATCACAATGATACTGGCATTTACAAGCTGCTTAGTGTTATAAAATAATGTTTCTCACACTCAGATGTGTGTATGTATGACTACTGATACACACAGACTTCATATGACACACAAATATGTAGCAAATAATATTTATGCATCTGCAAGAAACTGCCAAAAGAAATTAAAACTTTCCATGTAATATTGTTATTTTTCATATTTTTTAAACCGGAACTAATTCCTCCCCTTATGACAACATAAAATAATTTTGTGTATATGCCTGAAGTGAGCATTAAAGACAGGAAGTCTAAAAAACACTGATGTACTACCAAGTCTACATGTTCAAACTAAAGTCACTTTTAATCTGAGCTACTGAAAAACTGTTATGTAAACAAATACACTGATGCAATTACACTACCAGATCTTCAGAACCCTTTTTACTTGTTACTCAGTATGCTACATTAGGGTGCAAGTTTCCATCCATTTTTATAAGATCAGTACTGTATTAGGGAAGGTACCAACAATTCCTAAAAACCATTGTATTTCAACACGTGCATGCATGCACACACACACACACACACACACACACACACACACACACACATGCACACAGGTTATTTGCCATTATTTTATACACTTACATTTAAATTACCCATTCAATACACAGGTTTGTTTTGGTTACATCATGCTTCATACCCACATCTATGCTACTGCTCATGTGTCAGCAGATACTGCATGCTGTTGCTAAAACATGTAAACATTTACACGGTCACGAGCTTTACCTTGCATTTCCATCTTAAAAGAAACGCCAGCAAACTAACATCTGAACTTTAAATGGCTATGGGGCTTTACAGATATCAGGTAACATTAAATTAAAATATCATATGACATGGTATTAGCACTTTTAAGACAGTTCATCCACATTACACAATATAAAGATTCAGTTCCTACCTCACACAGAACATCCAGTATACATTATATGGACCAGCTGGTAATGCCATTTGGGGAAATAATCAGTGCTGATTTGGAGAATCACATGAAACACACAAATACACTGTAAAAATTCTGAGATTAATGCTAATGCCACTGGCCTGGAAGTGGTTATGCTATTGTTTTATAATGTTATGCTGATAAAAGGTTGTTCAATTGTAACAGATTTGTATTTTATGCAAATTTGTTCTTTGCCAGTAGGTACATATATAACAAAACCTCAATATAATAGTAAAATCTACAACACTGATTATAATGATATCTTCAGACAATAAACATATAACATTTTAACTTAAAAAACATACTAACTAAAGCTCAGTATTATCATAATCCAGGGGTGCACAAATCATGGGCACCAAGTTGATGTGCCAACTAAATTTTTTATGGTGGTGTCTAATATTTGTAGGTCCACAGTATGGAACTTGCTTCATCACCCTTCTGGTGCCTGCAATCTCAAAGTGGCTCCTAGAGTCTTTGAAATGTTGTGCACCCCTGTCCTTTTCTACAGCAGAAGTAACAACTTCAAATTTTTTAAACAATGACAGTGCACTTACATTTTAAAGAGTTATTTTACAGATATTTTAGTTGTCAAAAGTCATGGAAATAGCATTTTGGGATGCAATAGTGAGTGAGGTGACACATATCTTTTAGTAATTCTGTCATTTTAAAGATGGATGAATGTGTGCTGGTATCTGAAGTAGAGATTTCCTATGACTGATATTTAGCCGTTTTAACTCAATCGCAGAAAATGAAGTTCAATCAACTGCTGCCATAGGAATTGAAATAAAACTGCTTACTAATGGCTTCTGACTCCCTTAAATATCCAGAAACCAACACAAACCTCATAATGAAAAATTTGCTCATTGTTGCAACAGCAAAAATCAAGCCATGTAAGCAACAAAACCATTGAAGGGTGCTGATTATTTTCTTTGATTATGCAGATATTTTGCACTATTAATCAGCATGTCCAATTACAAGTACTGAAACAAATCTTTGGCTGCAATTGTGGAAATATGGCGAATGGAAAATTAAATCATGTCATAACAACCTGTCCACTCAGTCCAAGCTGTGTAAAAAATGATTCGGAAGAAACACAAAAGCTGAGTTTCTGAGGTGGTTCCAGGACAGGTAGGAGGAGTGGAACAAGTGTGTACATGCTGAAGGAGCCTGATCTGAATGGAATTACCATTCCATTCCTGTAAGTACAGTACCATAATCTTCACAGAGCGTCTTACTACTTCTGACCATGTGTCATATACAACACAAGATCCATGAAAAAAGGAGAGTAAACCAAGAATTCTGAAGCACTGTCAATATCGCTGTAATCTAGTGATCTTCACTGGTTTCAGCTCTAATGACAGTGTAAAAAAAGAGAGCGTTTTTAGAAGGAATAATGACCATATTCAATATATTATCTACAGCAAACGTCTGTGAATTCAAAGAATTACTGCTGCACCTCCAGAAAACATTGTTTCTACCACCTAATTAATACAATGATTATCTGTATATTATATGGTAACACAACGCATATCATAATTCCAACAAAATCTTATACAGAAATATTTATTAAAATAAAATGTGAAAATGAAATCTATACACATTTTACTGTCAACATAATATGTAATATGTCATCTTTCTCAGGTTAACTCCTTTTTACCACTACTGGTTGTGTCACAGTTTACTTCCATTAAATTTCTCAGACCAGACAAATGTGTATGCACATACACAAAGCACCTATTGCCTGCAAATAAATGTCCTAGTATTCAGAGAAGTAACAAAGGAGGCTGAATATTTTTTAACTATCGTGAAACTATAAAATCAATAAATGTAACTTCAAATAAACAGTTCATTGAGTACGCAATACTTTGAAAGCAGTTGCATACTGGAACACTTCTGACATTTCCGTACATAATAAACAATTATTACATGCCTTGGAAGAAACATTCAACTGAAACTGAACTCTCAGTTATTACACAGAAATTCACTTCTCACGCACAGTTTGTACAGAAGAAATATTTACCAGTGGCAATCTAATAATCTGTGTTCAACCTTATATTACTCAAATTTATAATATAAGGTTGTAAAAAAATCACTAGACTCTAATACTTCAAGATAACAGTAAAAACCAATACACATTTTAAATTACACAGTTTGATCCCAATTCATCGATTTAAACTAACTTTTACAAAATCATCAACACCTTATATATATCTAAGTGACACATATGTGTTTTTTGGCTGTACAGAAGTTATTACACATAGAGATGCCAGCCTATGTAAGATATTGTCCATTATCACCTAAATTTCTCTGAAGCACCACATTCAAATGCTGAAGGTAACACTAAAGAGTTGCACTTCTTCCTTAGCCAGTTTCACTAAGGGAATGGACAGGCAGTGTAACAGGAACTTACAAGCTGTGACACCCAAAAAGCGATTAAACAATGACCACAAAACAAACCAATATCCAAAATTGTCAAAAATTCTTTAACAGCTAAGCACTTAACCTTCTAAAGCACTCGCATTTAGAAAAATCTGCATTTCACCTATAGCGTATGTATGGGTTTCATACACTTGATTCCTACAATAAACAAGGATCATTCCCCTAAACGATGTAGTGCAATGCAATGGAAGCAGAGTGTTCTATGGGAGGTAGGAAAAGAACTTCTTAGAATATTTAGATAAAAATTCAGGCTTTTAAAGGTTAATTTAAATCATCAACTGGAAGAACACTGAAACTTGGGGCAATCAATGTTGGAGCTAACATCTCCATGTTTACATAAAACTGAGTTCAAGCATGAAACTGGGGGTTCTCACACCCTCCATTTAACATCAGGTTGAGTCCTTAAAAACTGCATACCACTGTAAAATTTTTTCCACATGAAACCATCAAAATGGGCATTTCATATGAAAACCCTAGCACAAATCTAGTTCTCCACCACCATTCATGCACAAGTTATTTTGTCCCTTTCTCTCTGGCATTTCCTGCACTTGCAATATCCTCATGACAGAAGTAATTACAAAGCAGACCTCACACAGGGATTACCATACGCATCACATGCAAGTGAGCTGCTCCAGCTGGGTAAGCCCACCTGGTTTATGCTAGGCAGAATATAAAATGAAAATATTGAGCCAAATTTCATGAAATAAAAGAGAATGATGATGTGTATATAAATTTGTTGGCTGTATTTCACTATATGAAAATAGGGAAACTTTCTGTACAAAATGTCTGGATCACTTACAAGGAAAACAAATGTACTGCAACCCATTGCAATAAAAGTGTTCCTTTGCTTAATTAAGCACCACATGAAAAAAACCTGTGTGGGAATAGCAAAACGTCTCTAAGAATTCTTAACCTCAATATTATACAGATGTGCATAGCTACTTTACAACATGAACTGTTTTTAAAACTCTACATTTTATTCCAAATGTTATTTGTAAAGAATAAGATTTTATTTCATTCTTGACCTGATGTTTGTACACTAGTACTTTTCCTCAAAGAGTTTTTAAACTGTAGTACCCAATGATGGCCGTCATTATGGCTGAAATATGTTGTATTAAGTGACAATTAACTATAAAAATCTGAGCTGTGAATGACGATCTGTGCATCATTTTGTTTGGTTGTATGAATTCACAATTGGATGTATGACCTGAAGAGATAAAAGAACTGTCCCAAAAATGTAAAGTGAAAGAAATTCTTAAAAGAACCATCTTTTCTATCTTGCCATGAAGTACTGTATGGCACAACTGGCTGGCAGTTCTTGTAGAAGTTTCTGTAGCTGACTGGATCAAGACAATACATACCAAACACTGATCAATGACTGCCATATCTGTACATGTGCTAATTCAAACATGAGTGAATTATGATACTAAGTGACATATGGAGATTGGTATACTGATGGGGGTTTCATACGGGAAGCCATATCAATTACACGGGACAGATAAAACTCCACACCGTGGGTGGGACCAGCAGCAAGGACACAAATTACAGTGTGAAAATTCTGACCTCTTTTTAACCTTTAAACGCCGGGGATTTAAATGCCCTGTGCTTTCAGCGGACCGGAATTTTCTCTGGGGATTTAAACGTTTGTTGCTATGGTTAGGAAAATTTTGAATATCTTGAAGAATATTAACGCAGCATCTATGAAATAAATTGTATTTATTCAAGTAAAGCGTGGAGAACACGGTAATGCATATCAGAATTTATTATAAAGTGTTTTGAAGCAATATGAAAGAAACACTTCTCTAAGAGACAGACATTTTTGTAGTGGGTTATGTTTCGTTCTCTTTAGCCTTAAATTCAGGCTCCTTTCTCCTGAACTCTTCCCGAATCTCGAGGGAAAATATTTCTGTAAGGGTCTACTAACAAATAGGTTTACAGTTATACAACCATTAGGAATTTGACCTGCGAAAGGAAATGCATGTTTCTCGGAATTTGCACCAGTGCCCACACTCTTTCAGTGTTTGTCACACAGTGCAGTGATCCTGTCAGTAGTGAAAACCATTTCTTATAAACAAGTACTCAGCACCATGGCTCGCAGGAGAATACTTCATGATGAAGACATCGAATCGGAGCTGATCTGTGACACGGATTCGGATGAGTATTTTGAGGACTCGCTGTCAGAAGAAGATGAAGATGACTTTGCTGATGAACAACAACCACCACCACCACCAATACAACAACAACGACAGAATACGAAGTGGGGGCTGCAGTCTCAAGCTAACCAGCCTCATGTCCATCAATATACAGGCGGTGACAGAGGCAAGAAGCACAATGAAGCACCGCATATCAATAAAGATTCATCACCGCTTAGCGTTTTCATGCTCTATTTTGCATCTGTTATTGATCTGCTGGTGACAGAGACTAACAGATACTACCACCAGTATTTGGACAGACGAGACGAAACACCAACCCCACTTCCTGACATAACGAACTCCGAAATGTTTCTGTTTCTAGCAATCACCGTACAGATGGGCCATGACATACGCGACAGACTCAGGGACTATTGGACAAGGACAGAACAATTCTTCACATCTTTCTACCCCAATACAATGACACGAGACCGTTTCTTGCACATTTTACGTTACTTGCACTTCACAGACAATGACAAAGAAATTGACCACAATGACGAAAACTATGACAGACTGTGGAAAATTAGGGAAATGTTTGATATGCTCAATGTTGCGTATTCCAAATTTTACAACCCTTCTGAACATTTGGCAATTGACGAGGTGATAGTACTTTTCAAAGGGAGGGTTGTATTCAAACAGTATATTCCAAAGAAACACAAACGATTCGGAATTAAAATTTTCAAACTCTGTGACGCTGCTGGCTACACATATGACATGGAAGTATACTTGGGTAAAGACAGACAACGTGCCACAACAGACATGACAGCAACCCATGCTACAGTGAAACAACTGACAAGAAAAGTAAGGGGGCGTGGCCATAAGTTATATATGGACAATTACTTTTCTTCTCCTGACTTATATCACGATCTGACAAAACATAAAATAAACTGCTGCGGTACAGTTAGACCAAACCGTAAGGGAATGCCAGACGACTTCAGAAGCAAGACACTGAGACTCAAACGGGGCGACGTTAGGGCCAGGACAAATGGTGACTTGACAGCAGTGGTTTGGAAGGACAAACGTGACGTACACATGCTGACAAATATGCACGTTTCACCAGCAGAAGGTAACTTTTGTGATGAGAGTGGAAACGCCCTGAAGCCAGCCATTGTGGAGGACTACAATCGACACATGGGTTACGTTGACAAAAGTGACAGAATGGCCAACAGCTACAGCATCAGTTGCCGTACGTGGAAATGGACGAAGAAACTGTTTTTTCATCTCCTCGACCTCACAATTCTGAACAGCCACATTTTGTTGAAGTCTTGTGGTTCTAAACTTTCACACAGGGACTTCCGACTGACACTTGTGAGGAACATGGTAGAGTATGCTGGACCACAGCCACGCCCACTAAAACCTGTAGGTAGGCCATCGGCTTTGGCGACAAGAATTGGTCGCCTAGAAGAGAGCAGTCGCCAGCATTGGCCTACTACAACTGAAAAGAGAATGAACTGTGTAGTGTGTCATGCCCATACAAAAAAGAGACGCCGAATTCAGACGAAGTGTGAAGCATGTAATGTTGGACTGTGTATATCAGGATGTTTCAAAGACTACCACACAAAGACACAGCTCTAGGTGGTAATAGCAGCGTCGTGTTACAGGAGGAGAAGTCGTCAGCACAGAACATCTAACCATAAGGTATGGAGTAATTTTTGTAACATGTAACTTTCTCCTGACGACACATCATACACTGCCTTTCACGGGTGAGATGTTTCATTTTTGCTTCAAATACCGAAGGGTAAATACAGCCAGAAGCTTTTAACTTGTTTGAATATTTACACAAATATATTGTGAAAAAAACAGTTCTCAAACTTGTTCTGTGAGTAAAAGCACGGGCTAGAGCAGCGAATAAATTATACGTCTACCAGACGGGAGATCAGGGTTCGGTTCCCGGAAAGTACATAAATTTACATGTCAGCTCGTACGAATCCTACCTCGATCCTACCTGCTTTGTATTCGGTGGGTATCGGGGGCACGTGAATGTACAGATGCCCGAGCATGAAGTTGACTACGCTCTAAACAGTGTTGAATACACTATTTTATTATATATTACCTCCGCGCCCCTATACGCCTGCTTGATATGAGGCACAACTGCAGAAATACTTTAAAGTCTGTATTATGTGTACATAGCATTTACACACGCATACTGTACCGCCAATATTGTATTTAATGCGAAAAGCCTACATATATAGTTTTGGACAAAAATGTCCGTTTTGGCATTCACAACTACACAAAACGATGGACAGATTTGTCCGTTTCGGCACTTAAAGGTTAAATAATGAATTTTGTGACACACAAAAATGAGGCATATCTTTATTCAGAACAATTCATAAAATTGAAGGAAGGGCGTGTTCAAGTGAAGATGTCTTGTGCTTGAGGTATTTAAGTGATGATGGGGGTACTGGCCCATATTCTAAGTGTTTCAAGGACTACCACAAAAATCTGAACTACTGAGATAATGTAAATCACAATATAATCTGGATAACCCCCTACAGGATTCAGTTAAGACTGCAGAAGTTGCAGCAATTTTAGTTCACCCATGCATTTCATTATTATTTTACATGCATAAACTTCAAGACCCACCTACTGCATCCTGAAGTTATCTAAATTACTTTAAATCCTCTGGTGCTGATGGGCTAATGACATTACACACACAGTACAGGATCACTTCATTTCATATTGGAATGCTGTTAATTAACCTTTACAACACAACTACCATTGCAATGCAAACATTAAATTGGTAACCGCAGCTAAAATAGTCAGCTATTATCCTAGTGATTTGAGCATGCTTGCAGAAAAGTGAAATGAATATGTTGCAACAGAAGTTCAACTGATTATATCAACAGGGTGGTTAAGGCATAACTGGAACAGTCATATTTCTAGAACGAGTACAGCCATCTAACTATATAAAATGATGAGAATGTATTCGGTGGATTAAAAGACACATGAAGTACTTGGCAAGAAGTGTCAGCTATGTACATAGAGAAGACAACCTTTACAATAACAAATATGAATTCAGTTTTAGCATTAAACCCTTTACAACCTATTAAAAACACATTAATATAAAATACATTTTACATGAGGCAATTCACTTATTGCAAAACAGCATGGAATAATTGTAGGTTACATTCTTCAGCTGATGATAATGTAGAGCCTGAAGCAATTCAAATTTCATTCTACTTACTGTGCTAAGATGTGGTAATGAAGAATGAATATAATATTTTTCATGAAACTGTGTTAAATAGAACTTACTAATCTTATGGAAGCCAGTGAGCAATTTCAAGGCGATGTCAGCCGTGACATTCTCACAGTGGTGCTGATGGAGATTGGTATCTTATGGAACGTTATGCTATGTCAACTGGTAAATAGTTACTGATGTTCTGAAGGCACTACAATCCTTCAAAACGTCAGTAACTATTTACCAGTGAACATAGCATGACATCCCTGCAGACTTAAATCTCCAATTTTACATCTTACTGGTCTCCATACTTCCAAATGTACCTACTATAGTACAATCACACTATTTTAAGTCCCTGCTGCATTACTACTTGTAAGTCAGCAACATTAGAAGCCGGAAAAATTACAGAAATATTTATGAACTGTAGCTGCACTGTATTCTGCCCGAGGTTCACGATGGCTCAGAACTGCAAACACACTTCTGATACAGATTATAGCGTTTTTGATACACAGCTGTTCATTATACATAATTTTTATGCCTGAAGACTGAATAATGTAATAGTTTCAGTCTTAACCTCTAAATATGAGGCAGATTCATGAGTTTTTAACAGTCTGGGAATTATTCTACCAGTACATACATAATACTGTACAAGAGAAGATGAAAGTGGACTACTACAGGCTGTGCAATATGATCAGAAACAAGATTTGTTTATAACTAGGCCACTTTTATACAGTTTAAATACAACTATTCAACAAAATATGCAAGTTCTGAGAGTAAAATCCTTTTCATTCCAACTTTCAGATACATGCAACTTTTAAGTCATGGATCTACAGAAATAATGACCTCTTACAGTTACAAGTAACCCCTTCATTCACTGTCATGAATTTTCAATTCCATATCAACCTCCTTGTACATGTTACTATCAATTTAAGTAAGCCGAAGTGCAGAATGCAAGATAATTCTGTAACCACCTCACATACACAACTCCATATGATCATAAAAGTCTTTAAAGTGGTACATAAAAAAAATACCAACTATTATACCTAATATTCTCATGTGACTAGAAATTTTGTCTCCTACCGTTTCTTTACAGTTGTAGTTTGGTTTTCTTGAACTCTTAAACTCTACTGCAAATTTCACACCTTAAAAACTTCAGAATACAAATTAATCTAATATTTTATAAAACACTGGTACTTGCATTTGTCATACAAAAGATGATGTGATATAAAATAAACATAGTAGAGAGACTAGAGGCCAATGCCATTATCCATAACATATTCTGCGATCACAGTTCACCTGTTCCACTCAAAGATCTGCTACAAATTTTGTGCTACCTTTCTTTCTCTCTTGAAAATGGAAGATCTCATTAAAGTGATGCCAAAGTTAATGTCTTTGGTATCAGACTGAAACAGACGACAGAAGCCTACTGGCTCCGAGCTACATCTACTGACCGTCACTTGAATTCAAGCAGCATTACCATGTGGCATGTACAGTCACAGTATGTAAAAATGTTCAAATGTAAGAATATGTCTTTAGACACAAAAATTACTACACTTACTTAATGATAAATAATAATGATGGTTAAGTGAGATTTAACAAGTTCTCAAGGTACTGACTATAAGATTACCATCCTCTAGGGTATGATGCTGTGTACACTGGTACTTAATTACCGATATTTCAAACGTTTTTAGTTCAAGTCAGTCTCTTTCATCATTATATTCTATCTATAAAGGCATCGATATCATGACGACAATGCACATATCTTCAGAACAACCATAGCAACAAAAGATGGACTGAAGGTCACCAAAATGATGTCAGTCTAAGAATCCAAAGACGTTTCTCTAAGTAACCAGGAAGCTGCGGTAAAGATTTTCCACATAGGTCAACAGTACTGCTTAATTTGTGGCACATTCCTGAGTAAGTGCAGCAAATGCAGTTTGTTCCATTTCTTGTTCAGCTGGCATTTAAAATCATCACGGATTACAAGCATGAGAGAAAGCCAATAAGGACACAGAAGGTCACTGATGTCTTAACACTGACGAGCTTCAGTCTTATTAACTATTATCACTGTCACCAGCTGGATTAATGATCAGCCACAACAGTCCGCATTATGACAACAGTAAACAGTACGGCTCAGCTACAAATGGGTTAACAGGCTGTCAGCTGCTATACCAAACACAACCCTCAGAAACAGGACAACTGCACTGTAGTTATACTCAAGAGTTTTAAATTTCTATTGCTAACACCTCCCAGCTAACTTTCTTATACAGCTCTCAATCTCCAGAAGCTTGACACATGTTATGGCATCCGCATTTTCTCATCCTCTTGAACATTATTTCAAATGAAGCACAGCAAGAAATATTACAACACAGATGCCTCCATGGCAAATACAGTTAATTATTTGCTACCTGTCAACAAGATATTCCAATATGGTTACAGAGAAGAATCCAAGTTTGTATTTGTATTTCACACCTACCACACATGAATCAAAAACTTCTCTATATAACTTGAGCCTTTGGTAGCCCAGTGTGCATAACCATTACATCAAACTGCTTTCAACAAGGGACTGCAGAGGATTAAATTTGCTCAACCTTAAAGAATTATTATGATGGTACAGTGAAACTCGCTTAAGAAAAACCCGGTTAAGAAAACTTCCCGCCTAAGAAGTCAGGATAAAAAAGCACCAAATTCTCCCATTTCATTAAAATCACCCTTTTAAGAAATTTCCCACTTAAGAAGTAGGATTTTATTGGAATTTTCAAAATTTTCTTAACAGGGTTTCACTGTATATTGCAATGCACCTGAGAGTGTTTTGGACTGTCTTGGGCTCATACAATCCCCAACACTGCTATACTGGCCAGACAGAATAACTATAACAGGCCCATCAAAGTAAGACCCTTTCTCCAACTTCTATTTGAATAAGGAAACAAACCCAGTTTCTGATACAAGGTAAAATAAAATGGAAATTAGAGGCAATGTCCAAACACTGGTCAAGCCTATTTAATATGCTCCATACCCATGCACTGTATCACATAAAAGTAATAATCACCAACAAATGCACAATGTGTATATTACCTTCACTATAAAAAACGTCCTACATGTGTCAACTCCACTGGGTAATCTTCACGGAGAACAGTTCCATTACACTAGGGCTGCACTATTAAAATACCAGACCCCGGCAGGTTCATGCTCCCTCTCAACGGAGTGCAAGTCAGTGGCACATTCTCACTCAACTATATATGTGCAGCCCTAGTGTTATGAAACTGTTCTCCCTGAAGATGACCCAGCAGGGTTGAAAACATGTAGGAGGTTTTTTACAGTGAAGATAATATACACATTGTGCATTTGTTGGTGATCACTACTTTTACTGGTCAAGCCTATTAAATCTAGTGTCTGTATCTTACTTTTTCAGTAAGAGCATTTAGAATTCTGCTCAAATTATCCACTTTGACCTGATTTCAAGTATTCCAGGGTTCAGAGCCTAGTCAATGCACTTGAGAAACATGATGCTACAAAGAAAATTGTGTTACTAATAGCTGCTGGCTACCTTCATCCCATATGTGAACAACTTCATATCAAGGCACACCTAAGGCTACATCACAGGTGAAGTGAAGTGAAGTTTTCGACAGTTTACAGCATCATCTCATTCCAGTAAGTTGAGGTAAAACAGATGAGATGCAGACAACAACAATTTTAAAAGTGCTGTATACATCATCATACCCTGAGGGAAATTCAGTTTGTCCAACCAGAACCAACATCACTATCATTTCCAGTGTTTAACATTCTTCATATCTGTGCTGGCAAAACCAAATTCCTCTAGCCCACAAATGAGAAGCTCATGGTATAGTCTTACACAATCCACCCTCCCCCCCGCCCCCCAACCACCAATTTTGATTTTAATAATCAGCTATCGCCTTCCTTGAAAAAAGGAAACAAACCCTTACATTTTAAAAGGTTCTTCTGTTTTAACTTATTCAGTTCAACCTGAACTTGTAGGACTGTACTGTTACTTACTTTACATATACTTCATACATGTAGCATTACGTTACAAGCTGCTGATTTTTCAACTATCTGGCTGAGAAAATATTCATTGTGCTGCTGGAGGCCCGCTTACACACTAAACGAGCTGCAACTGCAAGCAAACATTAAGTCAAATCACCATACTGAGACCAACGAAAGATGTTCCATGGATGGCGAGGATGAAAAGAGTTGAGGTTTCCTACTCCCCGCACATTCTTTTATTCCCTTCCAGCCCCCTCTGCCAGCAACCAATATGAACCATTTGTCACTAGCAACAGTTATCGAATAATTATCACAAACAACATTCATTTTGGCAGAATGGTTGGAGGAGTGGAAGGGTATGCAGAGACATAACACTGAAGGGGGGGGGGGGGCGGGGCCTCATTGTTCAACATAGACTGGGGCCATGGGCATCATCCATGGGATCTGTTTTCAGGTACTCAGTATAGTACTTCAAATTTACACCACTACTAATCTATGTCAAGTATAATTTTGCACGAAATTTGCTTGCTTGCTTGCTTGCTTGGAAGTCCCAAATCATGACATCAAAATCTTCTTCAAAACTTGTGAATGTATTTTAACTAGTCCAGGCTCAGTGCGTGGACAATTACTTACATACTATTCATTTAAAATGACTAGTTCCCAGTGTACTGTATGGTCAAATATTCTGAACAGAACAATCTGTCTTTGGATAGCACAGGCAGTGTAGTGAGTAGCCTACAGGCTGAACAACCTGGGGCTCAATTTCCAACAGGAAGAAGAGATTTTTGTCTCCTCCAAATTGTCAAAACTGGCTCTGGCACCCATCCAGCCTCCTGTCCAAAGGGTACACAGGGTTCTCCTCCCAGGGGCCAAGAAACAAGGGCATGAAGTTGACTACTCACTTCCATCTAGTGCCATGGCTAAGTATGAGTGGAGCTATGGCTCTGCTCCCTCACAGGCCTTCATGGCATGAACAAGGGGCAACTTCACCTACTTTCACTTACGTTGTGAGTCTACTGATACAGATAACTTAATAAAAGTCATTTAGGTTCAAATGTTTTGGTAAATCTCAATAAATAAAAAAGGATAAATGTTTCAGATACAAGCTATGGCTCTTAACAAAAGCATTCTGTTAATCACAAACCTTCTGCATCATGTACCATTTGTCAAATCGCATTAAAAAATGAATATTATAAGCATACACAATTCCATTCATTACTTACTGGAGGTTTCCTGGGGAGTGAGTGGACGCTCCAACACACTGTCTATAGCTTGTATCCATTCATCCCGATCATCATCACTGGTAGCAGACAGATTGAATGTGCGCTCAGGTGTGCGAAGTGTGAAAGAAAACCCCTGATCCCTTGTTCCAGGTGCAACGCCAACTCGAACACTGTAGCCATCCAACATATGGCCCAGAAATATCTCCCCCTTCGGGTGGGCATCCTGTAACATGTAAGTCTTCACAATAAAGCCTCACAGTAAACAAACAATATACTACATATATGCATGCACTTTTCATTAAGGAACACAAATTACTTCAACATACAACCAGCACAATTCAGAGTTACCACTTATGCAGCTTATCATTTGTTATCAGCACCCACCAAGAGGGAAAAGGGCAGGCAGTGCGAACAAATCTTGCCTCAAAGAAGAGGCATGTGCAACTTGAGATGAAAATATCTATATATGCTCAAAAGGTACGGTAGCTATGGCACAGATAAACACAAAGCAGCATTCCCCTATAATGTGAGTATATTCTCAGTAAAGGAACTTTCACGACACCCTCCATTACAAATTCAAAACATGTAAACAGAACTTAAGATACCTACAGATCTAGATGGGTTTATAACTCACCAGTGCAGTCCCTATTTCAGATAGTTGCACCACAGCATAGGCATACTCTACAAATAACTTTAACATCCTTCTTTTTATACCTAGGTTCTCCAACTCGCCACTTTCAATTCTTACACAGGATGATGTCAACTACAAGTTTCAGATACTCCACTCACAAAACACACAGCTAACACATCCCAAATTTCAGTATAACTTTTTTTTTTCAGAGAAATAGGTTTGAGTCTCACCAAAGGATCATCATGGTACATGAGCTTCCGATTATCCAGGGTAAACCATCTCTTCTTGTATGCATCTGAACTGCGTGGTCCCGTCTTATATAGCCAACCTTCACGAGTGAAGTCTCTTGTCAAATGTCCAACCAACTAGTACATAAAAAAAATTAAACAGCGTACAATAAATCATGCATGCTGCAATAACTGCAAAATTCCATAACATAATGACTGAATTTGGAGCAGCCTCCAGTCAACAAATGCTTCAAACTGTCTAGTTTCATACGTATCTTATATAATAATAAAACACCAGATATTAACCCTGTCATGCTGGAATTAAATGCACAGAGCACTCTGAAGAAGATGAAAATTTAAATGGCTACAATTACTGTGCGTAATGGTGCTTACTTTAGCTGACTTTGGCATTTTGAACCACAAAATGTATGCTGGCTGTGTACAATGTTTGGCATTGAAGGGTTAATAAAATTACCCATTTCAAAAAACATAATGCTCACATGCAGTGTGAACTTGATCATCAGACAACAAATCAAGAACTTAAGAGTGACATATAGCTCACCAGCTCAATTACACAGACTAACACATTTGCTAGTAAAAATTAATCTTCACATTGAAAATCAAGCAACATATTTTGGCAGCAGTAAAACCCCATTTTAGAACCGAGATGAAGATTACATCAAAACTCTGAAATGTCACACACCTCAGGGTTAGTATAACATTAACTAAGCTCCAGCAGCATGAAAGGTAACAGAAGAAAATTATGATATTTTGACAGGAACCCGCTCCACAATTGTGAGGCGTTGCTACTGAGTAGAAGCTCAGTATCAAAAAAGTACCTCATTAATGAAATTCTTGTATCTACATATTATACCCTGCACAGTTAACTTCCACCAGAAGATATGAGCCTTCCAGGCCTCACCACATTCCCCCACTCATTTTGTGTGAGTGCCCTAACTAATTTTGACATTTTCTTTTGTATGTCTTCAAACAACTGAAAATCTGCTGCCTTGAGCAAATTGTTCAGTTGTGGGGATTGGGGGGGGGGGGGGGGCAGGGGGGGGGGGTGGGAGTCACACAGGGCATGATTTGTCAGGGATGGAACATGTGTAATTGTTGGTACTTGTTCTTCAGTTTTACAATTTCTAACACAGTGACTGGTCGAGTCTCCAGAATATTTTTACACAAGTTTTCTTTACATCTCTTAAGACATACAAAAGGAGATGCACAGACACCTTCTACACTATCATGTAAGTTGTGAAAATTCGGCACTTATCTGATATTCAGTAATTTCAGATAAATATTGATGAATAAACCAGGCCTACACAGAAAGAAAAATGTACCAAATAACAGACTTCTATCGGATGCTGAGAAAACCTGTCAAAACAGGTGTTCGCAACACAGGGTTCATTAAACTGCATTAATGTGTAGTACATGAATTCCACTGGTAAAATCCCACCACTAATATTTAAAATGTTAATCAGGCTCCCAAAGTATCAGTAAACCAACACGTTAATAATTTGTGCCAGTAAATTATTTATCCAAAACAACCAAGATCACAGCATATATGAAATACATTCATACCTCAGATTCATTTGCAGATGGATATGCGACTTGAAGCCTGTGAAGTTTAGCACACCGAATAGCCATATACCAATTAACAATAACTGCAGGATCATCATGATAAACATATATATGTCTAGTCGAACCATCTTTAATGAATGTGAGCTGAAGAGAATTTAAGTATCCTGTCTTCTGAGGTGCAAATGCAACATTTAGCTCTGACAGCCTTAAAACTGCCTTTGGATCCTTCTTCTGTGGCAAGAAAAAAGAAACATACAAACCATAACCATGTTTGTCTTACACTGTCTTGAATATAGTAAACTATTCTTAAATCAAATCAACATTTATGACTTCAAATAAGGCTTACCTAGCAAGATAATGGCATGCACACATATTAAAGAAAAATATGTTCAAACAGAATGACAAATACACATAAGCTTATCTGTCAGATTTAATAAAATGTGTACAAGTCTTTAAACTAACTAACTAACTAACTAACTAACTAACTAACTAACTAACTAACTAACTAACTAACTAACTAACTAACTAACTAACTAACTAACTACATGGAGCAGAGGCCTTCTTGAGAAGCTATCAGTTTCTCAGCTAGTGAAGAAATTCCCCGCATTTTATGGAACCCAAAGGTTCATTACCGCATTCACAAGAGCCCACCACCTGTCCCTATCCTGAGCCAGCTCAATCCAGTTCATGCCCACCCATCCCACTTCTTGAAGATCCATTTTAATATTATCCTCCCATCTACGCCTGGGTCTCCCAAGTGGTCACCTTCCCTCAGGTCTCCCCACCAAAATCCTGTATGCGCTTCTCTTCTCCCCCCATACGTGCTACATGCCCCGCCCATCTCATTCTTCTCGATTTGATTACGTAAATAATATTTGGTGATGAGTACAGGTCATAAAGTTCCTCATTATGTAGTCTTCTCCACTCCCCTGTCGCCTCGTCCCTCTTAGGCCCAAATATCCTCCTCAGCACCCTATTCTCGAACACCCTCAGTCTTTGTTCCTCCCTCAGTGTGAGAGACCAAGTTTCACACCCATACAAAACAACAGGTAAAATTATACTTCTGTATACCCTAATCTTTGTGTTTTTGGATAGCAACCTGGAAGACAAAAGATTTTACACCGAATGGTAGCAAGCATTCCCCGACTTCAATCTGCTCTTAACTTCTCCATTAATGAAGTTTCGATTCGTTAGGGTTGCTCCCAAGTATTTGAATTCTTCCACCCTTCCAAAGGATTTCTTATCTATCTTTATGTTGTGATTGTGTCCTGCATTCTGATTTTGAGACATGACCATGTACTTAGTTTTCTCAGCATTTACTTCTAGACCAATTGCCTTACTAGCAATCATGACATCTTCTGCGTTTTTCTTTATACTATGTATGCTTCTGCCCAATATATTAACATCATCAGCATAAACCAGAAGCTGATGTGTACCATTCAATTTCAAGCCCTCCTGGTTTGCCTGAACCCTCCTAATGGCATATTCTAAAGCAAAGTTGAAAAGCAATGGTGACAGAGCATCTCCTTGTTTCAAACCATTCTTAATAGGAAACGTGTCAGACAGATGTTTGCCTACCCGAACTCTGCTACAGATTTCACTGAGACACATTTTTATTAACCTTACTAGTTTCATGGGGATACCGAATTCAATGAGAATATTATACAAGACCTCCCTCCTAACTGAATCAAAGGCTTTCTTGAAGTCTATAAATAACTGATGCACTGCCTCATTGTATTCCCATTTTTTCTCAAGTATTTGACGAAGTACAAGTCTTTACCCTTCAAAATAAACATTATCATATCTTTTATAGAACACAGAGTAAGAACTACAATTCTGTCTGCATTCCTTATCTTGTGCATTGAAACTACATGTTTGGCCCAGTAAACATCTTACATTTCACTACTCTTACGACACCAAATGATCTGTAAAGTAAATGAACACCATATCGTCTCCTACACGTACAAAAGTGACAGTACAGTTGTCCCTGTGGACACCGTATGGCATATGGGGGATTGGAGGCATAGCTCCACCCATTCTTCACCTCAGCACAGATAAGAGTGTGTGGTCAGTTTCATGCCCTGGACACTTCACCCCAAGGAAACAGGCCCTAGTACCCACTGAAGATGAAGATGGGTGGGCCCCAGAGTTGGTCTGAATGTTCTCAATAGCAAAACCTCTTGGTCCTGCCAGGAATTAAACCACAGTTTCTTGATCATCGAGCCCATGGTCTAGTCACTACACTAACTTCACTATCCTGTCTCCCCTGCTGTGTGCATCATGTCTTATGCAGTGAAATTTCTTCTGTTTTATCACATTCCTTGAGCAAATGCAGCCACCACAGATGTCCTGGTAGATACAGGCGTCCTATGAGATAAAGCTGCCATGTTCGGGAGACGATGAAAGGGACACCCTGTACTAGTATGTTCAAAGTTTACTGGGCATTAATTGCGGTGAGTTAATTCTGCATTTCTACAAAAACACACACACGCATTCTCAATGTTTATTTGAATGACAACAGAAGAATCTTTACAGCAGGTCACTACAAATCAATGCTTGTCACAATAACAAGGTGCAGGCAATGCAATATACACAGTGGGTTGTGCCTGGAATTTGAATGTGTAACAAACCAGGGCTACTGCACCAATCAACTATAAATTTACAATATGGAAGTTAATGGTAAGGTCTGCACCTCACTCAAAGTCCACAAACTTTGTTCTACACTCCCCCTCCAAAACCTATAAATGGAAAAAATTTATTTTAACAGCCAAAATATAAAAATGCCAACAAATGGTAATTTTACCAATTCAAGAAAAATTCTACCATCTGAAAGTAAAAATTCCAAAACGATTCCTTGGTTAATTGCTAAAAGTACCTTAATGAGGACTGCCTAACACGTTCAAAAACATAAACTACATAAAGTTATAATCCATGCACTGAGAAAACTGACTCAAGCAGCGGCACTTCTAATGTATACTTGCCAGGAGCTTGGTTCAAATTTTGGCTGGGTAACCCAGTACCTTCCCTGAGGTTCTTCGAAGTTTTTCTTGGTCCCTTCAGGAAGATTCCAGGAGAATATGCCATTTAGGCTATGGTTGTTCCCTTCCAAATCTTTTTCAATTCATCATTCATCAATGAGCCTACAGTCTTAACTTGGGTCATCCCAGTGCGTTACTTCAATTACAGTAATAATAAACAGTCTGACACACCACAGCATATACTTATTTTGCACACTATACCATTTTACTCTAAGGTTGTGCCAGTATACTACATGTTGCGATTCGGATGAGCCATCATCAGGTATATGTATAAACGTTAAAAACACAGATCCTCAATCAAATAATATAAAAAATAATACAAAAATAGTATAAAAGCATTAGTGAAAACTTCACTAATCCAATGCTTTTTTTTAGACTGTAGAACTATTCAGAGAAAAAACTGGAGTAATGTAACCCTAAGCTAATACAGTGATTCATTCAACATCCATTCATATGCCGAGGTTTTTTCATAGGATAATTGAATCCGTTTCACAAGATAGTTCTCATTTAGTCTTGACAGTGAGTCCCATTTTTCTTGAAGTAGGTAAGGTAGGATCCAGTTTTGCCATGAGGGCAGCCCAGAACTGTGAAGTAACTCACTAACATGCATTACAGAAAAAACTGGACTAATATAACCCTAAGCTAATACAGTGATTGATCTATGTTACTGAGTTACTTCACAGTTTTGGGCTGCCCTCATAGCAAAACTGGATCCTACCTTACCTACTTCAAGAAAAATGGGACTCACCATCAAGACTAAATGAAAACTATCTTCTGAAACGGATTCGATTATTCTATGAAAAAACTGCGGCATATGAATGGATGTTGGATCAATCACTGTATTAGCTTAGGGTTATATTACTCCAGTTTTTTCTCTGAATGGTTGTACAGTCTAAAAAAACAGCAGATTAGTGAAGTTTTCACTAATGCTTTTATATCATTTTTTACTATTTTTTATATTATTTGATTAAGGATTTGTGTTTTTAACATTCATACATGTACCTGATGATGGCTCGGACGAGCCGAAACATGTAGTATACTGGCACAACCTTAGAGTAAAATGGTATAGTGTGCAAAATAAATATACACTGTGGTGTGTCAGACTGTTTTTTATTATTATTACTGTAAATGATCCTACAGCTCAACATTATATAGTCTAATGTAAGATCCTGACACCACAACAGAATAAATAAGACACATACCTCTTTCACGTGATATTTTAATGTGTCATCAGCCTCACACAGAACAAATTTACGGGGATGATAACGCCTATCCTCTTTACCTCTCTTCATAAGGAAACCTTCCATGTACCCCGATACATAACCCTGACGTTCAGGATGGCAAAATTCCTCTCGCTGATACTTTGCTCGAATCCACTGCTCTACCAGAACCCTAAATTGATGAGAAATTCATTAGTGCCAATGCTAAACCAAACAAAGTCAATGAGCTATTTAAATAAAGAGCAGAACTTTATCTTCCACACCAATGAACTGTTGATGATAAATGTTTATGTTTGCTGACAAATGTAACTTTAAGCATGCCTACCTTGATGCTCTAAAATACTGCCGCTTTTGCGTCACCCTATCACACTTCTTCTGCACTAAAATATCATGTTTTCTAACCAAACAACCCTATTTTTAAAACATTTCAGGCTATACCTTTGCTCACTGCCCTTAGCACATTTTCCTTTCTATAACGGAAAAAGGGTGGCTTGAGATCGCAGTGCTGTCTGTGTCTATGCGTCTGCGTTCATGTTCCCTGCCAGTGTGTGCAGGCATGTGCTCATGCATGCATATGTGTGTGTGAGTGTGTGTGTGTGCGTGTGTGTGTGTTCTGAACACACTGACCAATTCACACAAAACCTACTATGAACATTAGACCATCTGAGAACACACAAATGCCATACTCTTTTTAAGAATGTCTACAGCCAGTTATAACACCTACACTTGTAAAATGGGAGCAACATCAGCACCACTTACTATTTTACAGAAGGCAATAAGAGCAGGATATTTTACTTTTAAGCAACAGATGTTAAAAATTTTTGTACTATTGTATGTAAGTTTTTGCTCCTTCTTTGGATACCCTCTCGTAGAATGTAACTAAAGAACTGGGCAGTTTTTAAATATATATTACTGAAGGATTACAACAAAAAGGTATTTAGAATTTTGTATTCCTACACTACACGTTACCGTTTTAGTATTAATTTATACACTCATCTGCTTTTTCCACTGTCCACAGCCACTATTCAAATATCAGTGATCCATACATTCAATAAATGTAAATGTAAAGTGAAGCAAATAAAGGCAACAAGGTAATCAGTAATTTCTGTCACGATTTCACTTACTGTGGATCATCTTCAACAGGCCTTCGATAACATGGTGGCACTCTCTCTTCATATCTGAGACGGGCCACATTATTTCCAACCTCTTTCATGCGTTCTAACTGACTATCTTCCCATCGGTCAAGCTTCAGATGTTTAACTTTTGAGATGTGAGCTCCCATACTTCGATGAACCCCTGCACATCGTGTGCATACAAATATACCTATATTGTAAGAAGCCCATTCTGGATCTGTAAAAGAGTCAAATACGGCAAGCACTTGTAACTTTCCATGATCACATACTAACAAACATTCTGTAGGACTACTTTATTTTCTCAAAATCTGCTTCCTAACAAAAGCGCATCATGTTCGGTTCTGTAATCACCATGCTCAATGCTCATTATCATCAGCAGCAAACTTGAGGTTTGCTTTTCCCACAGTGTCAATAATGGGCTACCAGCTCGTATGTGTGTAAGCAATGGGTCAAGTACCATTGAATATACATATATAAACTGAGGGTTTATCCCAAAAATGAAACACCAAACCCCAATCTTGGTGGAATAAATACTTTTGTTGGACTTCTGTGTGTAACCTGAAAGCCTAACACTGGTGGTATTATGAAAAGTCAGGCTTGCTAGAATACAGTTTGTGTTGACTGTATGCGGACAACTATGAACTAATTTTCCATCACTAAGCCAAACTTCAAAGCCTATGCTGGTGGATTAAACTCTTTTTGTTTATTATGCATATTGTAGCCTTCCATTCAAGGGGTACTGGGGGTTCTTTCTGCATGGTAAAGCGCGTGGGACCTAAAACTGAGTCCACTACCTCATTATGCTTTCAAAGTGTGGTGCTTAATTAAGCAAAGGGACAACTGTACCTTTACCATATATCTAATTATCATGACTCAAGTCTGTGTTGCATCAGCAACCCTAATAAATATGATCTCCCGTGTAAGATATAAGACCCCCGACGACAGCCACAAACCTACGCATCACACTCACATTACCATTTGCATTTAAATGTACCGCTTCGGATAAGAAATGACAGTACTTTGAGCAGTCAATGAACGAGAACTTTAAAAAGTTATGGAATGTCTTTGATAAGTCGCAAAACGCACTGTTAGTGCGACATTTTCACACTTTTAGCTTCAAAAGATTTCGCAATATAAATATGTACATTGGTTTACATGGTTCTTTCCCAACCTTACAACAGATTAAAGAATACACTACGACACTACCAGCTCCTTTTTTCAATATACACGCCCCATTCGTAGTGTTTCAAAGTGATTATAATGAAAACCTACATTACCGAACCTCAAATGATTATGTATACTAACATGGTTGGAACTGGACTACTAACTTAACGGAATAAGTTACTAGAACAAACAACATAAATCATGTTCAACCTGTCATACTCAAATCATATCTGTATCGTGCGTTCAATGCCGTCAGATTTCTCCTATACCTATGGCTTTTTGTAAGTATGTGACCGCATTCTGTTACATTTGCATATGACTGTATGGTGGTAACTTCATGACGCTTTATACATCTTACTTTTGCTGCCACAATCCGCACACACGTTATTGCCAGGCCTTTTTAAAAGCTCCAAAAGCATCTTCTCATTCCTGTCGGCCATTACTCTACTCTTCATCAGGGACCATCGACGTCATAACGGCCACACACAATCACGGAATACAGCAGCACTACAAATCACATACACACGAGCAATTTGTATCGTGTGTGATGGACCGCGAACTCAAGTACGGCCATCTATGTTTCATTCGTCAATTTCTTCTTACTACAAGACTCATTTTGTACATCCTTGAGATTCTGGCTGAAGAGTTTTTCACGGGGAGGATTACCTTTGATTCGTACCACTTGCCATCATACGTAACAAGCATGCCCGTCCGCCGGGAGGTTCGCCAGGTCCTCAACCGCCCAAAACCGGAAGGTGACGTAGACTTAGCATGACCACATACAATAGCTGACCGACTCCTAAACGTGAAGATTCAAGCCTCCAAAGATGTTACCCTGTGTCGACTGACAAGTATTTTCGAGAAGAGCATGGAGAAAAGAGTAGTGTCTTCGTACAGTTGTACGATGCGAGATTAGTTTTCACAAAGATGTTGTTGGACGCCGGCAAATGTTTATTTAGTCGACTTGAATGAGCTCTTATCCGTGAGTTGAACTGTCAATGAGATGGCTGTCGGCCACGTAACAAGCGCGCACCCAATCACGAAATGCTAATGTCTCAGAGCTTGCCAACATGAGGAAAGCGGAACGATTTAAACAGCTCATAAAAGAAGCAAAAGATGATGTAAGCATCACGGGCTTTTCAGCAGTTTATCATTTAATTATGTATCTGGGATGGAATGGGACACATTAATTCTGGTCTGTGGAAAGTAAATAAAAAAAAGAACAAAACCAAAAAGGAAGTCAGAAGGTTATTAATGGCAGATTGGAATGTGTTGTATAGTGTAACGGAAAGAGATTTTTCTCTTCTGCAGCCTGTCCAAAGCAGCTCTGGTGCCCACTAAACCTCTTGTGCCATGATTATGGCATGTTCTTTCTCATGGTGTAAGGGGGCTGGGATATTAAGTTGATCACTCACCTCCATCTAATGCAATGGTGAATCCTGATTGGGAGGTCAGGTCAAAGGGAAGGGTAATAGTATGGCATTGTATTCCCTTATGCTAGACTTTGAAGATTCATTATAGACAATACAGTAAGATACTAAAATATGTCATTAAAGAAGCCAAAAAACAGTATTATAATAAACAAATTATAAATTCCAGTAATAAAGTTAAAACTACTTGGAATATCACCAAATTGGTCACTGGAAGATCAGTGAAAATTGATACAATATAGGAATTAAATATTAAAGGAAATACTGTTAGTAATAGCCAGGATATTGCAGATCATTTAAACAAATTTTTTTCTTTGGTTACTGGTGACAATACTGCAGGTTTTATTAAGACTGATATTGGCCCCTTAGACTACTTACAGCGAGCCTTTCACCGTCCCTTTCCTCATATAAAATTTCATGCTGTAGCATCTGCTGAGATTGCTAAAATTATTAATTCATTAAAATCAAAAGGTTCATATGGTTATGATGCAGTCTCGGTTAAATTATTAAAACTCTGCTCCCCATTTATTATATCACCTTTGACATACATTGGTAATAAAATGTTGGATTCTGGCATTTTTCCAGATAGGCTGAAATTTGCAGAGATTAAGCCCCTGTTTAAGGGTGGTGATAGAAAAAACCCAGCTAATTATAGACCAATTTCCCTTTTGACTTCCTTCTCTAAAATTTTTGAGAAGATCATTAGTTCAAGACTAAATCAACATATGTATGATAATAATATTTTAACGGACGAACAGTTTGGCTTTAGGCATCAGTCATCAACTACAGAGGCTTCATTTATATTATATAATGAAATTTTAGAGGCATTAAACGAAAAAAACACAGTTGGCGGGGTCTTTTGCGATTTGAAAAAGGCTTTTGATACTGTTGATCACAATATCTTACTTCTTAAAATTCATTTTTATGGTATAAGTGGTAAATTCTATAACTTAATTGAATCTTATTTTTCTAATACATATCAGAGAGTCTTAATACCTAATATTGAATGGTGTCATGTCAGTTATACGGATTGGACCTTGGTGGACCCAGGGGTCCCTCAAGGATCTATTCTCGGTCCTCTTATTTTTCCTTGTTATATAAATGATTTACCAAGAATTTTTGAAAATAATGTCAAACCAGTTTTATTTGCAGATGACACAAGTTTGATTATTAATAGTCATAGCCTTTTACAATATAAAAATGATGTTAATATTCCATTTGTTCATTTGAATGAATGGTTTAATGCTAATTTGTTAACTCTAAATTTTGATAAAACTAAACATGCCCAGTTCTCTGCTCGGTCTATTCCTAATAATGTAGTGTCTGTTAGTTATCATAATAATTTTATTTCTAACAATACTAATACTAAGTTTTTGGGTTTGGTCTTAAGAGAGTTCCTGTATCTGGAAAGCCCATATATTCCAACTTCTGCCTAAATTGAGTAAAGCTTGTTATTTAATGAGGGTAATTAAGCCTATTTTGTCGATTGAGTCTTTAAGAATTGTGTATTTCTCCTACTTTCATTCCCTCTTGACTTATGGACCTATTTTCTGGGGCAACTCTTCTTATAGCCTTCAGATTTTTAGAATTCAGAAGAGGATAATTAGAATTATGTGTGGACTGAGACCCACAGACTCTTGTAGAAATATTTTCAAGGATCTGAAGATCCTGCCAATGCAGTCTCAATATATATATTCTCTATTGCTTTTTGTTGTAGAGCATAGGGATTTATATCAAACTACATCTTAGATTCCTGACATTAACACAAGATGTAAGTCAAATCTTCATTACTCACATTCCAGTCTAACAACCCATCAAAAAGGGCCTTATTATTTTGGTATTAAGCTCTTTAATCACCTTCCTTGGCACATAAAAGAGTTGGTTCACGATAATAAACAATTTCGAAAGGTACTGAGGGCTTTTCTGCACACTAAATCTTTCTACACTATTGAGGAGTATTTTAGTCATGGATAATTTTAGTTAGGATTTTAATTGTGATTTTTATGTTATGAAATGTATTTCAGTCCCATTTTTTATTTCTAAAAGTTTCTGTCATTTCTTTTATAATGTGAAATTTTTAATCTGTTGTTCTATGCACTATGTTGTTGTCATTGTTGATAAGTATCTATCCCACATGATAAGTTCGGTATCCAAACGGTCTTGACCTGTATGGATTTACTGGAACATATAATAAAATGAAATGAAATGTGTGTGTGTGTGTACTTGTGTGTGTGTGTGTCTATGTCTGTTACGCACTTTTTTTGCATATACTTGGTCTATATATATTAGTATTGTAACTGTGAAATAATTTTATATCTATTCTTAAGGACTTCATTGTTTCACTCTTACATTTACTATTGGAACTTGTTTTGGAACTTTATTTAAATATTATACACAGTGATGCATTCTATATCCAGTGGTTGTATTTGACCTGTTATATTGGATCTACTTGAATATGAAATAAAATACAAATACAAATACAATAGACCTGGCCTCCGGGACATGGTTTACCACTGACCTAGTGCCAAAATTAAGAACAAGTGGAGGTATACTTCTACACCCTCTCCATATCTCCACAAAGCACGCAGTGTCACACAGTAGGACAGTGTGCAGTTTGGGTGGTAGTGGGTACCAACGTTTGTGAGACACAACTACCTCCAGCTTCTTTAGTGGTCTGCTTGATGGGTGCCATGCAGACTGAGGAAGTATGTTCTGCAGAAATAGTGGTACCCCTCTACCAAACCACACTGTCACATAACACACAAGACCACAATACAAATCTTCAATTCTGAGAAATCATGATAAAAATATACCCGTGGCTAATAAAGCTTTTATAAACCTGGAAAAGTTGAGATACGTTGGAATAAAAATACCAAAACAGAATCTCATTTATGAAGAAATTAAGGGCATATTAAATTTCCGGGATGCTTGATACCATCCAGCTCACCAGTCTTTTTTTCTGAGCTCTTATCTAAAGGTGAATGGGTAATTAGGAGTTCAAAGACTTGTCAGCCAAAATGTTTTTGATGATAACTTCAGAAGTAAATGGTCACCTAACCATATTTACAGCACGAAAAATATTAGGCCTGTTGTACGTTAGGTGAGCTGCACAGCATTTCATACACATTGTTAATGAGAACCATTGCCATTATTCCTGCTAGATGTCATACCCATCCAGTCAATCCCCAGGATTCTTTCACTTACCCTGACACCACATTAATGCATATTCCATATCTGCTGGGTTTTCAGCTAAGCATGGACAACAAATTACACAAATTTGGCTCTCTTTCCAGTTGCTCCTTCTTCAAAGGAAGCCTGTGCACTGCAAACTGTAGTTGATGCTGGAGCAGATACAGAGGCAGAATTAGAAAGGTTAAAGGAGCAGTGGGTTATGAAAGAACACACGTTAGGGACACTTGCTACTGGAAATTCTAGAGACGGCACAAAATAGAAGAACTAAGAGGTACCTTACAGGCCTACATTATGCAGAAAAGAAGGGCAGCCAGGAAACCAATGGATATTTTGAGCTTCACATCTAAAGGTGAAACATACTGTCAAAACTACTACTCACTCCCCTGTTATAATTATGGTATGTTTATGGTGACCAAATCTAGACAAGACAAACATGAAACTTTAGTAAGGATAGCGCATAGCCTAGTAACTTCTTATGATATGTGAGGTGAGTTTCATTATGTTAGCCTAATGCAGAATGAATATGGCAGTTACATAACTGCATCCTTCATATACTGAGGCTGTGGAAAGCAGTCACATGGGTACTGGGGATTATGGCATTCAAGGCTTCCATCCCTGTGCCTGCTGTTGTATTCCCCACTAACATGTGTCAACCAAGCCAAAGAGCTTCTTGTTAGTGGAATTTATATCTTCCAACATTCACGTGAAAAGAATGGCTGTATAACCGGAGACAAAGGTAGGCAAGTACACTTCAGGGAGTGTAAGAACTCAACTGAACTTCCTTTCAGATGGAATAAAAACCATCTAGGTATCTCAATACTGTTCAGGATATTTATAATTAACTGGGATTTAAGCAGACAGCCCTTTTTTCTGCTCATGTACTTTACAGAACAGAAACTGAAATGCTGAAACTGAAGCAATGTATATGGCTCCAGAAGGTTCATGCTACCAGATTTCAAGACAGTCGGCACATGAAGGTAGTAAGGTTGTCAGCCCTATGCACTGGCCACCTTTACCTCCCAGGACGTATCTCTGGTACTCATTTATGTTAGAGGCTGAGTCAACCCCAGGGCCATAGTGCGGCCAGAAGGATCAAGTCAATGAAAAATCCCAATGACCCCTTCAGGAATTGAAACCATGACCATCTAACTTTCATTGCAGTGCCTCAACCAACTATGGCACTGCGTACCCCCAAGCAAATTTTACTCTACATTAATTTTGGAGAGAAACATTTACTGTCACATTCTGGTTACTTTAAAGTGTACTTGACACTCTATAACTTAGCTTACTGATTATGAAGGTCATGCATTTAATCAGCAAAGCATGCTGAAAAATGGATGGATAGTTGGTACTCTCTTTATTACTGTGCTTATAAACCTGAATGTCACTGTTTGAAAGGGCATCCTCTCGAAGATGTGCTGAAGGGTGTAAAACGCAGACAGGGTTCCTTCAACTGTTGGCTCAGTCACGTATCGCCTCTCCAGAAACAAGAAGCTTTGACAATACACGGACAGGTAGTTATGGAAAGATACTTGATACTTTATGTGCACCATTTCCAGTTTAACTTCTTTGTTACGATTTTCTATTCTGTTTAGGATTCACACAACTGAATGACATTGAAATACTTGTTAAAAAGGTCAAGACAGGAGCTGAAAGCTCTTAAGGAAGTAGCTGGTGACACTGTGAAGTTCCTAGAATCCAACCAAAGTCTGATTACAGATTGGTTTGCAAAAGTACGTGTTGTATGTCCTATGTACAAACAAACTGTACTGGCCTCCACTAATATGCTGTCCCAATAATGTGCCACTTAAATTGTCCAGTGGTGATGTACCATGACTCTTAACCCAAATTATTATACACTCTAGATGTAAGCAAAAGTAAGGTATGTGGCACTTTGTATACATGGCCGCGTATGAATTTGTCAGAGTTCACATTTTATTAAGGAAGTCTTTGAAGAGTGTTCAGTAAATACCGAGAATGTTTCCACTTCTGTATAAACATGAAATGGTAGCAGTAGTACTGCAAATATTATGTCATGTTGCATATAAGATTTCAGGCTTTCACAGCTGTCCAGTGCTAACATGGATCTTGGTTTCTGGGTGAAGGCACAGTGTAGATGTTAAGCTGTATGGCTGCAACTGTAGAGTAATTGCAGTTGACCCAGAAAACAAAACAGTAAACACTGAAAACTAGTACTAGGTGCTATGTATAGAAAGAAAACTTCCAAACTAAAATAAATATGTTTATGAACAGGTAACTCCTGCATGGGACATAATGAAACTGCACTTTTCCCAAGAATGTTCAGAAATGATGAACACAGACATGCAGAGTACTCCGAATTGTTTACACACTCCAGATGATGCCCTTATGGCACAAGAAGAAATGTCTATTAATGATGCTGATATCAAAAGTGGTAAAAAGTTACCAATAATAACTGTAGGCAGAAAGAAATGAACAGCAAAGATTCTACAGTAATGTCTTAGAATTTTTTGTTACTAACTGTTTAATTTAAAATGCCTGTGTTACCTACACAAGAAAAGTGAAACAAAAGCATACAGAGATAGCAGGCCTGTTATGTACCATTCTGTTCTCCAAAACATCCAGACTGGCTCTGGGGCCCACTCAGCCTCCTATTTAATGGGTACCAGGGTTCCTTCCTGGAGGTAAAGTGCCCAGGGTATGAAGTTGACCACTTACCTCCATCTTGTGCTGAGGTTAACAACGAAAGGAGCAATACCTCTGTTATCCCTGTACATCTCCATGGCATGGAAAGGGACATCTTTATCTTTTACTTGCTACCAGTGAAAATGAAAATCACCATTTATATTTTTCAGATTCCTATGAAGGAGATACTGAAAACCATGTCACCAGTGTAACCAACGCAGAATCTGCATTAGAAGGTGCACGCAATTATGGCACGAGCATTGACTGTGACACAGATGCCATCTTAAAAGAGTATCATACAGTCTCTCCAATTAGTAACTTTGATGATTCTTTCTTTGAAAGCTCAGACACTATTGAAAACATTCCCAGTTATGAAATAGATTGTTCTGCTTTATCGAGAGACGTAAAAACCGAAGTTCAGAAACTGGCTGACAAAGACAGTGCACAGTTCATACCAGATGCCACAGGAATGTTAACAGCATTTGCCAGTTATGATGATGGGCATTTCAATACGTGTCCACAACAAGACACTGTGACAGTTAACAGCACAGTAATTAAATGCAGTCACAATAAAGGGCAGAACATGCCTGAAGAACACACTAATGAAGATGATGCAAATGCAGTGAACATACATCATTCATGGCAAGAAGCTTCTAGTCATTCTACAGTAATGTTGCCTTGGACTGATGAATCTATAGAAAGCATCAATTGTGAAATGCCATTTTCAAACCGGGAACAGTGGCTCAAGATGTGCCAAATACCTTCAAATCATACTATCACCGAGTTACCAGCTTTGATCTACACAAATACTAATGTACAAAGAGACCCAGCAGCTGATAACATCCATATGTGTGCTGACTAACCTGAAACCTGAACCATTCCGAAAGAAGGCACATTATGTCTTGAAGTTTCAAGAACTGAGTCATGTAAGTTCTACAGAGAACAGTATTTCAAAAAATATTATATTTTCTAAAATATCTTCATTTCCTGGAAGATAATACCATACAACATTCCTTAAAATAAATAAATAGTTGTAATTTTGTGGTTGATTAACCCTCTAATGACGAAGCGTATCTATTTTATATAAGGACTCGGCGCGTACCGCGCTGTAAACACTCTCCACTTCAGTTATAAAAACCGATCTCTTAATGTTTTATAAGGCAAAGGTTGCTGTTTGGTCTGAGATCCGTACAAAACACATAAACGCAATGTGGGCACCATGTAGAATTTTTTAATGTTAAACCTGGCGGTATGTAAAGTTACCACTAGGCTTTAAAAGGTTAATAATGTCAGCTGTGAAACTTGGTAATATTTCTCTCTCAGATGCACATGTGCATGAGAAAAATCATCAGTCAGGAAATGCATCACCCACTACATTCACAAGATAGTGTAAAAAGTACTAGCAATACATGATTAATTTGAGTATTATCATATATTTTTATTTATATATTTTCTTTGTTATGAACTTTCATTTCCAACACTTAATACAATTTATCCTTTCCTAATCACTGGCAGTCAGTTACAGCAGCATACTGCAAAACAACACTATCCCAAGACTCCTCCTACATATTAGTTTCTGACAGACGTACAGTGGAATTCCAATTTAGTGTTGTGACAGCTATTGAACGCTTTATGCTCCAACCAAACTCAATTATAAATAAGGATTATAATCTTGCATCAGTGAAAGGAAGTTTCCCCCTTCCTAAATTTAGAGTTAGCGTCAGTGTAGTAAAAACAATAATCACTAAACCTGTCATGAGGAAGTTTAACTGTTTCCAACACTACATCTTGTTATTAACCTTGGATGGTATACGTTAATTCTTACACTGCTAAATGTTTCAAACTTTCAACAGTCATCTTCATGCCACTCTCTTTTACAAAAATGTAACTTAGATCAGTGTCATGGGAATGAGATCTCAATCATACAACTGTGGATACATAAAAATAAACTGTTAAAATGTGTCAATTAAAATAATAGAAGTAAAAACACTGGTAAAAACTTCCCAAAAATATCTTGTTAGGTTATGGCCATGGTGTGTGTTGTATGGAAGCAGGATGGTATTGTGGTACAGTATGGTTTTGAATCTGGAATAAGTAAATTGTACACAATATAAGCATATGTAAACATGAACATATTAAAAAGTTATGAGGATGTTAGTGCAGTGTGGCTTCCACTCAATATTTATAGCTGATGTTACAAATTTGTCTCATTTGGATTTAATACTTTCATATGTACATGTACTTATTGTGCATGATTTTACATATTCCAGATTCTAAACCTAGTGATAAATACCATCTTGGTTCCATACAACATCATTTTTATGTATACATAATTGTTAGATTGAGATCTCAATCCCATGACCCTGATTATTGTAACTATGATCTGATTTATATTTGTGTAAAACAGAGTGGCCCAAAGATGACGGTTTAATGGTTGAAACATGTAACCCTGTAAGAATTAACATATACTATCCAAGGATAATTAAAAGTTGTGTGGACAGAAAAAGTTATACTTCCTCTCAAAACAAGTGCTGTGTGTTCATAAACACTTTCAGGAGAAGCCCTCTATCATCCAAAATCTACCATTCAATCTTTATGTAATTACAGGCAACCTCAGTTATACCAGCCTCGGTCATAATGGACATCTGTTATAACGGATAGTTTTTTCATTCCCCACCTGTTTCCCTATGCTTTATCATTGTAACTACCTCGGTTACACCGGTCTCTCACATATTGGATCTTTGGGTACATCAGATTTCTCCGACATTCTCCAACAGTTGATTTTCCGGGGCTAGCAGTGAATGTTGTGTAATTAAAAGTGAGATAAATGAAGAAAGCACTTCTTTGCCAACAACAAGTAACCTCAGACTTGAAGTTTTTAGGTGGTGCATCATAACTTGCATTTTATGAATTTTCTTTAGCAGTGAAGTAACTGTATGTCCAAGTTGCCCTGATCATAGACACTTCTCACCTTTGTAAATGAAATATTATAAAATACTTGATTGGGGTCAAAATACAGACATGGATCCAAACTGAACCTCACTTTTACAGTTCCCCTGTAAGAAGTTTTCCCCTTTAAGAATTATCTTTTAACTTATCCATGTTTTTTGAATGTCTTGTGCCTATTCAAACAGTGAGAACTGCAGAGACAAAAAACCATTTTTCATTGGAGAATATTAACAGAATAACAGAAAATACACTACAACCTAAAATTATATAAAGTCTAGTTTGTGAAGTGTGTCAGTATTTGAAGAATATGGAGTTAAAACACTTAAGTAACTTAAAATCATTCACCTAATTTAGATGTGGACACTTTATGACTGAACACTACAATGTACCACTCCCCCATTACAAAACTGATGATGAACATATTATCAAAACAAAGCCTTCAATACCCTGCAGAATATTATAAATCCAATAATTTACTTCGCATGGGATACAGTTACTTGGTAATGTAACTTACTTCTTACCTCTTTGGAAATGAGTTTGTGCATAGTTCACACACATCCGTCACACAATTAAATTTACAGGAAGTACAGTAAGAAGACATGAAAGTCACTTTGCTACTTATAAGGAACTGGGGGAAACATGAATGAGTCGGAAGCAGATGATTAAGGGTACAATTAATTTAATCATTCAGTTTAACAAATGAGAGTAAGATAATTATAGCAGAAGTGACATTTACACAAGATAATATACCAGCAATTAGGCAAGCGTTTGTTCCAGTTCTCATTAGTTATATAAACAACAGTATATAGCATACCAAGTATCTGCCATATGGAGGTCCAAGTAATTATAAACATACGGCCTGCTGGTCCTCTGGCCTTCTCCACAGTACATAACAGCACAGTACTTACTCTCACTTTATAATAAACCTTCCATTTCTCTCATGAACTGCATGTAAGCATCATCCTTTGTTTGTTGACTAGTTGCAGGTGATGGCTTTGGAACCAAATTTTCTGTCCTTGGTTCTAAACGTGAGAAAGAAATATAACAGAGCATATACAAGGATTAATAAAGTACAATGATGGTGGTGTAGTATGCTTAGCACCTTTGGTTTTTGAACTCTGTCCATTGTCCAGTATTCAAAAATACAAAAAATTACACACATTTCAGACAGAAGCATCTCCATCTTCAGGTAACGGTATGGGCAACATGAAGCTCAGCTGGGCCCTATTATATACAGGCCCAATGGTTCAGAACAGCTCTACCTGTCAGGCCTGAGGTGTTCTGCTGCCCTTTCACCTGACAATGGAGAAAGGGCCTGTCTCCAGAATGCTATAATTTAAGTTTTTGTATTTTTAAACACTGGACGATGGACACACTACAAAAACTGAATGTTATAGAATACTATAAAAACATACTCAAAAATTGTTACTCCCTAATTTTGAAAATATGCTACAGCAGATTGAGTGAAGAAAGTAAATTTCATAGCATGAAATCAGCTACCTCATTTTACTACCAAACAAGACTCAGTACCATCCAGATGCATCAAAACAATAACTTCATCCTGGGGATACTCATATCATTGTTCTGCTGAGTTTATACTCTCACTGCCTTCATTCTCCGTATCATAGCTTTATTTTCCATTATGCCAATTTAAAAATGTCATTACCCCTTTTAATTTAGGTTTTAATGTAACCATTTTAACATATACATCATGAAAAATATTCCACCTTTCATCTGATTAAAAAATCCACTAACAATTCATACAATAATGCTTAAATACGTGTCTGACAAACCATCTCACATAAATTCATAATGTATCTTAATTCTCTGTCCAGTCAGTTTAAAACATTTTCCTAACAGCTAGCAGCAACCTCAAAATTCGATGTGCCAGCTCAGTAACATGACGCAGGCTCCGTACTGAAGACCCAAAAACATTTGGCGCCACCATCCACAATTTATTTGCCTGGGCAACCCAGTACTTGGAATTTGTGCACCACTGCTTTAGTATTTCTACCTTTCCCTGTATTACTGTCCAATTGGCTATACAATGAGGCCAACTATAAACAGCCATGCCAGACACAAGTAACCCTGCATAACACATACACATATATGTGCGTATCATTACATACATATATGCAAAATCCTTTCAATTTACATAGATATATTACGAGGCAGGATACCTCAAGCGTCATAGTGAATGGTTACGGACCAGATGACTGGATCTGATTCCTAGCTGGGCAAAGACTTTACTACTTGTCATCCTGCCTAGACTGGTTGTGGTACTCATCCAGCTTCATATCCTGTGAGTATCCAAAGCTAACAGTGAAGTTGGTGCTCTACCTCCACTAACTGCGTGTCTCTATGGTGCAGTGCTTGGCTACAGGAACAATGTTACCTTTATCACTTTGCCATATATATATATATACATGAAACAATTAACTTACCTGATAAGGTACTATTCTTTGCATCTTTCTTCTTTTTGTCTTCTCTCTTCACACGAAGAGCAGTTGGTAGAAATCTAGTAACATCTGCACTCAGGTTTCTGTAACACCAACAACTGATGCATAAAATTACAGAGCTCATTTACAAAAGCTACTTTCATTTGGAGGATTTCAGCAACAGTAAATAGTCAATATGCAGACAGACAAGACGGCTGGGTGGGCACACATGCACACCACACATTTTTTTAAATACAAAGAACTGAGTACTACAAAGCACCAGCTGTGACTGGTCACTGTGCAGCAACAGCTCTTGTCAACCCTACAGGACAAAATCCCATGGCGGAACTAAGTACTGCAGCCCAGGAAGCATCATTGGTCGCTATGCACCATGCAGCCATAAGCAGGTTCCGCCTTCAGCTGTACACCTTGTTTGTATATGCGTGTGCGCGTGTGTAAGATGGGGGGGGGAGACAGAGAGCGAGTGGGTGTCAGCAAGTTAGAATTACATTGGAATCTGAGTTGTTTTCAATGTGATTTAAATTTTATTGATACACTACAATTTGTAATTACAACTTATACAGTCAGCAAAACTTTCTATATATCTGCACTACAGATGTTCCTTTTTAGCTAGACAAATAAAGAAATACTTGAAATTGTGCCACCCATACAAGCTGCTATTACAAATTACATGTCAATTCAAACAACATATGAGGATGCATAAACTTAAGATTAAATTTCATGTTCCCAAGGAATTACATTAATCCCTAATTCCAGTGTAACTACAATAGTGTGTACTATTTTCTGGAAGACTGTGGGTTTAAAATTAATATAGTAACAATGTCTCATTTAGCAATCATCAGCACTGAACATTATTAGCATTCCTTACAACTTATTCCAAAAAGGGGAAATAAAATGGCATGCTGTCACAGAATTCGTACTGTGCAAAAAATTTGAAAAGCTCCACATGATTCTTACAAAACACATTAGTTCCACTTCAATACTGACAGCGACTGATACAAAATTGTTGCTGTGTTCATAAGCAAGAAATTACTTATTTGAAAAACATACCTGATCTGTGGCTTAGCTTCTATTGTGGCACCATGCTGTTTCTTGCCCTCTGCTGCTGCACCTTCTGCTCGAGCCCGGTTGATCAGCTGGGGAGCAGCACTCAGCACATTAGGATTACTTGTAAGTGGGGCTGAGGGGCCAGGAGGTATCGGAATAGCACTGAGTGACGCTGGACCACTTGCAATGGGATTTATGGTGGTTGGCAGGGGTATTCCTGGCAAAGGAACCCCTGTAAGCAGACGTGGTGGGGGACCAGGTGGTCGCAGCAGGCGAGGAGGCATACCTAAACATCCAAGCTCGTAATTAACATGTTTAATGTTGTCAGTTTATAACTTTTCAGTAACATGCAACTGGAAAATGTATTGAAATAATTATAAAAAATACAGTAATTAACTGCAATATGTAACACATTCCAACCAATTTTTGGGATGAGTCAGAAAGCAATGAGAAAAGCCTTTTTTAAATGTTGTTTTGGGTATGCTGCTGACTGTGGCCTGGTGGACTAAGTGCACTGCAAATAAGGAATAATGATGTTACTGTACAGACTCATATAATATTATGCTGCTTAAAAACAACACCTTCTGGATACTTTCTGACTCACCCATACAAACAGTCATCTTCAGGCCTTTTATTCTGTTTTATGCATTATTATTTATGCATACAAATTAATTACAAATTAAGAGTACATGCAGTGCTTGTCTGAACCAGTTGCAGGTATGTATTCAAGTGTTATATCCAAATTATTTATTAACGTTTATATTATATGGGGTTTGGTTCATTATTGCCACCTTTTTGTTTCTGCCTGACTGCAGAAACCTTTACACATTTATGTTGTGCAGTATGTTTCTTTATCTCAGTTTAGTCAAACTGTAAGTAAAATATAGGTAAATATCATACATAAAGTACAGTACTGAGTGAAGTAAATCGTATGGGCTTCATCCACCATGTTCCAGACACCAGCTAAACTGTGCTGGGTGATGTGGACATGTGGCACTGTTGTGATAACAGACATACTATGAAGTATCAAATTCTTCGGAGGGAGCAACATGGATTAGAGGATAAATACAGTAATCTCAAAAGACAAAAATAAAATTTGGAAATTATCTGACTACAAACATACATCAAAGCCCCCTAACTCAAACATATATAAGGACTGTCTGAAAGGAAGATCAATCAGTTTTGACTTACACTGCCTTGGTTCCATCCAGATGCTAAAGTTTCTACAAGGTAGAAGCACAACCAGTCATGTACCACAGCAAGCATTGGAACACAAAACTTTTTGTTCATGAAAGAATGGTGGGACAGATACTATCTATAACTTGGCAGTGATTATGAGAAATGGAATTCGACAATTATGAGAAAGAGTGTGGTCTTCTGGGATATCACATCTTGTACCAATGTTTCACAAGAACCTGCTGCCTCCATCTTCAAGATAATGTTCATCTTTCAATGCGTACCATACAACAACTTAACAAGACCATACTAGCATATTGTTTATATTTACGTAACAAATGTCTTTGGTAGAAGGAATTATACATGACATGCAAACAGCCACACTCAAGCAATTATTATAGGAAGCTCAAAAAAGTATTTATACTCTCACACAAAAATATACTTTAAGTAGTTTAATTAATTTTAATTAATGTGGCCAATCATTACTTTGGACGTGTTATGTAACTTGGCAAAAAAGATACTTAGATTTACCTGGAGGTGGTCCTGGGGGTAACCTCATTCCCAGTCTTGGTGGCAGGCCTGGTGGCGGTCCGGGAGGAAGTCCAGGTCTACCAGGTGGAGGTCCAGGTGGAAGCCTGATTCCAAGCGGTGGTGGAACTCCTGGACGAAGAGGTGGTGGCCTGAACATCATCTGTGTCATGCCAAGAGCAGGAACTGATGGGAGTCCTGGAGGGTGAACTGCAAGGGCAGTTGCTGACAATGATGCAACTGACGTACTACCCACACCAACAAGTGATTGAGGCTGAATGGTCACAGCAGTGGGTGGAGGCAGAGTCAAATCTGTTGTACCAGTCCCTGGTGGTTGAAGGCTTTGAGAATCATCACCGTCATTCTCCTGTGGCTGATTCGCACCAGAAGTATTTACATTTGAAGCACTGGTGCCATGTTTTGAGACATCAGCTGTGACTTCATTGCTACTTTCACTTTCTAGCATGGACAGTCTTGCGTTTAGATCCGCAGCACGATCTTGTTCCCGCTTTCTGTGTACCTCTTCCATCTGCGAATTATAAAAGGGCCCACATGCTCTATCATTAGACCGGCCTGAAGTAACATAACCTTTAGATCCGTATCAGCAACATGTGTGATACTGAACATTTCAGTGCAGTGGTCTGCGCACAAATTTCATAGTCTGTAGGTCTCCCATATGAACTTCAGGTGGAAAACCTACCTTGCCTTCGGCTTTTCTGACTGACTTTAGTTCCTCTACCTTGTAATAAGGCATGAGTACTTCCTCACACATCCTTTTCAAATCGTCATAATGATCCTACTGTATTTCTTTTTGTGGTAGAAAATATATTCAATTGAAAAGGCTCATAGATATTCCTACTGTAGCATGCAGTGAAGAAAGAGAGACAGAGAGAGAAGTGTCTTATTCAATGACATTGTCACCTGCTAGGTTTACATACCTTTGGTGGCAGATGGATGAAACATGACTATGGAGCATTGGTGGACAAATACAGAGGCAAACAGAAGTACTGGGAGGAAAACCTGTCCCAGTGCCACTTCATCCACCACAGGTTCCACACAGACTGGCCAGACCCCGCTAGCGAAAGGCCAGCAACTAACCACCTCATCCATGATATGCCCAGGGTACGTGATGACAATCAGATTGAAGATAATAGCATTTATTTACGCCCAGCATAACTTTCTGTCATCAATTAAACTGTTGGATGTTGGATGGAACAGTTTCATGAATTCTTTCCGCTTGGCAACACCAATGACACACCTCTTAAATGATAGCCTGTAATCTCGCTCTCTCTCTCTCTCTCTCCCTCTCTCACACACACACACACACACATTTTACTTCTTAAACCTAGGTGTTTACCAGATCAATGTATTTCCAAGTGCTGACTTATTACATCAGTGTGTCAAAATCCCAGACAATACTTAATGCTACTTCATAACACATTCTTCAAGTGTACTACATTGACTTTATATGAAAAAAAATACAGATACTAGGCTACTAATTTTTATCCAGTCAGAAATGAGTACTGCATATTTATAAACCCAATGCTCAAATTATTATTATCATTGTCATCGTCATCATCACTCATCAATGTCATCATCACCACATCATCATGACTGCTGCTACTACCACCATCACCGTAAGCATTACCACCGAGCCAGCCTCCAAAATGTTCTAGACATAAACTGATATCCTGACAATGGACAATGTCAATGGAATGAAACATGAATTAAGTACTTGCCATTCTCAAGATAAGAAATATCACATAACTAACCTCTCGCATAAATTGATCTATATCCTGTCCAGCCATTGCAAGCATTTTCTGTTGCAGTGTTGTTGGTTTTGGAGCAACTGGTGCAGCTTCAACACTTAGATTTTCTTCATCTTTGTCTCTTCTAGAATCTGGAACTTTTGGTGTGGACCCTGCTGAAGGAGATATGGAGGCTGAAGCTGGCGCAGCTGTTGGTGCTGAAGATGCCGACACTGCTGTTGCAGCTGCTACAGGAACAGCAGGGGTCTGCTCAGGAGCAGCTGCAGGAACTTCGTCATCTGCAAACCTGATCACTCGCTGGCGAGGTGGTAACCCTGTGACTGACGTAAGCTTCTCCTGCACATCTGATGAAGCAGCAGGCACACGCTTATCAGATGCTTGATAACCTTCACCTATAATACGCAATATTTATAGCTTCAGAATAACGTTTACCATCCAAATGGAAATACAGTGCACTGTAATATATATGAACAACTGAATGGGTCTGTCTTGTTATGTCATGATGTTTTTAATGTTACAGGTTTTAAGGTTTTCAAAGTAGCTGTTCAAAAGATGGCTGATTGCTGAAATTTGAAGAAATCTGTTCCAATAATTTTGGGACTGATAATAGGTCAAAGACAGACAGACAGGCAGCCAGCCAGCAAGACAGACACACAGACAGACAGGCAGGCAGGCAAGCAAGTAGGACAGGGCCTCCACACGAAGCATTGTTTTAGTACTTTTCCTACTGCATATGTATGCCAGTCTTCAAATTCATGTAATCTGAAATATATCCTCTAAGAAGCAAGGCAATGGCAAAATTACTTAAAAGATATGCTTCAAAATTCACTACAGTATAGAGAACTTTTCATCCCAGCCTACAACTTTACTGTTTACATCATTTTTTTGGAGGGTGGTGGGTGGGTGGCTTCTACCAAATCATGTGGCATGAAATTGTTTAAATACTCGGGAGTTACAGAATTAAAAACATAGTGTCAAGTACACTACTACGTAATTTCCGCAAATTAAAAGAAGATTATGTGAATTACACAAACTGTGGTCTTGTGAATTATGACACTGTTGTCTGGTATGTGGTTACCATGCAGCAACATGTGGCCTCCATCTTCAGAAGACCATGAAGACTGTCTTATTCCTTATGACCATACTCCAAATTTTAATTTCAGTTAAAAAATGTAAAATTTCATAAATGTTGCACAAAGCATGTTACAAGTGTATGGATATTCTGTTTTTGCATAACAGAACCATTAGTTTCTAGAGAACACCTGCATGTTATTAACAAAAGCTTCTTTGTTCCGATTCATTCAGTATATAATTAACACCAAGTACGTGTAAAATCAAACTTGGGTCTCCAGATATATATAATAAAAGACATGCTATATGCATTCATGTATGAGGTGATCTGCAACTGATATTCTATTAATGTTCCCATATGCACCTACAACATTCTGAAACTCCCATAATCTCCATGTTTTAATATATAATATTCCCTACCATCTTGATCCATGGGTTCTGCCTCGTCGTCGTCGTCGTCATCATCATCATCATCTTCTTCTTCATCATCATCATCATCATCATCACCACTCAGTTCTGGAGGTGGTCCTGGTGGCACACCAGGTGGCTTTTTAGGTTTGGCTGGTACTGTACTATATGCTGATGTCTTCTTTAGAATTCCATGGGGTGGAGGTAAGGCAAGGCCTGGGGGGACAGGTAATGCAATCATTGGATGAGAAATAATGCTGGATAAAGGTACAGGCAGATCTGTTGGTAGAGGAATTTGAGAAGGCAGTCCCATGAATGCGGTGGGATCATTTGGAAGTTGAAGCGTTGGTAATGGTATATCATCAACCTGAACTTGCTGTGCATGACGAACTGATTCAGCATACGTCACCATGGCAATGCGACGTTTCTCATATTCGACCTCCATACGTTTCAGCTCTGCCCATTTGTCAGGATCATCTTTGTCCTGACAATAAAACATTAAAAAAAGTTTACATAATAAAAAATTTGAAGTCTACCTGATATCCATAGTGTACGATATTTATTTATATGACATAAAGAATGAACTGCTGTAAATGCTACTAACACAGTTCATGAACAAAGCTGATAAGGACTGGTTTTAATAAAGGTCAGTGTCACAGATGTGATGATGTGTAGTTTGGTAGCTAAGTAAAAAAAATACTGGAGAAACCTACTGCGTCTGAAATGCTCGTACCCGTCTACAGGCATTGTACCTCAGGAGGTAGTAATTTCCATTGTCACCATTAAAGGAACCTCAAATCTTACCGTGCTTTTTTTTTTGTTAACATGCAGTTATGCTGATCAACCTTCACAGACATATGAGCAATGAGAATTAAGTAAGAAACTACCATTCTACACTGTGTAATACCCCAAAAAGAGCACAGATCTTGGTAGTACATCAGTTATGTATTTACAATCATACAAGATGAATTACTTTTATATGAAGAATAATATATTTTATTGTGCCACAATCATTTATTTCAATTAAATGACCTAACTAAAGGCATTTACTGTCCTATTACTTCAAAGTTGCCTCTGGTCTACACAAGAAAGGAAGGAAGATACAAAGGCAGTTCAATACATAAAGTTCCCTAAATCATAAAAATTAAATGAGAAGTCATTACCATGTTACATGTAGCTCATCTATACCACTGAAGTATAATTACTTCACAACACAGTCTGCGAGCATATTGATGCATTTAGCCCATCTTAACACAAGTTCAAAAATTCTGTCACAACAGACATTGGGCTCTTCCGTTTGCAACTGCTCAGAGCCATTTCCATTTCTTCATTATGTGGACCTGCTGACCTCCCAAGTGTTGCTTCAGTGGTCCAAACACATGACACCTGTAGTCTGATGGGGTATGGCCAAGACTATAGGGTGGATGGTCTACAAATTTCCAGTGAAACAACTGCAATAACTTACGCCTGACATCTGCTGCGTAGAGCTGCACTGTCATGCTGAAGGATCACACCTCATGCCAGATGTCCAGTCTCTTCCTGCAAACAGCCTCACACAGTCATTGCAGCATGTAAATGCAGGCATTCACATTGACTGCTGTGCCCCAAGGCATGAATTCAATGTGGATGACTCCTCTGCATCCCAGAATTGAGATACTATAACTTTTCCAGTAGACTTACATACTTCAAGGTTTTTGCCTGTCAAAAAATTTTGGTGTTTCCACTGCAGTTCTGTCCGTTTTGTTTGCGGAGTGACGTGATGCACCCACATCTCACTTCCTGTCACTGTGGATTCCAGGAACTCACGTCCCACTTTAAATGACTGAAGATGTAAAACAGCAATCTAATAATGCTGATTTTTGCACTCTTTCATCAGACATCTTGTTGTGTACAGTTCCAATGGACAACTCCAGTACAGTGGATAGACCTCGAATTGTGACTCAATGGTTTTACAAAATATGTTCCTCCACTTATGCTGCCTTCACATCTGCCTTGATCTACCGATGAAACAGTGTAATGATCATCATGGATGTGTGTTTGAAAATTTTAAAATTCTTTGCATGATTTTCTGACATGCTGGACTCTCACTGTACCACCACCACATGCCTCTGTCAACTGGCAGTGAATTTAATGCAAAAAACAAGTTTTGCCTATAAAAACTAAACCACACTACAAACATAATATTGCACATCTTCCATACAACTGACACACATAGACAAGTTTATTACCAACGAGCTTTTAAGATGATGGGATTCAGCATTTTCAACTTTTAACATTCTTCTTGTATGATAATAATTTTAACACACTTTTAAGATAACACTATACATTCCTATTCAACACTATACTGACACTGATTTTATGCATTTTATATGTTTTATCATTTACGATCAACAAGCCACATAACAACAGTGTATATGTCCTTGAATATTGTTACTCTCTGAGGATGGCTATTGTGCCGTAGCTTGGGCAGCCCTGGATTTAAATCAGCTACATCACCCGATCTTGGCTTACGTGTCACCCTCTCCCCTTTCACCCCTTCCTTCCGATCTTAACGGTCCCCTGGCTGAAGCACGTTGTACGTAGCTGGTGAGCTCACTCTTGGTGCAAGCCCCAGCTCGTCAACATCTAAATTCTGTCCGGCAGTGGCATGGTCTAAATTATGGTTTCGGTCTGTCGGTGGGGTGACCCACCATGGGTCCCTGCATGAAAGATAAGTATTTGTTTTCTCTGTTGTGTTAATTGGTTCAATCATGCAGGTAGATTTTGACGGTTTGGAGTTTGTAATTTTTGTTTGTTCTTGGGAGATACGATGGGGCATGTTGATACTGTGTAAGAGGTCTGGTATCAACCTTACCACACGGCCGGAGGGGCCCGGTAGTTTACATTCAAGTGACTGAGTTCTTTGTTATCATTTTGTATTGCATGCTTCCTGTTTTGTTAATATATTTGTTTGTTAAGTTACAAGAGACTTATTTCGAACACGACCATCAGTGTTCATTGATAACTTGCGTAACTGGGGCGCAAGTGAGTGGTAGCAAGCGCGTGGTTAGTTCCAAGCAAGTGGCAGCAGAGACCGTGCTTATGTCCAAGTGACTGGTAACAGTCAGCCTGGCTTTTCTAAGCAAATGGTAGCACAGAACATGTTTTGGTTGGGAAGTGAGTACTAACAGACTGCGTATTTGTCGGTTGTGACCTTGTTAACCGAGGCCCGTAGCAGTTAGTGTTGTTGCTTTGCGAGGTAGAGCTAACTGCGTGTGTGTTACGTGGGAAAGTAACAGGCTACGTGTTGTAGAGCCACGTAGATTGTGTTTGTTAAGACCTTGGTAGAATTTTGAGACTATGGTTGCTAACGAAGTGTAGCACTGTCTAGAGTACGTTGCAGTCTGTGGAATTAGCTCACTCAATTAGTGTTGAGGCTACACTCAGGACTTGTGATGTCAACTCCAGGTTCAACTAATTGTGAGAGGCGAGTACAGCATGAGGTTTGCATGCGTGAAGCCGGTGGTTAGTTTGAAGTTACGTAAGGTATTTCGTATGGCTATAGCTGTGTGTGTGTCCCCGTTTTGTGATAGTTATGGTATGTGTGATTGGGGAGCTATAGGATTTGGTTTGGAGATTGCGGATTTCTAGGCATTGACATTTTTAGTCGAGGATGAGCCGATTATTGGTAGTATGGGGTGGTGATGGAAGTCGCGTATTGGCGATCGTTTGGGTCACCTAGTAGATTGTGGGTTTGGGGCCCGAATCTAGTTCTATGTCTTGTGATCTCTGATTGCGTCCTCTTTAAGTAGCTTTCAGCAAGGAGTTGAGAGGGAAGAGGTATTGCAAGAACACGTCAGCCTTCAAATTTTCGTCGTTTCAAGAAGACTCTGGCATGGCAGAGTGGAGGCATAGGAGGAAGTCGATGACCTACTGTGGACGAATCGTTTACGAGGCTGGGAGCATGCATGGAAGCAGAGCTGGCAGTGTGAGAAGTATCGGGAGATCGTGCTACCGATGGCCACGGTAGTCGCGGTCTTTCTGTATTTCTGTTCCTTTCCCTTTTGGTGGTCGTTTGGGATTTGTGTATCATCTGTTATTCACACCAGTAAGTTACCCGGGGGCAAATGCATTGGGGCATGTGATTTTCTGACGTGTCAACACGTCTTCTGGAAAAGCTGTTTATCGGTTATCTCGGTAAATCTTCATGTAGCCAGCCATGTAACACAAGGTGGTGTTTGCGAACTGTCTGTCGTTAGAGAGGTGACTTATCTGTCACGGAGTGCAGTTGTTATAGTTCAGCTCTGAGAGGGCATATAGTTCCAGCTAGTCCCGAAATTTTGGTTCCCGATATGTAATATGTTTTATGGGCGTTGTCCTTTGTGACGTGTGTTGTGGATTGGAAATGTTGGTTACGTCACGCTACTGTGTCATCTACAGCCATCTCACGGAGCGGTAGTGGGAGTTTACGCTTATTGCCTTTTCTTCTGACTTCGCACATCTTGGGACCAACACCCAAGTTGCTGGCAGCTTGTTATTTTGGGGCCAGACTCAAGGCTCGGTAAGGACCCCTTGTTAGAGTGGTTGCTCTGGGAGTTTGGGGTTATCGTTACCCGTGTAGTGGCAGGTGCAGGTGGTACCGCCTGCAGGGTTTTCACCCCAGTCTTACGTCACCATTGGGAGGTATGGGGGACGCCTCATTTCCCGGTTATTTGGTGACGTAAGGGACCCCATTCGCGCGCGTGTTTGAGGGTAGGGTTCGGGCTCGCTTGACGCGCATGGCTGTGTCTAGAGGTTCGGCTATTATCTTGTAGTGGCGCGGTATTCACGAGACCGACGCATTTGACGTTTGTTATGGTCAGCTTAGTGTGTTTCAAGTATGCAGATTTCAGGACTTGTGCTTGTATCTCTCACAGGTGATGTTAATAACTGCCCAGTAAAGTGTCTATCATTGTGTTTGCTTTGAGTTATGTATGGAAGACTTACGTATATACCTTGCATGTCAGTTTTATGTAACCCATCGATCTGTTTTAATGTCTTACAAGTTGTTTACCTGTTTGGTAAGATGCCCCATTGTATTTACAGTATATCGCATTTTGTGATATACTTGGGGGGTTTGTTGTTTGCTGTGTATTGATGCCAGTCATACAGGTTTCAGCCTTTCTATCCCCTGTCCTTGCACACTGTGGCAGCTGGATATCTGTCGTCTCGGGGGATCTTGTTGGAGACGAACCTTTGAGACATCAAGGGGAAGGTGAAGAAGGAGGTGCAAGAGATGTACAGAGCTGCAGCAACCTTTGGACAGAGAGCTGTACACCGAGGGAAGGTGTCAAGTCCGTGGATGTGACACCGTGGTGATGGACATAGACTCGAGGAGACATGAGGTGACACCGGACATGTAACACCGATCCTCAAGACAGCAGCCATTGTGTCAGTGACTGCATATGGTGTGCATGGACTTGATGTAGGTAGTGCCATGAAGGCTGGACACTAGGACCCTCATCAGCCACTGAAGTGTGATCGTGGGCTTTGTTAGGGTAACAAACCCGGGGCTCTGCCTTTGGGGGGGGAGTCTGTGCCGTAGCTTGGGCAGCCCTGGATTTAAATCAGCTACATCACCCGATCTTGGCTTACGTGTCACCCTCTCCCCTTTCACCCCTTCCTTCCGATCTTAACGGTCCCCTGGCTGAAGCATGTTGTACGTAGCTGGTGAGCTCACTCTTGGTGCAAGCCCCAGCTCGTCAACATCTAAATTCTGTCCGGCAGTGGCATGGTCTAAATTCTGGTTTCGGTCTGTCGGTGGGGTGACCCACCATGGGTCCCTGCATGAAAGATAAGTACTTGTTTTCTCTGTTGTGTTAATTGGTTCAATCATGCAGGTAGATTTTGAGGGTTTGGAGCTTGTAATTTTTGTTTGTTCCTGGGAGATACGATGGGGCATGTTGATACTGTGTAAGAGGTCTGGTATCAACCTTACCACATGGCCGGAGGGGCCCAGTAGTTTACATTCAAGTGACTGAGTTCTTTGTTATCATTTTGTATTGCATGCTTCCTGCTTTGTTAATATACTTGTTTGTTCAGTTAAAAGAGACTTATTTCGAACACTACCATCAGTGTTCATTGATAACTTGCGTAACTGGGGCGCACTATGGACGGTAGCCAAAACATGCAGAAGTGCTTTTGCAAGTCAAATATTGGAGTAATTAATTGGTAAGAAAGTTGTTTTTATACATACTACAAAAGTTCTTTGCAGGACCAACCTTGAAATGTCACTGCCACTGCATATCAACTTATGCCCTGAACGGCACCTGTCTTATTATTTCACCATGTGTAGCATGCCACCGCTACTACAAGCACTACCGCCTACCAAAAAATGAAATGTTTAACACAAACATTACAGGCTATGCACCATACTTATTGAACATACCTAGATGAGTGTTGGGGAGGGATGGAGAAAAACTAAGAGTTCAGATATCTGTAGTGGAAGGTAAGGATCTCAGAACATGGCCCAATATCTTGTAAAAAATATTAACTGTAAAGTATAAAGACACTTACTGACATAGTAAACATGATTTTTTACTGTAACATGGCCACACTTTTGACTGACCACTACATTTATGACTTGGCTACATATAATCTTACCTCGCAATTTACTCAGCGTAAGTTACATTTATCACAGGCTCCCCTCAAAGTACTAACACTGTACAGATAGTGGGTTATCAAAGTTATCTGTTATTTGTCCACTGTGCATTAAAGTCAGGTGAGATGCAGCAGGACAGGTAACACAGCACATACTTGGCAATAACACGTCTTACCCACATGTTTTTGAGTATCTCTGGAATTTTATTTTCCATCATCATTCTCAGATGGCAAGGGTTGGTATTTCTGTCCTATTTAACTAGTCTGACAGAGCTGTTTCCTAATGACACATCGTTTCTTCATGCTTCCATCCTCTGATTCCCAAGACATAGCAGGTCATCAGAACCACATTGCAGACTCAATATGGCCACTCTAAGCAGGCCAGACAAAAGATTAACTTAGTTTAAAACTGAGTTCAGACAGCTGAAGAATATTTGCTTTTCACATATACAAATGATGACGTGAGTGAAAAGTTAAGGAAGTTTTTAAAATAACTTATAACAGACTTTAATGCAAAAACATTAATCAGCCATATCCATCTACAATGTTGATTACCTCCAGCAAGGCTGTGCAGTCAGACTCAGAGTTGTGGAGTTGGAGTCAGAAGGAATTTTGGGTGGAGTCAGAGTTGGTAAAAACGTACTGACTCCAACTTCAACCTCAATATAAAGTCTTAAATAGATAATAGCTACAACAACCATTACACTTACACTTCAATATAGGTTGTACGTCTAATGATTCATGTCGTGGTGATGAAATGCCTTATTATACCATTTACCACTTTAGTACGTTTACCATTACTAATACATGTTGAGCTTTTATGACAGTCAGAGATTTAAAAACTGGGGAGTCGGAGTTGGAGGTTTTGTGTATCACCTCTACAGCCCTGACCTCCAGTGCCATTACATAGATGCATTTTATCTAACAAGTATTTTTCATCACTTCCCGCCAGCCTATTTATCAGATTACAGTATCCCATTCAGCCAATTACCCACAGTGCAGGGTAACAGACATGGGACATAACAAACAATATTTGTTACACAAAAAAGACCTGCACTGGGAATTCATTACCTGTTTGTATTACATGATAGCAAGTCTAAAATACTGTCATACTTACATACATTGTCATCACTCGTTCAAGAGTTTCTTTCAATTTCTTACGTTTGTCTTTTAAAACTTTCTCATTTAATGGTGGTGGTTGCAATACATTATATTCTGCAATAAAAGAAACATAAACATTTCAATTACAAACAACTCTGCTTTATTAACTCTAACTTGTTTCATTATTAAGCCATTCATACAAATGTGTTACACCAACTATGGCAGGACACCAGCTGTATTAAAATATTAAACTATATTATATTTCAATATATTTTAAGAATAAAAAACAAAATATGTAAGCATAACAAAAGTAATCAGTTGTGCTTAGACTATATGTTTGAATGCTTGAATGTAACATTATAAAGGTATAGAAACCTACGTAAATAAAGGCACACATGTGTGATTTTATTTTTTTATCTGAAGGTAAAATATCACTGCATATCATGTACTGACATTTTGTACAGCATATGTTACACAAATAATGATCCACTGTGGAAAGAGCATGAACTAAACTACAAAATACTGTAAAACTCCACTTTCCTATCTGCTTGTGTTGTTTCATGAGCAGCACTGTTGGGAATACAAGCATAATGAGCACATTTATGTTCCAGCATTCCTACACTGAAATTATCCCTTCATTAAAAACACATCACCTGGTCTAATTATAATTATTCTTCAGTTAGCATGAAATTCTCATGCTGATATTTTATGTTCATTGGATATATGTAGAACACTACCATTCAGCACCTTGGAGAAAACAATCAGATCCTCCTGTCCAGTACAAATGGAAAAATGCAGTTTCTCACACAAATCTGTTCTTTATCCTGCTATTGTTGTATCAGCTATCAATATATATTACCTATATAATGGTTTTGTTGGTTAAACAGAAATTCTTTTAAAATTCATGCAGCTGAAGACAGAATAAATGGGAGGATTGGGAACAACCAAGTAGCTGCAAAAAAAACAGGGTAAATTCTAAGCTCTGCTGTCTTTAGGCTCAAGAAACACAGTAATACATTTATACTGGTCATGAACCTTCATGATGGTCAATCTGAAGATCTTTAATGATGAAACCAGTTCCATTAAAAACAATTCCTTTACTCATGTCTATTGTAAAACTGTAATACGAGAATGACAAATAAATCCATTACATAAAATATTTGTTAATAATGCTTGGGCAAGCATCTGAATTTTTATAGAGCTATAAATACAGTTCACTCTACAGATAATGATATAAAGTGATATTCACAAAATTGTCTCGGTCGTCATGTTCTTTTACTGACAGCTGACCTTATTAATGGTAACACTTTATATACTGTTCTCTTTTATTGCTTGATGGACACTGTCCAGAAGTGTTCCACACGACACTAATATCAGTGTCTTACAAAACAAACTTACCCATCTGATCGATTTTCTCCATTTCTGCGATAAGCTGAACTGGATCCTTTCCCTTTAAAACAGCTGCCCGTACCATTTGTCTCTGTTTTTTGTTTTTCTTTAACTCTTTCTTGCGAGCCTCTTTCCCTAAATTAAAATCACAGTTTGTTGAATAAACACGTACTTTAAATATCAACCACTTTGCTTAAAAACATACTACCACTCGTAGGTTATGTTACAACATTTACTTACTGGCTTGATCGGTTGGGTTCATGTACTTTCCACTTTTCGTGGTATTAATTGAACGTCGACCCATTTTTCTTCTGCAGCTCTTTACTGTACACTTACAAAAACTGTAAACGGGATTTTTGTGCACACTCAATACAAGCACTCGCTAAAACGTAAATACGACACGCACATACCGATACACGCCAATCCTGTGAACACGCTTGTTTGTTTTCTCCCTAGAGCACGCGCTCCATTTAACTCACGAGCATAAGAATTATTTCAACTGCATAACCGAAAAATTGCAAAAGCCAAGGCTGGGCGAATACAACACTATCCAAACGCCACCTCGTTCAGAATTATTATCACGGATAACATACAAAAATCCTTCACCCACGCATTATAGCTCACGACGATTGGTATGCCTTTTGAATTTAATTCGTTCCCACAGCATCACTGCGCCAAAAATTAGCTCTGTTCGACGCCCTACCATACGTAAATGATAAGACACTGCCATAATTATTATCATTCACACATATATTTTTCATCGACCCCTTATTAGTATTTTACTGTTGTGGAATTAAAACGCTCTCTATTGATACGTCACAGCACACTATGCAGTGGCGCATGTGTATCGTGAAGTACGAAATACGAACTACTTGATTCTGTGAACATATGCAACCAGCGAAAGTTGAACGATTTGCGTACATTACACGACGTACTCGAATAACATTACAAAAGGCTTACGTTTTGGGAAACCATACAAGCAACTAATGTGCGTTTATATTTACTGTCCCTTGTCGTTGCCACAGAGTGGCTACTCCTGTGATTGGACAGTTTTGTAATGTTGGCAGCAACATGCTCGGATTACTACGGCTGTGACCATTTCTGACTGGCTGATCCCTCCAGTCTGTCAGAGGCAGTAATCTGTGGTGCAGATGATTTGGTGTCTCCGACGGCGGGGGGGTAGTGAATACTGCAATTGCTGTCATTAAATATGGGTGACGGAGAGAGGCAGCCCTTGCTGCAAAATGATAATAGTACTATATATACTAATAACTCGGGCGATTTTGGCCCAGGTATGTTTTAACATTTCTTTAGTGCTAAAATAGGTCTTGGAATATCTTTGACAAATCCATTATAATCTGCATGGTATGATCACATGACTTGCTTTTCGTTTTATCAAATATTCTATGAATCCATTTTCGTCAGTTATTATTCCTCGTAATGTAAAATACTCGTTTATGAAACAGGTCAGCAAGCAACAGTTTCTCCAATAGGCCCTGATGAATTACCGCCACCATATACTGCTGCAACGCAGGGTGGTGTGCCGATGGTAACATGCAGAGTATGTCAGGCCATGATAGATATATCGGGTAAACGTGATCAGCATGTGGTTAAATGTGGACAGTGTAATGAGGCCACTGTAAGTAAAACATCATTTCATTTCTTTGTTGTGAAGGGGAAAATTGTATTCATTATGTAACATATTACTTTGTGATTTTTAGCCAATACGGAATGCTCCTCCAGGAAAAAAGTATGTGAGGTGCCCGTGCAATTGTTTGCTGATCTGCAAGAGCTCGTCTCAGAGGATTGCTTGTCCACGACCCAATTGCAAGCGGATAATTAATCTTGCCCCAAGTCCTGTCACACCACCCGTGCCCACACTACCTGGAATGTGTCGTGTGGCCTGTGCACATTGCCATGACACCTTTTTGGTAAGAGAAATTCAAGAAGAAACTTCGAAGGAAGAATTAGATTTAAAATGTAATACAGTTGTAATGTTCATTTCCATTTGCAGTTCAACACACTGAATAATGCACTAGCCAGATGTCCACATTGCAGGAAGGTGTAAGTATTGTGTTTGTTTATTTATTTATTTACTTATTTTGGTAGATCTTATGATATTGTTCTTAATTTAAAGAGCATTTACATTTTGATTGCAGTTCATCTGTTGGACCAGATTTTGCACGTAGCAGAGGAATAATGTTCATTGTCATTGCTGTTCTGTTCTTGGCTGTTGGAATTGGCGTAACGGTTTGTACATTGAGAAACCTTTCTTTAACAATGGACCAGTTCTTGTGCTGTTTTAAGAAGATACAATGGAAATGGAATTTTAGTTTCAGCAAAAAGATGCATGGCTTTGTTGCAATTCTAAGTGTCTGACCATTATTTCAGTATAACATGAATGAAGCAGGGTTTCATATCTTTTCATTGCCTCAAAGTAGCTGCTAGGACAGTGTCTATAAAAAGCCATGAGTTGCCTTCTTACTGTTCCCTGCAAACCAATTAAGGTAATCCAGTTATGTCATTCAGGCATGTTGAAGAGCTGCTGTGTCTGTGTAGTATTGTTGGAAACAATTTTCATCACCTCAAAGCAGGGCTGTGGAGTTGGTACACAAAACCTGGGACTCCAACTCCTCAGTTTTTAAATCTCTGACTCCGACTCCTTCATAAGAGCTCAGTATGTATTAATAATGGTAAACCTACTAAAATGATATCGTAAGATATTTCATCACCACTGTGTGAATCATCAGGCTACTTTTTAGACTTATAAGCTATATTTAAGTATAAGTCTAATGTTTAATGTGGTTAGTATCTATTTAAGATTTTATATTGGAGTCAGAGTGTGTACATTTTTACTGACTCCAGCTCCACAGCCCTGCTTCAAAGCACAGATATGTTAAATGGAACCAGATAGTTTATTGACAGTATAGGCCATACTTCTGATGAATGTGATGCCAACAACTTTCATGCAAATACAGGTTTGCATTTACCACCACCAAATCTCACATGCATGTCTTGGTGTCACATAATTGCTGATTAGGCAAGGATTTGAAGTCACTGGCATAAAACGTTACTGATTCCTCCACTATTGGCAGATTGTTCTGTTGAATTAGGCAAGGAGTCAAATGATTCACAGACCTGCAAAATGAGGTAGTAACTTTAAAAACTTTGTGGAGTGCTGGATACAGTTGAACTCAGGTTATAATGTCATGAAAGGGACTGATTTTTTTGTGTCGTTATAAATGAGTGTCATAACTGAGGAGTATAATGTTATGGTTAACAGCGACAAATTGGTACCACAGAATATCTGACATAATGGGCGACATGTTGTATAAATCAATGTCATTATAACAGGGTTCTGCTGTGTGTATTGATGCTGAGAGTACAGAGACTTTTAAAATGGTAGGTCAGTCATGATTAGAAGTTCGTGAAGATGAAGTGAACAAAACTTACGGGCCTCTTTAAATTTTTAATTACACTGTAGGCCCTGCATAAATGCCTTTTTTAAAATTAAAGGGAACTGTGCTTGGGTTAAGGTTAGAATGAATATATCTCAGTCAGTAGACTTGACTGTTGTTTTTGATGTATGTAATATTTTGACTTTGAAGTGTATGTGGGATAGGACAGTGCATCTTCAATTTCTGGTACAAATATGTCCATGCATAAAAGTATACAGCTGTCTAATGCATAAGCGCTGTGCCATTTGAATGTAATAGATGTGGAGATCACCATGCATAGAATATCAGTTAGTCATCACTTTTCCACACCTGCATTTTTCTGTTGCATAAGCATGTTCAGAACATTTCATTAGGGTGTGTTCTCAGTGAATTTTGTTTTTTAAATGTGAACATCTATTGAACTGTCATAAAGGGCATTATTTTTCTTCACTAAACAAACTGATGAAACAAAAACTTAACTAAACTTTTAAAGTAAGAGGTAATTATACTTAAAAGTACAAACTTAAAAAAAAAGAGGTACACAAAGTATGAAATTTTTGCTGTTTTTGAGATATTAGGATGTGTGTGTGTGGCACACTGAACACACTCCATGCACCTGCCTATGCTCAGTTTTAATGTACAGCTGTCTTTCATGACTCAGAAACAAAATGATTAACCACTGTTGTATATTTCACTTGCTGTTGAATTTAAAATGATAGCTTCTTCCGTGTTTGCTCACTATCTAAGCCATGGAATTTTCAACTCCATTGTCCCACATGGGAGAGTCTTCATTGTCATAAGTAAGAATAGTGCAGTTTGAGTAAACAAAACATGTTTGTTCACGGTTATTGTTTTCCTACATTTGTACTGGGCTAAACTGATTTTAAATTCAACTTATAAGTTGTCACGTGATTGAGCAGCAGTTGACATATGCTTTTGGAAGCATGTTTGTTTGTTGATAATGTTATCATTACTGCAGTATCAACAAGTTTTTCATCTTTGTCAACTAACTGTACTCTTTTATCTTGATGTGGTTGTACAGTGTGGTATTCTGACATATGTAGTTCATTCCCCAGTGAGTTCTGTAACAGAGTAGTTACAGAAAATAAAGAGGGAGTTATTACTGAAAATGTGTGGAAGGGTGTGGGTTTTACTGCAGATATGTTGTGTTTTGTGTGTTGGTATTTCTTCCGTTGGCAGGTAGCAGAAAATATAAACAAACTTTAACTATGAGATTCACAACAGAAAAACCGCTGCAGTCCCACAGAAAGGAATAATAAAACGAGTCAGGAATAAAGATCTACAGAAAACACCCCTTGGAATTAAACATATAATATTAGGAAACAAGAAACGCATAAATTCATTGTGGCAGAATACTGATGCCACTGCAGCACAAATATCACCTTGTATCTCATGCTGGACGGTTTTATACTTTTTGTACTTTTTATCTATTTTAACTTCATTTCATCCTTATATCATATTCTGCCTTCTTATACAATTGCTTTATATTGTATAAAAGATTTTCACACTTGTCAAGGAGAAGGCCTTCCCCTCTGATTATGTAGAGCCCGGTCTGTTCTTGGATACGAAGAGCCTGATGATGGCTTCATAAAAGCTGAAACCTGCTAGCTCTGAAATAAAATCAAATTAAGACGAAGCTGGTTGTGACTGATCATTTCTTTAAGAAAGTATCTCGCCAGTACTTTGTCCTTATGTGTCATGTTGAAAGTATTTGCTACACATCTTTAATTTTTTGGCAGGACATTTTCTAATATAATAAGTGATACCTTTCGTGTCAAAGCATGATGTGAGTCTTCATCCTATGAAAATTAAAGTACCGTTGTGAATGAAGCAATGAATTGCGATAGTTGTGGGTATATAATGAAACGCCGTATTTGCTCAAATATAAAAGAAGACTTTTCCATAATTCATTTTTTTTTTGGATTACCCTAATTCATCTGAAAAATGGGTGTCACCTTGGACCCATGGCTTGGTGAATAAAGAAATAGTTAAATACATTCGTGCTGGACCGGAGAATTAGAAGGGTGTAGGTCCAATTTTATATTTGAGATAATATATTGTTTTTCTTAGACCAATATATGACTTACTGCTGTGTTAATTCTTGGTCCAGCTACACTGGGAAAGTCTTTTGACTTAAAACTATCTGCATGTGAAAGTGCTTGAAATTCTAAGAAAAATTATGTATTATCTCAAGTATGATAAAATTGGACTTACACCCTTTTGCTTCTCAGGTGTGGATTTTATTCTTGTGATTTTGTTATTGATGTGCCAACAGCTCATTTAAAGTCAGATTGTAAGTAGTGCAAAGTTGTTAAAGTCACAGTACTCTATAAAAATTGTAGATGATTGTTGAGAGTTAAGGTATGACAGCATCCAAATGCCACATGGGAGGGTAAATGTGGTAAATTTAGATATGGTAGATAACAGTTGAAAGTAGCGAAAATTTTAGGAATGAAACAAGGAGTTTTCATAAGGCAGACAGTGAGGAGGGGATTTTCGTAAACTAGACAGTGAGGTGGAAACATAGTTAAAACAAAAAAATACTAGATATTTGCTGAGGTAAGACGAATTTAAGAAGGAAGACCAACCCTGAAATGTCTAAAAAGGGAGATGAGAATAGTGGCATGCTTGTGTATTTCTGAAGTTTTGTGGACAGAAATTTTATTTGCAGTCCGTAAAATGTTCATACAGATGTTGCATTTGAAGATACGAGATTTTAGATATTCATGGCAGTGAGTATTTAGGTTGAGGTCTCCTGGGATGTAACACTTTGTAGTTTCCTAGACACATATGATGCCTTGCCTCTTGTTGTACAGAGACTGAGATAAACTGTCTTGAGCAGGGCCAACTTGGTAGGTGCCTGCTGACCTTTTAACCTGTTGATGGAAATGGATATGGCATCTTAATCCGCCATATTTTAAACATTATAATTCAGAAAATCCAAGAATCAGGTGATTCTAAATGTGATATATCATCCTCAAAGCATTGTAGAATTGAGTGAAAGGTTTTGTGCATGTCTTTTAGTCTCAGACATGTTTGGCGCTATTATGGACCGATATGGATGAAGCAGGAGCAGTGTATTTAATTCGACATAACAGTTTCTTCAAAATGAAATTGTTTTATTATTTACATGTTTATAATACAGTATTTTTAATTTCCAAAAGATTGACCATCTCTGCATTTCATGCAGATGTAGGACAGTCCTTGTAACTGAGCTCTTTATAACCATTGATGCTCCGATCATCATCTCTTTGTTTTAGTAATTTTTTTAGTCAGCTCATAAACAGTCATGTCACAAACAGCAACAATACCATTTTCCATGGAGCCTATCTTGAATATGGAAAATTAATCCTGTGCTGCGCACTCTTGCATGCTAGTTCCATAACCAGAGTCTTGTCCAATTGGATTACAAGATAGCGTTCAATAAATAGCATGATAAGTAGCATGGTGTACACTGGGCTCAGCTGTTCCAGGATCATTTCTTCCTCATCTACTGTGATTCACCTTCAAGTTTGTATCATTTTCTGTTTGGTTGGACTTCATACTGCTTCATTAAATAATGGGAATTACAGTAGGATATTTTTTTATTTTAACATGTATGTTTATAAATGAAATTCTTTGTCATAGTTGCAAAATAGAGAATATTTTAGGGTTTATATAAAACTACTACAGTTTTGTAAGAGATAAGCTATTTGATCGATTTAATTTCATCATTGACAGTCGGTAATTTTTAAGTTCTGTGTGATGTGTTTTCAGGTTGGCACATACCAATTTGCCCGCAAAAATGGAGGTATCTATGTGGCATATGTTGGTAAGTAATATTTTTTGGATTATGCTTATGAGTTTTTTTTATTGCTTGTTTCAAACTTGGACCAAATGGGCTTATGAATGTGTGCAAAATTTGAGTAGGTAACAGCTGATGTTTACATATATGATTAGTGAGAATATGATTTGAACAAGCAACTGAAACATTTGTTCTACATAATTCTCTTCCATCCAGCATTGAACAAGAAGGAACTTGCTATCCTGTAATGCAGGATGGTACAGTATCACAGAAATTAATAACATTATTTATGTGGTAAGAACTTGTGTATAAAATTAGACCAAAACTTCCTCATCCATTATATTTCTACTGCAGGACTCTCTGTTCTTTTGACTTGAAGGTTTATTTTGTTGGACTCTGCTAAAATTCGTATGAACTTTTGTTATGGTGATCTGTGTGCGTATTAACCTTCTAAAGCCTAGCGGTAACTTTACATTCCACCAGGTTTAACATTAAAAAATTCTACGTGGTGCCCACATTGCGTTTACGTGTTTTGTACGGATCTCAGAACAAACAGCAACTTTTGCCTTATAAAACATTAAGAGATTGATTTTTATAACCGAAGTGGAGAGTGTTTACAGTGCGGTACGCACTGAGTCCTTATGTAAAACAGGTATGCTTCGTCTTTAAAGGGTTAATGTACCAGTAGTTGTGGCAGCACATCCACTTGTGATTAAGTCAGCCTGCCCTTTGTGCTAATTCCTTATTAAATGTAGTTGATTCAGTGAGTACTGTTACAGTCATGAAATTAACTACCCTCACCTTTTAGAGTGAATATGTATTAACACAAGGATGATACAGCAGCTGATGCCCATAGCTATTACATACAGTACAAATGTAGGTACTATGAGAATACATAGTTATTATTCTTCGAAGCAGTTACTGGTATTAATGATGTAAATGAGTGCATCACTAGGTATAATGGTATAATCATACAACATTGCAATCAGGCTGCATGAAAGTAACAGACCTGATAAAAAACATATATAGCTGACAGCAATGATTGATTTTAAAAGCATCCAGAGTATCAAATGACAATATCAAGACATTGCCAGTGAAGCACCTTTCTGCATGGGTAACTGCTGCCAGGTCACCTATAGCAGCTAGAATACCTCAGACAGGTATGCCAGTATAGTTGAGTTCCTTGACTTCTATCAACATGTGTGGTTAATTTATATAAGGAATTGCAAGACTTAGATGCATTTGGAAGGATAATATTAAAATGCATCTTAAATGGGATAGGAGGGAATATTGCAAGGTTTTGTGAACATGGTAATGAACTTTCAGGTTCCATAAAATGCAGGGAATTTCTTGACTAGCTAAGGACCTGTTAGCATATTCAGAAGGAGGGTGCTCCTTGGAGTTATTAGTTATGTTGTATAGAGCATGTTTCGTTTGTTAAGAAGCATTTTAAAGTAACAAAATTTCCCAATAATGTTTTAACCAGGAAGGTGTGTGGGTCATTTGTAACGTATATTTCACTTTATCGTGTATTAGGTTTTTTATTTGATTAAAGAACAAAATGGTTCATGAGATGTAAGAAATTTGTACCTTCTTGTATTTTCAGGTGCATTTTTATTGGCACTGTTGGCTTTGGTCCGAAGTGTTTATTATTGTGCTATGAAGGTGAGCCTAATCGAGGGTCCGATGTAAACAGAACTGTGTGGAGCAAGATGGGCACATTCCGAGAAAGATGTGATTGAATGATGGTAACAAGGCAAACGGTTTGGAGAAACTAAGCTGTATTGCACTGATACAGTTTGTTTTGTTTCTTCTGTGTTACAAAACTAAAAGCTAATGAGTGGATCCAGAAGGGTAAAGTGTTAACAGCTCTTTGAAATGATGTGGGTATACGTCACAGTTCACGACATAATTTCTAAATGTGTCTTGGAAATTCTGGGTACTTTTTTATGAATTTGGAATGTTTTTTTTGAAGAGCTGTGTTTTCAGTATTCAAAATTGATACTCCATATTTATTTACCAATTATTAATTTTTCACTTTGGTGCTGAATATTGTGTGCATTTGTTCTAGGTTACTTTTATTCAAAATAACCCATTTTTCAGCCAGTAGTATTGACACAGAAATGAAGTTTCCATGAATATGATTTACTGTAATGTTCGTGTAATATAATGGATATGTTAGACACTCTGTATATTCATTAATGATGCTAAAAATCTTTGGTATCTTATGAACGCAATTTTATATTTCACAATGTGCAACTGCTGTAGACCATAGTGTGATACAACTGATGGTCCTAGTCTTCTAATCAGACAGTGTGTTGGACATTGCTGTAGGCTGTGTCATACAATCAGATACTAATCACTACATTAAATGAACATTCAATTACACAAAATTGTTTTCTGAAAACGGCTGCCCTGTAATCAGGTTGTATCTTTCATGGAACTCTTGGTTTGTGTTAGTAAGAAGCTTAGTGATTGCTGAGCTGATGTAACTGAAACAATGCCAGTTAAATTGTTAACTCTGGTTTCATGGTTTTAGCAAACCTTGAAGAGTTACATGAGACTGAAGCCATATTTGCCCAAGTGATTCAGTATGCACTCACCACAATGGGCCTCACATGAATTGTACTTTTGTTGAATTTATGTTTCACTTCATAATGCAGGTATATGTTATGATCTGTAGAAGTCTAAGTATGGTATGTGGCAGAGAATTTGGTACCCTAATCCTAAGGGCAGTCTTTTTAACATCAAACTGTAATATGGTTGTGTGTTAATTCTCTTGGTAATTTCATAATCCTTTAATTGTACTTTAAGATGTGCTATTTTGATTATCAATTGAAAATTATAATTTGTCATACATATCACATTTCTGAGTTCTCTGTAACAAAGTGTGTGATTTTACCAAAGAAATGAAACCAATTGTAACAAAGCTGTATGTGTACCTTTACTGACTCACTTCTGGTACTGAAATAATTCAGAATATATTGTGACAGAAGTATGAATGCAGAACTTGTTTGTACCCATTAACTCATTTGCTTAAACTGCATTGGTGATTCCTTAATCCTTTCGCTGTGTAGTAATCAAATCAGTTGCCACATGTGGTGAATTAATGCTTTGATTTATGATAAATGAGACAGTATTAAAATCAGTTACATAAAGGTTGTCTGGAAACTTAATTTAGTAAAATTTAAAGTGTTGGAGCCTACAAATTCTTGCATTTTGTCATATGTCTGTCTTATAGCATCTGTTTTCCTTCTCCTTCTGGAATTATGTGTTTTGCACCATCAGTTTCATATTGTATGCTGACTGTACAGGGTTTTGCATGCATGTATGAGTTTTAGTAAAATAAATTGCTGTAAAATGGGTGAAAAAGAACAGAGACCATATCTATTCGATAGCACAAAACTGTATTGCAGACAGAATATGAAATAATTTGTTTTTTTATGCATAATTGAGATGGTGGATAAGTCTGGCATAATATTCTGTGAGGATGTTTTTTGTCTTCAGTCTGCCAGTCTGTTTTTCTGACCCTCTTCCTATTCTGTTCAATTCCACATGTAATAAACACTCTGGTAATAAGGTCTGTAGGTTCAATGCTGGTAATACCAAAACCCATCACTGGATAGAACCCTGTGCCATTTCTATCCAAACCAAAGTCACGTGGCTTTCTTACTTCACATCTTCTTGGAAGTATTAGGTGCTAATTTCTGGGATGTTTCACCATGCCTATTCTGTATGTATGTCTTGTCTGCCCCATCCTAGCTACTGTTATTCTGTATACACAAATTATCCAATTTTTTCACAACTATTCTCCCGTGAAACATAAAGTAAGCTTCTGTTGTGAATATACTTTTTTATTATGTGTACTGGTTTTTCCCATAGCTGCTTTTATAATGTATTTGCTTGTGCTCTTATTCTTGCTTTACAGTCAGTGTCACACAACTGTGCAGCCACCTAACAACAACATGCAGTATCAGGTGGTTGCACAGCAGCTTCGCATGGATGTTCTTATTATTAGGCTCTTTGCCATATGAGGCAGTCAAATGAAATTGCATGTCTGTCTGTCATAATTTCCTCTGCATTCCATATTTGGGTTTAGCACATGTCATTGTGCAAGAAGTCATGGAGCAACCAATGCAGAATGTAAAATTCTGGTACAGTTAGGAACAGATACAAATTCTGAGAGAATAAGGTGTATTTTCTGAAACATGTGGCACACTAATGTATGGGAAATAACATGTGTGTCTCTTGACTGTACTTTGACTTCAGTTGTAGAAATTCGTATTTATAGTTGTTTGATCAAGTTCAGCTTCCCTCAACCTTATACGTCTATTCCTAAGTTGTAGAGCATATTTTAAAATCTGCATTAAAAGTAGTAGTATTTAAAACCTCTTAATGCTAAGTTTTTTTAAACATCTTGTCCAGCAGTCAGTGAATAGTCTCAACAGTTGTTTGTTTTTATCCCACGGAAGTGTAATATTAGATTTTTTAGTAAATTATGTTGCATAATTTGCCGTTTTTTGTATCAAACTCCTTCCAATTCAGACTTTTAAGAAATCTGGTAAGGTAATTTGTGGGTATCTTTATGTATGATTGTTAAGTGCACTGTAACTGGAACTCATTGCACCCCTAAGGATAGGCATTTTATGTGGTGAGGCTGAAAATAGTTTTTGGTATTCTTTGAATGTGTATGGTATGAATTTATAGGCACGTAAGAATATTATATGAAAGCAAATTTTTTGTGCTGTGGCAAATGTCCATAATTAATCTCAAAATTACCAGAGAACTTGATTGTTGTATTCTGATGTATTAGGCATGTGTGAAACATTTTATTATCTTTCAGCTTTTGAATCATTATTTACAGTTCCATGAAGTTTGATACTGGATTCCTTTAATAAGACTTAATAGTACAGTTTGAACATGGGTTACATCACATGGTGGGGACAGCCACTTTACTTGCTAGCCCAATTGAATAGTTTTTGTTTGCCTTATTAAATAGTAACTGCTCCAAAAATTCATACAGTGAACAATTTGTAGGATGCCTTGCTTTGTAGAAGTTTTGTAAAATTTCATTTGAACAGAAATCACTTTACAAGTGCTTATAGAATTATATTTCTTTTTTCTGTTTGTCACAAAAGTGGCTATATAGAATTTTTGGTTTGTGTTTCTGCATGAGTCTTAAAGGGCTCCATGTAGTATGAAAGGATTACATCACATGCATAATTCTTTATGGTCACTTTGTAGGCATTCTTTATGAAGTAGAAAAAAACACCTTATGTGGAGACATCTGCCTGTCTGTAACTAAAGCATTTGTTGGTTTCTCGTGCAGTTTGGTGTAGTTCTTTAAAAAGCTGTCAAGCAAGCATAAGTTTCTTGAAAATTGGCACGTTGATTCTTTACTTAAAGTTGCAAATGAATTTTCACCCATATTTTTCATGTTGCATGACTGATTGGATGAAAGTCAGTACAGAAATTCGTGTATTGCCATTAAGCAATTGGGAGTTTTATGAAAATTGGTACAATGATAGCCATTTAAGGGTGCAAATGGAATTTTCCTTGTATTTTCTACAGTTTTCATTTGATCTGGATAAAAGTGATAGAGAAGATGCCCCCAAAATTTATTGAGGGGCTGCAAGTCTCTTGAAACTCAGCACAGTGAGAATCCTACTTTTCTTAGGGGTTGTAAATGAATTTCTGTCCAGTCTTCCCACATTTATTGTGTGATTTGGATGATATTTGACGTGAAGAGGTCTGCACGTAATGCTGGTCAGCATTTGTGACTTTCATGAAAACTGGCACAGGGAGGGTAGCACTTTTCTTGTGCACATGAATGAAATTACATTTCTATGTGTGCCAGGAAACAGTATGACATTTTGGAAGTATGGAAAAGCCTTGGTAAATTCTGTGTCCTATGTCATGTAGTACACCATTTGCAATCTTGTTCTTCACTAATGAGTGGTTCCATACTTAGTTTACTACAAGCTATTTATGAGTACTTGCAGCCAGTTCTGAAATGTCCAGTATCATTTCCGCTTGAGGCTAGCCTAATTGAGGTGGTTTAAATAACCTTAAGTAGGCTGTGGCCAATTCCAAGTAAGGAAGTCACAGGTTATTGTAACCATATTCTTCATCATTCTGCATGCAAAATATGGAACACTAGATACAAACTTCTCTTGCAAGGAGAATATAGCAGTGGGAGGGAAGGTGAATGTGCAGCAGTGTGTGAGCATATATATTTTATGAGCATTTTTACTAATGTGTTTTAGGTGATGAATGAGTATGAATGTAAGTGAAGTTCTCATGGTCGTTGTGTATCTGAATATGGCTGATAATGTCTTGTGAAACTTTCCATCCTTTCTGTACTCTTCTGGATCTTGGTTATATTATGGCATTTTCCCCCAAAATACATTTTATGCATTCATTGTTCATTTTAATTGCCTGAAAGTTAAATATATATTTTGCCATCTATGCATCTTAACTTAAGAATTTAGTGATGAAAATGGAGTCCATACCAATCTTGTAATTGGCACTCAAAAATACACTTCTGTTGTGTGCTCTAAATGATACTTATGTGTTAATATTAACAGGCTACACAAATTGAGAGAGATTGAAAGCCAGTCAGGAGGTAGTGGGTGTCCCAAAAATATATGTTAATATTTACTTATTGTATTTGTTTATAAGATGGTGTAACGTAATTCTCTTTTATCTACACTGAATGAAGAATGTTTTCTGTGTTACATGACACAGAACATGTGATGTAACTAGGCATTTAATATTCATAGATGTACCAGAAGAAAACATATAGCCTATATTCTAGGGATTGTATTATTGCAAATAAAATATGTCATTTCTTTTCTGAACTTCATTCAGTGTAAGAAACTGGATTTTGTAGAATCTTTGAGTGCAGTATAACATTCTGACTTAACTGGGAAAATTGGCAAATCAATGCAGTGATGACTGACCAGCACTTGTATCAATGCTGTGCCAAGAAATTAATTGTTTGTTATACTGAACAGATGTTTGTTGGTACAATTCTGATGTTGAGAGGGGGATATGTGTGTGTGTGTGTATCTTACACACACACACACACACACACACACATGTATATACCCCTGTCTCATTAGGTTAAATAGATATCTACAAAAGACAAATTTAGTATAAAGCTTCCTGCATGTAAGATTTTGTTGGATGTAATTATTATCAGTGCCAGTCTTAATCAGTATATGTGTGATAATTTTAATTAGTTTTCAAAGGATACAGCAGAGTGTGGCAGAAAGTATAGTTTTAAGAAAGAAGAAACAAAGGCTGAATATCATGTTAGGGACATTTTGTACACATTAGAACCTGTGACCTTAATTTGCAGTGTTGAAAGTTGTGTTGTGATTCTATTTACAGATTAATTTCAAGCATAATTATGTGATCTTGTTTCCACAGTTACATGCTGTATGGTATTTGCAACTGTATTCAGAATTCAGTGACTGTATGAGAGAAACTGCTTAGGAATATTCATTGTCAGTATGTTAAGTTCTGTTCTAATCTTTACATCTTACATAGCTGATGAAATTAAAAGTGCTATTGAATTTCAGGTCCTTTTTGTGAATGATGTACGTGCTTCCTCATAGCTCCATTCATTCATTCATTCATTCATTCATTCATTCATTCCATTCATTCATTCATTCATTCATTCATTCCTCTGATAGCTTGCTGCATGTGCCACATTTTCATAATTGTTGCTACCTATTCGCCTTCTGGGCACTTGTCTGGTATGTCTGTTGCAGTTGATGTCATGTTAAGCTGCAAGCACAATTTATTTCTTGAAAGGTGTACACCCTACCACAGAAGTCAAGCTAGGGGACATTGGCAAGCCAACTGGGTAGGTGTTGTAAGGGTCTGGTTATGTGTGGGGGACCTGAAAGAGCTGGACACTGATCAACAGCCACCAGTGGATCAAGTGGGTATCCTTGATCTATGAAGATGAAGGCACTGTGTTTCTTTGAAATGTCAGAAACCACTAACCCAGTGACACAGTGTCACATCCCAGATGACCTGAATCCTGAAGGAAAATATTCTTTTTCTGCATTTAAATGCACCTGTTTGTGATTGTACTTTGCCTTGAATATGACAGTTTGTGTGGACACTCCTGTTCACACAGTGAACAATATTATCTGCTCTTGTCTGGAACATTGCTGTCCCCATAGTGTGAGTTGGGCTACAGTTAGTTAACCTTTTAAAGCCTAGCGGTAATTTTACGTACCGCCAGGTTTGACATTAAAAGATTCTACATGGTGCTCACATTGCGTTTGTGTGTTTTGTACGGACCTCAGAACAAACAGCAACTTTTGCCTTATAAAACATTAAGAGACTGGTTTTTATAACCGAAGTGGAGAATGTTTACAGCGCGGGACACACTGAGTCCTTATATAAAACAGATACGCTTCATCTTTAAAGGGTTAAGTTACAAATATGGCTGTAAGAGGGCTGAGTTCAGTTTGCAGCATTACAAACACCATGAAGGAAGTGTGATATTGCAATCAGTCTCCATTTCACCATTTTAAGGGGTGTGATTGGTGTTTATGCAGCACGTGAGAAGTCAAAAATTGCATCCTTCTCCATCAGGGGTGACAAAGGAAGGTATTTTGTGTGATATGTATCACTAGGTTTATGTCAGGTTAGATGTGATTATTTTACAAGGGTTTACCTAAAAGTGTGCTGGGTGATATCAACAAGGGAAGAAGTGGTATCCTATATGAAGAAAGGGTAGGCATATACCCATTCAATAACAGTCAGTAGCATATTTTGCTTTTTGTTTCACTTCTCTATATTTGGATGCTATAAGGTATGTCGATTTAACTGCCCTTTGCATAATGCATTTTAGTGGTTTAAGCATGACATTACAACATTCTCAGTTGCTGCTGTGAAGTGGATGAAGAGACATTTAATTTTTTTGTATTATACAGTCTCTGACTTGGCAACTGGTGTAACACTTGAAGCTCTGGCAATGAAATCTTCATACAAGAACCCTGTTATTGTAGATTTAACCCTTTAAAGACCCATGACAGAGAATCAGAGATTTAAGGTACAGTAGAAGAATAGAAGAGAGAGAAAGGAAGACAAGGGTGCAGTGAGACACATTTATTTGCAGGGGAGAAAGAGCATCAGTTTGTTAGAAGGCTCCCTGGCTTCACTCAATGTCGTCCTTCTGAAGGAGTATATTAAATTGATTATATGTGAGAACAGAGGATAATATTTGTACCTAAAGGATCAAGTAAAAATGGTAAAGGTAGAGATATAAATTTTTCTGTGTGCTTAATTAAGCACTTTGCCATGCAGATGTAACCATAGCACTAGTATGAGGTGAGTGGTCAGCTTCACTTCCTAGCCAGCTTACCCCTAGCAAAAGAGTCCTCAGTATACATTGAAGGAATTTGATGCAAAATATGCACTAGATTTCCTGACCTGAGACCTGTAAAGCAAGCTTGTGAATGTAGCTGAGAATGTTGCAAATTCCTACCTTGAGAATCACACACTTTTTTTTCAGGCAGAGTTTGCAAAAACTCATCAAGGTACAATGATGCACACTCCTGCTGACACCCAGTCAATATGATGCTCTGTGGTCTCAGAAATGTGATAGAGATTTGTGAACAGAAATATTCTTTGTGACCATCCAGGGATCACATTGCATTTGTTTATTCAATAGGTGACCAACTTTCAAGGAGTTGGAATGTGATCTTTCACTGTATGCCAAATGAGCAAGCAGCTTGTTAACAAGTGTGTTTGTGTGTATGTGGCTGTCTGTCCATCCCATCCCTCTGTCTGATTTCTGACTCAAGTAACAACATCAGAATTGAAAAACAAATTTACCAGTTTTCATGGAACTTTGTATGAATTATGATAATATTCCATAATATTCAATGATACTAATATAATGGCAGCACAGACTTGTGAGTTTGGAAAAATACTACCATTCAGTGTAGGGATTTTGAAGTTTGGGTGGTAGCAGATTTCTGAAAAATATACAAACTTGAAGATAAAAAATAATGACATAGCTACTATGCAGCAAGTTTTGGGATGTTTACAATAATGGACAGTTTGTTACAATTTTGATGTGTGATAAATATATCTACTATTACAGCAGCATTAGAGAGAGACTGGAAGCAAATACAGCCCTCTTAGATCCCAAAATGCCAGTCATTTAGTCTACCAGACTTTAATACTAACCTCAACTTTCACGTGGTGCAGCCAGTTATTACAAGTGACACTCATTTTGTAACAGAAGAATGTTATTAACAAAACTGAGGTTAATTTATTTGTGGGTGCAGTTTTTGAATTTGGGTTTAATTTGTTGACAGTGTATATGTTCTGAAACAAGTAATCACTGAACCCAATTGGTATCATGGCATAGAAGAATTATAACAATAACATGTCATAATGTGACATAATTGAACGTGATTTGTAGTTTGCGGAATGAAGCACCGAAATCTGTCAATTCGGTATCGCAGCACAAGGGCTGAATTCAAAAGTGCTCCACCCAAACAAATGGAAGGAAATGTCTATTCTAAAATTTGTAACTTAATTAAAGTGGTTTTATGTATAGTGGGATAATCACGCCGCTATCATTAATCAGTAACACATTTATTGCAGGGCTGCACAAATCTCCTGCTGTCATTGTTGTAATTTCAGCGGTCATTACGTAATGCGCGCGGACCTGCGCAAAGGAGTGTTCGAACATGATTCGTATTTGTTGGGGGAGTGGCAAATGCTATATCGTCATGTATCTACGCATACCGTGCGCGCTCACACCTCCGGGACAACAGTGAGGTTTCTGTGTTCGCGAGGGTGTTTGGTCGTGTAAGGGCCTGCAATTTGTTCCGTTGTTCGGTGTGGAACTGCTTTAAGATGGGAAGTGGTTTAGGTTACTAAAGAATACACTCGGAATCACAATTACACTGTGCGGTATATTTAATTTGATTTTTGACTCTTCATCATAAAGGAGTGTTCGCCTAGTTTTGGAAGTGTTGTATAGGAGTGTAATTTTACATCAGTGAAGAGGAAGTAACACAGGAAGGTAATAATAATAATAATAATAATAATAATAATAATAATAATAATACTTTAATATTATTTAAATAATTTTAAGTTTTATGACAAGTCATTGTGACAGTTCGTTAGGGCTTCTTCAGTTTCATTTTGATTGTGAGGTGCTACATAAAATGCCTCCCCTTATCATTCTCTCTCCATCTACTTGAATGTCCGTTTCTGAGGGTCGATGCGATCGATGGCTGCGCGTTGAAGAGTCTCAGTACACAGTTCCTATGTTACGCTCTTGGAAGTAATGGTCTCGAAATTGTTTAAAACGGGATAGACTCACAAATGGCCTTTTGAATTGCCATTTTATACCATGGCTTTCAAGAAACTGCCTGTTTCTGCGTGCGTAAAATAAGATGCCTTAGTACTCGACGTAAATTACACAGGTGTCAGGATACAATTTCCCGCTAATATTAATCTCAGAATATTGTGTTACTGGTTTAATTTCATGGACTTATTCCATTTTTGTTTGAAATGTATCGAAAGAAACAAGTCCAAAATACTAGTTAAATACAAGGTAATTCATAAATATTCAAAAGCTGAATGATATTCAGTAACCGATCCCAAAAATCACTACAACAGAAGTGAAATAAAATGAGCACCAAATCGAAAAGACAGATAATACGGAAGTTGTGTATCAGCTAAATTTACTGCCTGTCGTTTTCCTGAATCCCTATAGAGTCTGTTTCGCTTAAGCAAAGTACAGTAACATTTACTGTGAGATGCATGCAGAAACTGAACGAATATAAAAGGAGGCCGTCTTCTTCCGACTGTTCGCGAGTTTTGTCTCCAAAACTACTGGACGAAGTTCGATTAAATTTTGTAGTGAGGGTGTACATGTCACGCCGTCTGGCGAATTTAATTGTGATTCGTCTCAATCCAATATAACAGCTACTTTTACAGTTTTATTAAATTTCTCATAAGCAGCTTATCATACAAAATATTTTCATGTGACGTAAAGTGTACATTTCGTTTAGATTTTTGTGTTTTTAAACACTACAAACCACAGCGAACATTTAATAAAGCACGGACAAATAGTTTCATATTATGCAATGTAACGTCTTAATTACTATTAGCTTTGCAACAATAAACTTATCGGCATTGACTCGTCAGTGCCAGCCTCGGTGCGCTGTACGGACCTTTAATCCTTTACATGCTGCCAGCCTCGGGGCACCGTACGGCTTGTATGCATTTAAGTGTAGTATAAATGTCAAACCGCTCCGTCCTGGGGAGTAGTTGGAATTTAAACCGCAGTGTCGTTGAGGGCTTAATTAGGGGTTTTATTTCGAATATACGGAGACAATTGAGTAATGTTTATGCAATATCCCAAAGAAAACATTTTGAGGACATCACTTCATCGATACACGTTTACACTGTTAGTAATATTCGCATCCTTTTCTGTAACGCGTCCTTCATAATTAGCTCGAATTAGAGACGTTGCTAGAGAGTAATTTCAGTCAAGTGAATGAGTGTAATGCATTTTTGAAACTATGAGCGCGAGTTCTTACCCACTCCATGGTTATATGACGTCTACAGACCTTGGCCTCCATTCCGCTGTGTTATTTGTTTTTTTTCCATCTCGTCACTTTTATCTGTAGTAAGTTATACCCGGCAACTTCAGCCATCTCAGTCTAGTCTATCCTACCTACTTTGGCTTACTGTCAAAAAAATGTCGTAAACGTTTTTTTATGCCTTGTAGTCGCATTACGCAGTCACGCCGACTTTTACGTTTTAATGCCTGCTGCAGATGAGGATTTCATACAGGGACATAATTTTATCTGACCATTATCGTTTTTCACTTCCTGTCGTCTCGCTGATCCCATAAGACGTCACTATCATGTTGAGGTTAGCAAGAAGTGTGAGGGTATTCTGTTACATTTATTTCACAAATGCTTCAGACGTATATACTATATGTATTTTCACTGTTCTAGTGCAGGTAGCGTACAACTTTGCTTGTGCCCCCGAAGGGGGACTTGCCAAAATACCAAAAGCGGCGGTAAAGGTGGCTTCAAGCACAGGTAACGAAAGGAGGCACCAGGAAGCCAGTACCTTTCATGTGGTGACGTAAGGCCTTTATGAAATACGGGTTTCGTGGTTGTGTAATAGTCCGACAATAGACGGATGACAGCACCTTGGGGGGACACTGGACAAACGAACTCGGTGTTTTTGACGTCTATTGCTGGCACTCAGATGTCTCCTAATCTGATAACTTTCAAATGTCTGAGACAGTCTGAGATGTGACAGTTACATTCGGAATAATGTATGGAAATGTGAAATGTTCACAATATGATAGTCTGAGGAGGCCTGCAGTAGATGGAGGAGCAGTGTTGAAATATATCTAAGGAAATGTTGGGATGTGGTCTGGATTCCTCTGGTTCAGGATAAGGATTAGATGCGGCATCTTTTGAGTGAACCTTTGGGGTCCACAATAGTCGGGAATTTTTTAAATACCGTCCCCTTAACCCTTTAAAGACGAAGTGTATCTGTTTTATATAGGGACTCAGTGCGTACCGCGCTGTAAACACTCTCCACTTCGGTTATAAAAACCAGTCTCTTAATGTTTTATAAGGCAAAAGTTGCTGTTTGTTCTGAGATCCGTACAAAACACATAAACGCAATGTGGGCACCACGTAGAATTTTTTAATGTTAAACCTGGTGGTACGTAAAGTTACCGCTAGGCTTTAAAAGGTTAAAAGTAATTATCGGTATATGTGCAGGAGCTGCATGGCAATTATCTGTAAGGGTCCTTGTAATACTGTGTAAGTGTAAAAAATTGGAAGCCTATGCAGAAGTTCTGAGAATGGTTCGTTCTTGTGGGAGATTCGAGGTTCTCACAGCGGTGTTGCTGAAGTTTGAAATACTGTGGGATGTTACGTCATGACGAATGGTAAATAATTACCCGTGTTTCGAAGCGTCACAGTGCCCTCATCTTCAGGGTCAAGTAGTCGAAGAAGAGTTGAGCTTCACCGTGAAGATAAAGGTATGGCGATTCTTCTAACTACGTGTAACTATTTGCGAGACTACGCGGTGTAACCGTACGGAAGATTTCTTTCGTTCTTAGTTGGTGAGGATTTGAATGGTTCGTCGTGAAATGGACATAGGTCGATTTCATGAAGGCTAAGACAGACAAGAGTTGCTGGAAGTACACTGTTGTGTGCCAAACTTAACTAGTCATGTCTGCGTTTAACGCTTATGCGTGTCAGCAACTCGAAAGCCCACAGGAAGTTTGGAGTTTGTAACAGTCATGCAGCAGAAACCAGGACCACATCTTCCAGTGCGTATTGCTTTCTCATGTGAGACCGGACGTGAAATTTCTTTGTATACTGCTGACAGACTAGCTTGTTATGTTCATCGGGTTATATGTACACAGTTTAGTATGAGTTAATGCTTATAAGGAAAGGTAAAGCAATACCTGTACAGGCCTGGACATGCCCCAAAAGTTCCAGGAGGTTGAGACACCCAGAATTTCTAGACAGTCGGCACATGAAGGTGGTAAGCTTGTCAACCCTACGCACCGGCCGCTTTTACTCATTTACCCCCCCCCCCCCCAGGAAATATTTCTGGTACTCATTTCTGTTAGAAGCTGAGTCGAACCAGGGCCATAGTGCGGCGGGAAGGATTAAGTCAGTGTGAACATCGGGAATCGAACCCGCAACCTTTCCAGCTTGTAGCGCAGTGCCTCAACCAACTGCGCCACCGCGTGTCCGGAGTTAATTCTTACAATTAGTTGTTTCAGTCCACGTCATTAAGGCATATGGGGGGAGTGGAGGCGTCATTACACTCATTCTTAACCACGGGACTAAATGGAGGTGAGTGTTCAGCTTCACCCCCCGGCCGTTTTATCACCGGCGTCCGCGGAGTATGAGGCTATACGGACTCCAGAGCCGGTCTAGATGTTTTAGAGAAGAGAGAAATCAACTGCCCAGCCAGGAATCGAACGATGATTCCTAGGTCGTCCAGCACGTATTATGTTACTGAGACAGCTGTCGCGGCTGCGAGAAACAACAGACGGACAAATATGGTGTATTTAAGCTACGTAATTTGAGTAATGGAATCTGGCACTAAGAACTAGCAAACTGGTAATAATAACAGCTCACATCAAAGCGTTGTCACTGTACAGATATCTGAAGTGCTGATCATATAATTTTTATTTAACACTAACCAGTGTAATTTGATGTGAATATGAAGTAAATTATTTTCGTGTAGCGCTACTTGTATATCGACACAAGCTATGTACTACACGGTAATGGAAAAAATGTACAGAATCCGAAATATTTGAACTTAGTATATACATTCCATCTTATTGGAATAATATTAAATAATAAAATATTGGTAATAAAATTAAACAAAACTTACGGTTGTAAAAGATAAAAAAAAGAGGTGAAGTTGTTTCTGTGGACACCATGAAAGCATAGGGGGGAAAGTGGAGTTACAGATCCTCTGATTCTTAACCTTTTACCTTCGGGTAAAGAGACCCCGACACCCATGGAATAGGAGGCTGGGTGGGCGCGCGAGAGGCGGCCTGGAGAAGAGAGAAATCCCTTTCCGCAGCATAAAATCGAACAACTATTCCTCGGTCGTGAAGCCCACACTCTAGTCACTATACCAACTACGCTGTTCTGGTTCCATACATGTACGGGTAGTTTTACCGTATAACAAACAACACATTAAATATTCCAAATTAACCCTTTAAAGACGAAGAGTGTATGTTTCGTATAAGGGCTCAGTGCGTACCGCGCTGTAAACACTCTCCACTTTGGTTATAAAAACCAGTCTCTTAATGTTTTATAAGGCAAAAGTTGCTGTTTATTCTGAGATCCGTACAAAACACATAAACGCAATGTGGGCAACACGTAGAATTTTTTAATATTAAACCTGGTGGTACGTAAAGTTACCGCTAGGCTTTAAAAGGTTAATTACTGTAACCAAGCTCTCCTTCATTCTATATATTCTGTATAATCTCGGTAACCGACAGCATCGTTAAATAACACACATTTCATGTCTTGGATTATGGGGGTTAAGATATGATGAAGTGGAATCCAAAAGTAATTTTCTGTTGGGTTTTCAGGCGCGTTCTCAAAATTGCGAAAAGCGGCTGTTAGCTTCGTCATGTCCGTCCGTCCGTCCGTCCGTCCGTCCTCATGGAACAACTGCTCTCACTGGACGGATTTTCATGATATTTGATATTTGAGTATTTTTCGAAAAACTATTGAGAAAACTCAAGTTTTATTAAAGTCTGACAAGAATACCGGGCACCTTACATGAGGACCTATGTATATTTATGATAATATCTCGCTGAATTTTTCTTAGAATGAGAAATGTTTCAGGCAGAAGTTGTAGAGAAAATCAAAGCACACGTTTTATGTTGCATGCGCTTTGCGTGCCGGATAACACTCACAGTATGTAATTTATTTACTTACTGCTTTTGCACTGCAACAATTGTTACGCGAACGCGCCTTATTTTTACGTTATACGTACATGGCCTATCTTCAACATTAAAAGGACTAAGCACAAATAACCGTCCCTAAGTGCTGAGCAGTTTAACGATCGGAATTAGTAAATATCAGTGCCGTAATTACTTGCTGTTTAACTCTTTCTTGTCTTCAACATTATTTTTCCGTAATATTTTACGATGGTAACTATGTGTACCATGTGCTTTAACATTTAAAACCTTTGCATCTTGCCCACGTAGTATATTCGTGCGTTTCATATAATTCTGAGGATAGACAGAAATTGCGAACATGTCGCTAAATATCATTAGCCCGTTGCTCTTTGCAATGGACACGGACTGTGTTCGCTGGGGGGTAGAAACTGAATTTTCGTGTTTAATGTAGGTAAAATTTATGCTTCAATGGGTTAAACAATTTGAAATTTTGCCACTCGATTTCGCGTAGTCAAGCAGTCCTGCTTGACCCTTGAAGAAGGGGCTGATAGGTTGTCCCGAAACGTCGGTTTAAAAAACTACCAATCTACGCTGTATAAGATCCCAGAAGAGCGTAGATCTCATTTACACCACGGTGGAAACCTGAAAACACAGCATTACGTTTATTATAGGGGGAAAATTTACATTTCTGAAGTTTCCCAGGCAGTTTCATGTAATAAATATTTAAAAATTGGGATCGTACCTGAAATTAAACACACAGTATCCATTACAGAGTCCAACCGGAGACTCGCGTATACGGAAATAAATTATCGGTGTTTGTTCTGAGAATCACACGGGAGACTTTGTGTGGGCAGAACGCATTGTTCCAGTGTTAAAGCAAGTACGTAGTACAGTAACCACTGTGTTTTTAAGGGCTTGACTGAGAGCATGTAATCCCACTTTCCTACTTCTGCTTATGAATAGGCACAAATGAAATTCCAGCGTGTGAAACAAATTGACCTTCATGTCTAGGAGCCATGAGCTGTCAGTCCTATAAATAGACATTAAACTTAACCCAAAACGACGACTTTGTATATATATTTGGCGCTTCTCATAGAGTCACACGACATGAACGACTTCAGTCGTGTAAATAAATGTTAGCGTACTGACACTTTTCCCACTGGAGCCCTTGAGCATATCAGAATTGCAAATTTGGACTACGGTGACGGAAATTTGTGCATCACTGATGTACTGTGTCTTCTGCACTGTTAAAGTGACCAGGTTTTCATTGCAATTTATATACATCCAGTTTCGACTGATAAAGGCCGAAGGGACGCAGGTTTGAATTCTACGTGCGTTTCTGATGTTTCTGTGTTCGTATTTTATATGTACACTGAAAGAACGGAAAGGTTTATGGCAGTTAGGGGAATCAACCGATGGGTGTTTGTTAATTCTCCTCTATATAATTGTCTGGTCGATGGCCTCGTACAGTGTACCGCTATTTCATCTGACAGAGATCAGTTGTCACTTCCATCCACTATTCCACCGCGAGGGGGGGGGGGGGGGCATTGGCTGTGGTTCATGCGGAATGAATGCCTACAGGAAGTGGGAAACGTTATTGGTCTTATAAAATAATGACTATGTACAGGACCAAGTCGGTCGAACTACGTTACTTTCAGTGCTTATTCCTCATTAATATTTTACCATATTTGATATAAGTTTTGTTTCTTCGAAGTTTGCAACAAAATATTTTTACACTCAAACGGTCAAGGTGATTGGAGCATGCGAAATGACACAGAACACCTTTGAAACGTCACTTTCATCTTACGTGTAGACATGTAACGACGAGCATATGGAGCAATGAAGGGTAAAGGCTTCAGTTGAGATCACAAAGGCGTACTGGAGAGGCACGTTTTTACACAGTCTAAAGCCCGGATACAATCTGGATATGAGTGAATTCGGTCACTTTACTCATTAGCCATACAGCCCTCTGTTCTCGTTACACGTCATTAGGTCTGTGATTTTTTTTTAACTTACGATACCGACACGATGGACATGCAACTTGCAGGTAAGATTAATACTTTGTCATACGACATAGGATACTGAAAATTCGTGTTCTGTTGATATGTAACATGACAGGCAATGTATACGTATAACGTAACATTGGCGCGTTAGCTTAACCACTGTTGTCATGGAAACGTGATGTTGTTGACCTGCATGTAACTGTTAACAATGTAAATAATTGTGTTACCACTGAAACGCAACAGTGAGTTCTCTTTGCGCTGTTGTCATGCTGCACAATATTGCGTACTGCTATCAACCATATAAACGTAGTGGGGTCTTCATGTAACGTGCCTGATGTTGTCCGATTTTAACCAAATTTGCAAGTTCTCAACAGAGATTCGTGCAAATTTCCAATGCCATACGAATATCCGTCCAGTGGGAAACGCGCTGATACATGCGGACAGAAGCATGGACAGACATGACGAACTAATTAGGCGCTTTTCGTTATTTATGTGAACGCACCTAAAATACTTCCAGTTAAGGCAGTTTTTGTCTTAGACGGAAAATAGTAAGGGGATCGCTTAACATGTTTAGTTTATGTTTAAATTTGGTGTTGGTAGCTGAGGAAGCTGCGTAGACGGACAGACATGATTGTGGTATAATTGGATATTTCACATAAGTATGTACATCTCAGCTCTGTGTAAACACTTGCAACACAGCTGCGTCACGAATATGAGGTTATGTTTATTAGCACTCTTAACCAGGTTCGATCTTTGCTAAATTTACGTATTAATGGGTTAAACCTGTTGTGTGCACCCGCGCATAGTACTGTGATGAACATTAAAAAGCAGCATGTACTGTACATGTGTCTTCGCGCATGTGCGGAAGTAATTGCTCATGTGAGTCACCCAGGTTCCCAGGATGTCGTCCCTTGCATGTTAATCGATGACCTAACATCGCAGTATGCCTTGAGGTACGATGAATTTTGAATATTCTAAAGCAACAGCCTTGAAGAGTCCGTTTTTCTGGGATGTGACGCTGTGTCATTGGGCATTGACGCATCAAAGAGGGGGGGTGGTGCGGCCGGGCTGCAGCCCCCCCCCCCCATCCAAAGCGAAATTTAAAAAACACCGATTTTGTAGACACAGTGTTATCAAAGGTTTTACGTGATTTACGCTTCAGCTTAAATCAGCCACTGAAATTGGCTGATGAATAGTACACTGGAATATTAAAAACTATAAATAAAACTTACAAATATGTAGATTATCTTCTTTTTCAGTTAGTTTTAATTTTCCCTGTAACCTAACTAGATGTTGGCTCGGAGATTTTGACATGATTTTCATAACACAGTTCTTAAAATCAGACATAAAATATATATATAGCCTCAGGGTCAGCCCCCCCCACCCCAAAGGAAAATTCTGGGTGCGTCTATGTCGTTGGGTCTGTAGTTGCCTTCATCTTCAGGGTCAGGTGTTCTTAGATTGTTTGCTCTGAAGATAAAAGCATTACGATATTCTTCTTTAATTGTTTGAAGATAAAAGCACTAACGAGCCTTTCATACGTCGCGAACTACATAGTATCACACCCCAGAAGAATTAATTATACAGAAGAACCACTGTGAAGACCTCAAATCTCACAACAGAAACCGCATTTTTCGTACAGGGTGACGAAAGCTCTTTGATAGTATGTGAACAGTGCCAGCTTACAACCACTGAGGGGACGTCATTGATTAATTTCTGGATTTATATTCCTTGTACCTGAAATTGAAATTTTCACATTACAAGTGACGAGCTCAGTTTGTACCGCGCAGTAGACACACCCCGACAGAGTTTTAAAAATCAATCACTTAATGCTGTATGGGGAAAGAATCGCGGTTTGTTCCGAGATCCATACAAAACACGCAAATAAAGCTGAATCACATTACAGGCTCAGGTCGTACCACACAGAAAACATTTCTCTGTTTTTATGTCTCCTGATATCTAGTGGTGGTCTGTGGAACTCCATCGTTCTCATAGTTGTCCTGCCATCTGGCGGCGGCCCATGGAACTCCAAGCGTCACATACCTTTGCATCTTACTGAATTTTATATAAGATTATAATAAATTATTGCAATAAATTACCTATATCATAACATGCGTGTAATTTACATCTAAACATACCCTATCCTACTTCGTGGCAGTTACATATCTTCACGCTGAAATAATGAGACATATTCACCTGTTCCCGACAGGCACAGCTGTTCCCGTAGCCTCAAGACGGGGCTTGTTCTTGTCCCCGAAACATAGTGTTTTATTTACTGTTTGTCTTCTTTATATTTTTAATTCGAAAACACCAGACGATGGAGAAAGTCAAGCTGACAATCTTAAATGTGATATACCATCTTCAGGATCTTGCAGAAATGCATTCATCATTTGTGCCAAGCATGACAGATGCCCCGCCCATTCCATACTCCTCCATTTCATCGCCCTAGAAAGCATTTGGTGAAGAATGCTAGGCTTTAAGCGAGTTCGCATAGTCGCGAAAAGCGCCTAGTACTTTCGTCATGTCCGTCCATCAGCCGATCTGTCCTCATGTATCAGCAGGGCTCCTACTGGGCAGATCTGCTTGAAATTTGATATTGGGGACGTTTATGAAAATCGGTCGAGCAAATTCAAATTTGGATGAAATTGGGTAAAAATGTCGGGCACCTTACATGGAGACCTAAGTATGTTTTATTGTTACCGATGACAAAATCTCCATAAAATCATTGTTGACGGCAACAGATAGCGCAACAACAAAAGCAACGCATTGTCGAATTTCCATGACAGCGTTTTAAGTATTGTTGACACTTGACGAAAAGTGGTTCCATAGTACACAAAACTCATTGTTGCATTTCCATGGCAACAGTGGTTACGCGAACGCATGGCACTGTTGCGTTATAGTGCATTGCCTAACTTGTTAAGACCCGCCGTACGCCTAGATATCCCAAATGTTCTCATGTATTCGTATTTTGAATTAACCCTTCAAAGACGAAGCGTATCTGTTTTATATAAGGACTCAGAGCGTACCGCGCTGTAAACACTCTCCACTTCGGTTATACAAACCTGTCTCTTAATGTTTCATAAGGCAAAAGTTGCTGTTTGTTCTGAGATCCGTACAAAACACATAAACGCAACGTGGGCACCACGTAGAATTTTTTAATGTTAAACCTGGTCGTATGTAAAGTTACCGCTAGGCTTTAAAAGGTTAACATTTTGCGTGCATGCAAATTTCGCGTGCCCCTTTACGTGTCGTACATCTCCTTCCCTCATATCAGCTTCATTTATTTGATGATCGTCATAGTATTTGTTGAAGAATACAGACATCGCGTTTTAAATTTAACTTCACTTTTTGTCACCTTAAAGTCTCCACAAAAATTGACTTGTCGGTTTCATTTCAACTTCATGAATATTCTGTCATTTTGTTTGTTGACATTACACCATCTATAGAGGCAATATAAGATAATTAATAATGTATTTAGTCGATTTTAGGTTTGAGAACATGTCGTTCCATGTTTTGCAGTGTATTTTGAGGAAAATTCCACCTTTAAAGTGTTACAGGGGTTTCTCTTTTTGTGCAGTATTTTAAACATTTTAAACAAAAACTTGTGTTTGTTATTTCACGAAGCCGAAATCGTTTCATTACGATCCCTGCAACACTGCCCTCGATCAAAAAATTAACATTACCACATCCAGTGCTGCCGTGCAGTTTCAGAAATAACTTGAAGTAATTTTTCTACAATATATCCATACAAGGAATGAAAGAATGTTTGAAGAAGTACTTAGACACAGAGCTTAGTTAAGTAATGCCGATAAAAATGATCTCATGATTGTAACCAAATTTGATGTCATCTCATATCTTGTTACGCATGACAGCGTGGCAGCACATGATACGAATGGATGTAATTGCAGAAGGGCGAATTCTTCTGGCCTCGAACATTTCTGGAAAGTTCTAATTGTGAATGTGATACCTACGACGGCTTCCATCCGTTGATCGAATTAAAAAATTAAAAAGGCTCTGACGAGTGTATTCCACGAAAACTTTTTCCATGTCTCAAATTTTATCTTGACATTTATACTAGTTTTATCATACAATTCTTGTAATTTGTCCGGACTGTATTTAAGAATCTGTAATAGTATTAATCACCATTTATTCTGTTCACCATACATTTTGTTCATGGGTTTAATGTGGACATTTTATTTCACAATGGTAGTTTTCACACGTTTTATTAATATATTTTGTCACACTCAACATCTTTTTTTAAGTTCTCACATGCATCTCTCGAGGTTCACACACGCTACAACGAAACATTCAGAGGCGCACGATGAATTATTTATTATCCAGTGAGCGTGTCGTCGTTATTTATTTCGTTACGTAAAGTACTGTAGCCTACATTGACACTTCTTATTTGCGATCACCTTCGAAGAACCACCGTCGCACCTGTACCGACGTAGTTTTCCTTCGGTTAATTGTTGTATATACCGCCTTATGGTAGACCTTCATTCTTGTTTATTTTAAAAGTCTGTTCTTTTGCTAATTAACCTTTTCAATCTTAGCGGTAACTTTACGTACCATCAGATTTAACATTCAAAAATTCTAGATGGTGTTGACATTTCGTTTATCTGTTCTGTGTGTTCATTCTCAGAACAAACAGCAACTTTTGCCGTACACAACATTAAGACAGTACTTTTTAAAACCGACGTGGAGAGCGTTTACAGCGCGGTACGCTAAGTATCCGTATATAAAACAGACACGCTTCGTCTTTAAAGGGTTAAGCACCACAGATGACATAATTGGAGGGAAGACTTCTTTTGGGATATTTATGGGGAAAGACCGACAGAGTGAGGTAGTGAATTTCTTGGTACGAAACACTGCATGGGGGTGAACATCTCTGGATGGTCTAATGCTGACTCTAGAGCGAAATGAAAGAGTTCCATGGTTTTGTGGGACTTTACGGGGACGGCCACGTTAGAAGCTACAGTATACTGAACCTCCAGTGGTCTCGTCCACCTTATTTCACACGCTTCTGCTACTTCACTCAGCACAAGTTCTTTCCCAGAACGACCCTGAGATTAATCTGATGAATCCTGGGAAACAAACTCACCATCCTACGTTCAAGATCGGCGAAGCATTGGTTTACCGTATCGTGTGGACACCCATCGCATCACAGCTGACGGCAAAGTCAGTTGAAATGCATATGCATGAAGTTCACACATGAATTTACTAAATCTGCGTATTCATTTTCTTTTAAGTTCATGTATGTGTTTACTGAATTCACGCATGAATTTTCGTAAGTTCATATATGCACAACCTAAGTTCACACGCGTATTTCCCCCCAGAAGTCAGTGGGCTGTTGCCACCTTGAATAAGTGTTGTGACAACATTCTTTACGTGTAAAAAATGACGAGTATCCACATGAGCACGATGGATGTCATGGCCACTTTATTTAGCACGGGCTTTTCCTTTGTGTGAACTGTGGTGCAGTCCTTCATAGAGACGCGAATATCTTCAAAACTTTTATTTCTTCGTTTAAAATCCTTATCGCTTCCTGTACACGGAATGACCCACTTTTCAATTCTCGCAGTAATGGGGTTGAATGTGCTGTGGGTGCCCGTAGCTTATTTAAAGGGGTGTTACCACTGTAGAACATGCAAATTTTAACCTAGTGCAGCATTCGTGACTAAAATGTATGCTCACCACAGACTTCTGTTCCATCCCTTCCCCCTCGCTCTTCTTATGTTTTCTTTCTTTCTTTCTTTCTTTCTTTCTTTCTTTCTTTCTTTCTTTCTTTCTTTCTTTCTTTCTTTCTTTCTTTCTTTCTTTCTTTCTTTCTTTCTTTTTAAATTCAAGTCGCAGGCCTTTGAAGCAGTTATTACTTCTTTACATTTGATTAGTTCTAACCTCTTAATGAAGCAGTCGTCTGTTCGTTCAATGAACGGACTGTTGTCCTATTGTGAAATTATTTTTGCACATGTAGTCTATCCAATTATATATTTTTATTTTCTAGTTTGTGGGATTTGAGTTTTTCACTGCCATCACTGTATTAATATTTTGGCCTTACGGGATGTGATGTCATGCAGTTTGGTAGATAGGTGTAAGCGCCCTGCAAAATATGCTGCCCTACCCTCAGGGTACGAATTTCGTATTACTGTCCTATATGAGCTTAACTAAGATCCAAATCTCGTATCAGTATAGTTCGGGTGCAAGAGAACTTTAAAAAGATAAAGGTAAAGGTAAAGGTTTCCCTAATAAATCATGAAGACTCAGAAAAGAGATGGAATGTTGGGTTTCCATCCCTACCTTGATATTCGGCACAACCAGGACGGCAGAGTTGCCAGCTCTAAGCGCCGGCTGCACTTTACCCGCAAGAAAATTCCTTGGTACTCATTTCTGTTACAGGCTGAGTGGACACCAGGGCTACTGAATGCGAACAGAAGGAATAGGTCATTTGAAAATTTCGAAGGACTCTACTGGTACTCGAACCCGGAACCTCCCGTCTTGTGACACAGTGCCTCAACCAACTGCACTTGCGCCACGGACATTAAAAAGAACACGACCAAATGCTTCAGTGTGAGGATATCAGAAATATTAGTGGCTACGTTTAACCGTAATACAAAGAAAAAGATAGATGTGTGCCTTCTGTTAGGAGAACCACAGAGGAAAAGATGGCTTCGGAGGTCTAGGGGTTTATGTGAGGATAATATAAAAGCTTGTATCAGATGAGATTGGAATATATGAACTGGTTCAGGACAGGGTGTGATGGTGGAATTTTGTAGGCAGTGGCGCAGTTGGTTGAGGCACTGCGCTGCAAGCCGGAAGGTCGCAGGTTCGATTCCCGATGAGGTCATTGGAATTTTTCAGTGACTTAATCCTTTCGGCCGTGCTCGACTCATCCTCTAACACAAATGAGTAACGGTGTTATCTCCTGGGGGTAAAGGCAGGCAGTGCTTAGGGCTGACAACCTTGACACCTTCATAAGCCGACTCTCTAGAAATTCTGGACGCCTCAACCTCCTGGAACCCTAAGGGCCTGCCAGGCCTGTAATGGGACTGCTTTACCTTTAGCTCTGAACCTGAATTAGATAAATTCTGACTGTAACGCAGTTTTCCGCATAATTTCACATAATTTCAAATCGTGTGTAGAACATGCCCGTTAGAATGCATTTCTCGTTTCATTATTTTCCCGTCTTTACTGGAAGTCTGTTGCATGACATCTTGGTCCACGTGATGGCGGTATTACGGAATCTTTTGGCGCAGTGATTTAGATTATGATTCATGGTTTAACTTTGTTAAGTGTTTGAACTAGGGCAGGGTCTGTACATTACAGTCAGTTAACAGAGTAAGAAGAAGGACTGAAGAATCTCTGTTTGCGAAAGATTACGTGGAGAATAGAGTAGAGCATCAGTGACAGGGGCTACGGCTTCTAGAACTCTCACTGTTTGCTTTTATTGCGCCATTACGTTATTATGGACGAAGAAGGACTTTGAAACGGAGCCACACCTACTGCTAAATTTAACGATGATGATGTGACTGGCGTGTATATGTTGCACAAATTGTGTCTGTCTTTCATAACTGCCACGATTAATTTTTATTTGTTTAGCAAATATGGGATCGACTCCGCTCTGTAGGTTCTTTACCACTAGATCAAAGGCGTCTGTCAGTCTGCACTGAAGTGTTCTCCGCATTTTGTCGAATTTTGTCAAATTTCTAAATACAGGATTTCTTGTAACCCAAGAGTAATTCTACAAATCAGCCAGGACAATCCCCACTTGTGTTCATTTCGTTTCAAATTTTTCAGGAAAGTTCACTGAATTGTGTTAGCTGTGAACAATACTGTACACGCATGATAAAGCTAATTGCTGCCTTCCCGTGCAACTGTTTTGCTGATACACGTCGTTTGTAACTTCGTTTACGTTCTCGGTGCCAGCATAATTGTGTATGTATGCGTTTTGTCGTAGCCGCTAACTTGCAGATGGAAAAGAACCCATCAACTATGAATTCATCTTTTGCATAAAAAGATCTAGTGCCTTTGATAAAGACAGATTTGTTTTCTCCTTCCCATGTATGAAGTTATTCCACTTGCAGTTAGTGTCGAAGGGGCGTGAAAGATTTGCAGTATTGTAGGTTGCTGACTTCTGCCCTACACCAGTTATCAAGGCCGCATCAGCTACAGTAATTTGAAGTAGACTGTGTCATTTGTAGACCGTGCAACACTTGCAATTGAAAAAAAATTTTACACCATCCTAGTACACGCAACTTTAATATGTCATATTTATTTCCAGTAGTTTCCTCGTACGTGTTTGGATGTCACAGATCATCGTCAAAGAGAACATCACACACACACACACACACACACACACGCGCGCGCGCGTGCGCGCGCGCGTGTATATATAAAACACCCTTGCTATGAGTGAGTGATTGAGTCCACAGTAATGGGCAGTAATCTGTAACGGTGTATAATAATTGTATTAGGCGATAATAGTCGACAGTAATCCATCCAGGTCGATTACAATCGAAAATAAATTTTAATCACCGCCAGTAACCGATAATTGATATTTATAATTAGCAGTCGATAGTAATCAATAGTAATGTATATTTAATGACAGACAAAGTTAGCAGGTGGATTGTTGTAAGATTAAAGAATGGACAGATGAAAGAGGCCTTGGAGGAGCGAGTCAGTGCGGTGGCAGCGCACATACCCAGGCTAATAATAATAATAATAATAATAATAATAATATAAAAATTTGTTGGTTCCACTCGTGTTGCTTCTAATACGTTTTCTCACGCATGATGACTTTTAAGATCGATATATATATATATGAGAAGATTATAATGGTAATAATTATGACATATTAGAGGTATATGTACTATAATAATTTAGAATTTATTTAACCTACAACAATCTATCTTCTTCAGAACTAAGAATCCGGAATCAAAGCGCCGCAGTCGACACCGTTTAGGCTAATTGTCTGGGGCTGAAAATTTCTGGCAGTTCTACGGAACATTACACTGTATCAGCAAACCAATCAAATTATGACGCTTATAAAGTGCACATTTTTATGTCGGATCCTTTATGTCCTGCGAAATTTGAATTCTTTTTTATTAACAGTGTACCATCTTTGTGTTCCCACCATGGCAGGAAAAAACCCGCCTACGTCAAACCATTCCTTTCTTCGCCTACATCTCATACAGACGCTCGTTTTCCATATGAAAGGCGGAGAGGGAGTAGGCAGTGGTTATAGCATAGAAGTTAAACTTAGCTCCAGAAATAGGACGAAAGAGACTGGCTCAGACACTGCATTCCCCTATCCCGTATCAGAGAGCTTCCGACATTGATTCTCATTCCCATTCAGAAATATCCAGTGCAACTGAAAGAAATATATTTGTTTAACTTTCTGTTGAACAGCAACTCCTTTGAGAAGTTTCATCAGTTCGTATTATTTTTATGGGCAGACTAAAAGTATAGCCCACAGTGAAATTTGCTGAAAAGGAGATGGATTAAGAAACATGTCTTGATCATAAAATGCCTCTTGTCCCGAGGATGCAGTTCGGAATTTGAACGTGGTGCGTCCCTGTAGTATGGTAAGCATTAAACAGCTACGTTAATTTCAACGCCGTCTGTCTGTGGTACTATCCTTGTACTGCACGATTCTGCCCCACTGAGCTTTCCTACCCTAAGGGTTTAATAACCGCAAAGCAGACGAAAAATTGAAATTTGTCTTCTTCTATCTTTTAATTGGTAGTTTCTGTCTGATTTCTACTATCGGACAGACTCGCTGGATGGGGGATCGGCAGCAGTGTGGCGGCCTGGAACACAGAAAAATGCTAGCGGGGTTCGAATTCACGATCCTTTGGGCACCCGGCCACTTGATTGATTAATTTTGAGTCCTGCATAATGCTATCAATATAAATATGTTTTTTCTACTGTATTACGTACACAAAACAAGTAGGCCGTAACAGTCGGGATTCCTCACATTTCCACGTTCTGAAAAATGGCAAGTGATAAGATTACTTGTTTTATATATATGATATATATATCAGTTATATATATATAAGATTACGTGTTATAAGATAAGACTCTTCCATCTGTCTTCTGGGATAAGACAGCGTGTAGTCTGGGAGGACGGTACCATAACTTCGGAGGAACGTGTTGTCTCCATTACAGGCTAGAAGATAGAGTAGCTCCTATCGAAACGACTGCAAATTTGTACCAGGCTACACTGCGTCACGTTCCAGAGTCCTGTAGTTCATTTTCGCCTGCATATGCTGTTTCTGTTCACATTGCTGGTGGTGTTCGGATTTCCGTCATATTTCAAAATGTCACTTCAATTAAGCAATTCACTGTTCGTCCACATTGTAAATATGAATTCATGTCAGCTTCTCTTCCACCTTCCCTTAGCACAAGCTGAATGTAGCTGAGCTGTTTCGAGCCCTCCAGTTCATGGCGGTATGTTACTGCAAACTGGGCCACGATCTCTTTGTAGTAACTCGTTGTTTCTATCATTTACCATCTTACCATTCGGCGCTGTATCATCTGAGCTGCCTACAGAGTCGTAAAAGAAACTATAAATACACTTTAAAAGTTCCTTCTGGGGGTGTGTTTTCTTCTGTTGGTTTAGGGAGGGAATGTTACGAGTAAGGTATTTTAAGCAAAGGATGTAGTAATGGGAAGAGCACGGTTCAGATTTTACTGGACCTAATGCGTTGTATTTAGCTGAAAACTGATATAATGTATAATTTTCGGAAATGCGGTTGCCAGAAACCCTTCCAAATATCAGAATGTAATAAAAAACAAGCAGTCCTTTCTGAGGATGAGAGAAAAATAGGAAAATTAATTGATACAGCACTGGCAAAGAATTCTTATAAGGCAGTGTGTAGACCATTTTCAGTTGTGTATGGCAGGTTTGTTAGTATTGGTGTTTATGACGTTCAGACTGAAATATCCCATTTTCTATTCACATCACATAAAAGAGAGTAATGTTCACTTATCATTCGTTATATAATGGCTTTCGAGAGACGCTTGTTTTGAGGATCGAGCAAAAATCAAACGAGTGAACACACACACACACACACACACACACACACACACACACACACACACACACACACACACACACACACACACTCACTCTCTCTCTCTCTCTCTCTCTCTCTCGCGTTATTTTTCCGTCCGTTTAAGAGAAGCAGGAAAATAATAGTCTTATTTTTTCATATACAGAAGGCATTTTAGGGAGTCTGAGGGGAATTTTAACTTTGAAATATCTTATTTTTTTTTCAGTATGTCAGAGATTGGTGATGGCCCGTCTGTGCCAGAAGTACCGCCGGTTAAACCACAGACCGATGGGGAAGGTGGCGGTGGTGGAGAAGGAAACCAGCTGAAGCTAGAAGAGAAAGTGGCCGCAGCTACAGGAACACCCAGTACTACCCCTGTGTCAGGAGCTAGCACACCAAATACCCCAGCTACACCCCCTGGCAAATCAGCACCCACTTTCAAAGCCCAGTTCAAAGCTTTCTCAAAATTTGGAGACACTAAGTCAGATGGACGGTATCTTACTCTTTCTCAGAGCGACAAGTGGATGAAGCAAGCCTCGGTTTTCTCTGGAAAGAAAATAACGACCACGGATACTGGGATATACTTTAAGAAACTGAAGTATGTTTCCGTTGTATCGATTCTAAGAATCGAACAAGACGGCGGGTGACTGTGAAGCGGCTCAGTAGTAAAAAGTGTCACATGGTGAGAGTTAAAGAACTGAGCGTCAGCTGTCGATCCCGTCGGTTTTTAAAACTAATTATTTGTTGTAAAATTAAAATTATTCAAGTGGTTCTTTCCGTCTAGAGACGTGCCTTGTTCTAAAAATAGAAAACCCAACAAAAAGAAGTAAAAGCATGATTGTTATGGTTTGTTCACCATTTTGTCTTGTCGTGAGAATGCATTGCCGAAGCGCGTGGTGTCGGACAGAGGACGCTCAAATTAAAGATAAGAATTTCTCAAAATATGAAACATATTTCTGTCTCATAGCGACAAACCGTCACCCGCCCGTCGTCATGATTGAATTCTGAAATTTAAAATTACATAGTTTTTAGGATTTTAATACAGTGATAAGCAAGATTCTTTGCACAAGGGACAGTTAAAAAATCCCAAAACCCTGTGCAGGCTGCAAATAAAATGATAACAGTGCAAATCGCATTCAAAAAAAATTTACCCTAAGCTTTGAAGACACGAAAATTAAAACTATTAAGGCAATTAAAAATATTAATGTTATATTTAGGATTTCCGAGTTTTATTTTGAAGGATGGAAAAACGGCAGTGAGAAGGCAGCCGCCTTTTTTCCACCAAATTCAGTAGTGTAGCTAGGTTCCTTTTGGCGCCCGGGGCGAGTGACCATAATGACCGCACCTAACAGGAATAATGAATTAAAAAATCACTATAATTTGTTTAACTTTCTTTAATTTGGTGCGATAACTCAAAATCTGTTGACTGCAGAAAATCAAGTTTTTAATTTTAATTTTGCCGCCTGGGGCAGCCCACCATTCCCCCCCCCCCTCCTCCCAGCTACACCACTGCTTGTGGGGAAGTAATTACTTTCTTACACGACTCATACGAAACCCATAAATTCGCACTGTAGAAAACGAAGCGCAGAGTTTTTACATGTTAAATGTGATGGTACATATAGTTGGCATTGAACTTTAACGAGTTCATCCTTAAAGTTCTTCACCAGCGGTCCATAAATTTAAAATGCGTCTTAAAAGGCTGTCTAGGTAAGCCAAAACAAAATACCGCTTTGGGAAAAATGTCTAGAAGAACGTTATCACACGTACGTGATAAACAGCCACTACATGTGCCAGCGTCACCGCAGCTGGATGGTTACGTAACTGCTTAGCACAATTTGCATCGTGACTGCACTGCAAGGACCACGGCATGGAAGCCTTCCGCCGCTGTGTTGCATGGTGCTGTCTTTCGGGCGCATATGTTACGTCTGCTGTGTCCGTCTGTAGTCCTCGCTTCATGTTGGTTGCTGTGAAGCTTACAAGTTAATGACGAAAGGAAAGCGTGTCATTCATGTTCATGCAGAAAGGATAAAAATATATTATTTAAGTCTACATTAAAAATGTGGGCCGGGATAGCGTAGGCGGTATAGCTGTTCGCTACGGGCTGGACGGTCTGAGGATTGAATCCCGGTGGAGGCGAGATTTTCCGCACCCGTCCAGACCAGCACTGGGTCCCATCCAGCTTCCTGTCCAGTAGGTACCGTGTCTTCTTCCCGGGGGTAAGGCGGGCGGAGAGTGGCGTTGACCACCCTCTCCATCTAGCGCCCAGTTTAAAGAAAGAATAAAGCTATACCTCTAGATTGCTACTTCTGATAAACTTTGTTACGTGTTTTGAGACTTCCGTATCGTATTTTGTCTACCTATGCTGAACGACGATGAATCTTTCATGGGATCCGTGATTTCAGGCTTCCGCCGCGATGCTGATGAGATCTACGCTCTTCTGGGGTATAACGCAGCGTCGAGTGGTAATTCTTTACCTTTACCACTCGACGCTGCTTTATACCCCAGAAGAGCGTAGATCTTTTATGGGATGTTAAGAATTCGTAACTTGTAAATGACATCATTGGACAAAGCGGCACAGGGACAGGCCGTGCCATGGCTCAGGCGGTTAGCCGCCGGCCTCCCATCGCGGAGGCCCGGGTTCGGTCCCGGGTCAGTCCATGTGGGATTTGTGGTGGACAAAGTGGCACTGGGACAGGTTTTTCCCCGAGTATTTCGGTTTTCCCCTGTCAACTTCATTCCACCGGTGCTCCATTACTAGGAAAAGGACAAAAATAATAATCATCATCTTCATCACAGGGTTGTACAAGAAGCCTCAAGGCTGCGGTGCGTCCGTAGCGTCTGCTGCGGGGCCCTTCACCACTTAAAAAAAAGAAAGTGGCACAGGGATAGAACTTTCTCAGAGCCCTCCAGTTTTCCCTCTTCAATTGCCATCACTTCAATTGCCATTACTTCAATGCGCCAACCCATATTCAATCATCGAATATCGACACTGTAGAGTTCTTTTACTGACAACGCCGCTAAATACGTGTAAACTACAAAAAAAAAGTAGACTGTCAGCAGACTTTGCCTGCCTTTTTGTGCTTTTCCTGTCTTATGTTATTCTGATTTGAAAGCCATTTAGCCTGCGGCAACAGAATGGTTTGTTGTGTCTGTTTTAGGCAACAAAAGCTGGGTTTTGATGACTACAACAAGTTCCTCGAGGACCTAACCAAGAACAAGAAGGTCGATCTGGAGGAAATTAAATCTAAGATGGCTTCTTGCGGTTCTCCAGGTTTTACAGGCGTAACGGTAAGAAAATTCGTACTTAATGTGGTATTGTGATTACTACTGCTGCTTGGCGTGCATGAAGTATCTATTCGGAAATCCATAAAAGTTCAGTTATTGTGACCGAAGTTTGCCTTGTTTGTGTATAGGTGCGTTTTATTTCGGAAGGGGCATACACATTTTTATAAGCAATGTTAAGCAGTATTACACCAATCACGGGCGAATAAGCTTAAGCCGCCGAGACACAATTTTACAGCAGACAGGGAAAAACTTGATTGATCCTCAATAGACTGACACTTAAGCATGTTATGTTTTTACGAAAATACAAGGGCAAGCAATTTTTTTTTTGTGGACGCAACATTTTGAAGGAAGGTGTGTTTGTAACCCAGCTGTCTTAGTAGTGCGGGAATCTCAGTTTGACAAATTGTGTGGGTTATGACAAATTGCCGTTTCATGACCGATGTGTTTACTCCTTCTCACCGTTCCTTCAAATTTGTATAGAATTAGTGGAACTCCAGCGTATATCAATGTAAATTTTACTTCGTTTCCGTGCAGGATTTTTACCATAAAATATTATCAGAGTGATCAAATCAAAGAGGATGTGATAGGTGGGGCGTGGAGCACTTATGGGCTAAAGAGAAATACATACAGTGTTTTAATGAGAAAACCCAAGAAAAGAGACCGCGGAAACCCAGACGTCAATAAGAGAATATTATTAAAATTGGGGTTCAAGAAACAATTTTGGAGAAGTTTGGACTAGATTCATCTTCCTGAGGATAGAAACAGTTGGAGGGCTGTTGTGTGAATGATAATGAACATTCTGGTTCTGTAAAGTGAGGGAATTTCTTGACTAGCTGAAGAACAGTTAGCTTCTCATGAAGGATTCTGGTTGGTATATGTAGTTCCTATGCGTGGGGATGCTGTCAGGTGTATGGTAATCACTGCTACATTAGTTGTCAAAACAGGTCCCTGCATCAAAGGAAGTGTAATGCATAGGCATATTTGGTTTTTGATATCTATTCAAAAAAAGTCTGAAACATCCGGACTATATAATCATTATCCTGTGCGTGTTAATTGCTTTCTTCTTCATGATTGTTTAATCTTCGTATTGTCTAACGACGCCGTTTGAAGTTACATAGTATTGCATGATACCAGATAAGATATAATGAATTGTGAGAAGGCAAAGATACGGCCTATTTGAACGGGCTGTCACTATGCTGGCCTGAAGGCTGAGGAAAATCATGAAAAACCTGTGAGGATAATACGTAGCCTGGCCTGAATTCAGTCTGGGTATTTTGTCGTTATTCGTTTATTAATAGCAAACGCGATAGGCAATATACTTTTAACGTAATATTGTGGCGCGTTCGCGTAACCATTTTGCAGTGGAAACATAACTGCAGTCTGTGTGTGTTGTGTGTAGGAGATCAGACGGAATTAATAAATTATGAATAATAACTATTAAACATTGTGTGTGTGCGCGTATGTGTCTGTCTGTCTGTCTGTTTGTCTGTCTGTACTCTTGCCTTAGTTGTCGGGCATGCAAATCACATCTTTGCTGTGGAACATTATATTGTCATGTGTGGCCTGTCTGGCTCTGCCATATTTTTCCACATTATCTCAGAAACAGAACGATTTTCGGAAACCATTTATTTTAAATAAATTGTGCGTTTTGATTTTATCTAAAAGTTTTGTCGGAAACATTTCTCAGTAGACCTCAGCGTGATACCATAATTGTACTTAGGTCTTCATGTAAAGTGCCCATTTTTCTTGTCAGAGTTTAACGAAACTTGAATTCCCGCGTGAGATTTTCGAAAAATCCATAAATATCAAATTTCATGAAAATCCGTCCAGTGGGAGCTGAGTTGTTCCATGCGGATGGGCGGACGGACGGATGGACGGACAAAACGAAACGGACGGTTGCTTTTCGCAATTTAGCGAACGTGCCTAAAAAGTGAACGACGTGAGTAGCCTTTCACACACACTTCTCAGGCTGTTTGTGATTTTGATTTTATTTATACAGCTACGTTATTCTTAGGCGCCTTCGCAACATTGTGAAAAAGGACTTAGCTTCGTCATGTCCGTCCGTCCGCACGGAACAGCTCGGCTTCCACTGGACGGATTTTTATGAAATTTGATATTGCAAGATTGTTGAAAATCTGTCGAGAAAATTCACGTTTGATTAACATCTGATATGAAGATGTATGTACATTTTACATGTCTATGAACTCTTCGAATGAGACATGTTTTAGACAACAGCTTTAGAGAAAATTAAAACACATTTTATTTTCAATATTTTTCCCGGAAAATTGTGCCGTTTGTGAGATAATGTGGAAAAAAGACAAGCTGCATTTTTCGTTTCCGCTGCAAGAATGGTTACGCGAACTCGCCACACTGTTACGTTATACGTACAGTGCCTATCTTTTTCATATTTACATGTAATTATAAGCACTTATTTTACGTCTTCTATGACTTTCTTTCAGGGCGGAGGGAAGTCTGCAACTGTAGAACGCCTTACGGATACCAGCCGCTATACTGGCGCCCATAAGCAACGTTTCGATGAAAGTGGCAAGGGTAAAGGTATAGCTGGCCGCAAAGACATCCCTGACAGTTCGGGTTACGTGCAGGGTTACCAAAACAAGGATTCATACAGCAAGAATCATTAGCGATTGTGGGATGTTTTTGGCATTCTCCTTCGTGTTTTGATCTCCCAGTCTGTTCCCCCTTTGTGTGACTTCATAAACCTTACACACAGACTTCAATGTTGTGTTTTGTATTATATTATTGTGTAGGCCTATTTATATTTAAATTGTGGCGGTTGATGCGTTTATTTTTGCTAACTAATCTCAATAAGCTCGATATTTTTGCATTATATGTGGGCATGATTCGGTAATGTTATGATAATCTAAGAAATAAACCGGTGACATAAAAGAACCAAACAAGGTACTTACACTATAAACACAGGAGCCGTAGAAATCGCGTATTATCAAATGTCGTGAAATAAAGAAATGTGAATAATAGCAAGCATTTGCGTTCCTTCAAGATTTCTTTCAATTGTTATCTTGGATCAAAAGTCAACAATCATATTATGGAACAAACGTCAGATTTATTCCTTTTACTCTTAACTTCACGAAGCTACTTTTTCGGCGTTGACATCACTGCTGCTTCCTTTTTACATTAAATGTATAGAGCAGTGTTGCATATTACACAGCATTTACAAATTTATGTGGAAGTAAGTGTAGAATCATATTCATGCATTGTGTAAAAATAAGTGTTAAAACCATACTGACACATTATTACAGCTATTTGTGAACATTTTGCAATTTTGTGACAGGTGTAGAGTAAAGATCACGTCTGTACAGAAACAAATAAATGTCGCAGAAAATGCATTATTATGTAATTGTGTATTTTTTTATTTTTTGTCTGGTAAAGAACTTCGAACGTGATTTTATTCCGTTGTGTACCTAACCTCTGACATTGCCAATAATTTCACTGCCGTAGTTCTTAATTTGACCAATCACGTCTGTCGAAATCGTTCTGTATGTGTGTCTGCAGTGTGTCGAAGTGACGACAACCCCTATGAATATGCAGTGATCAAGGTGCCTTTTTTAAGGGCCCGGCTTTGGCTTACCTTGGGCGTCTTCCGCACAAAAGATAAATGGTATCAACATATGACATGTCAGAGTTCTCCTTATAGCCGACGATAAAATAAGTTTTCAGAGCAACATGTATACATCCAGGGGCGCAGCGGGGGGGGGGGGGGGGCTGTTTTGGTGCTGCCACCTCGTGCGGCAGAGTCCAAAGGGCGTCAAAATAAATATTTTAAATGAACAAATTTGATTTTGTGCGCTGAATAAATTTTATATTATTGAGACAAATAAAAGGAAATTCAATAAATAAGTGTGCTTTCTTTTGAAATTTCACAGCTTATGTTAGCGGCGGCCATTGTGATTACTTGCCTAGCTACGCCCCTGTAGACTTCTAACAAGGTAACAAGGGGCAAAAATGTGACAGCATTTATAGTGTTTTACATAACGATGCTGTCAGTCGCTGACATTAAATAGCTGTGGTGGTGCGTGAATGAATGAACATGGAGCCATGTTGGAATGATTTTGAGAGGGTGAACCTGAAGTACTCCGAGAGAAACCTGCCCACGCCACTTTGTCTACCACAGATTCTACAAGGAGTGCCCTGAGATCAGAGATCAGCGACTGCCTCAGCCATGGCACAACAAAGGGACAGCAGGTTGGAGATAATTGCATAGGGGGAGTCTTATAATTTGTACGTAATTTTTCGCGGATCTTTATTGGGACTACCAAATCACGGCGGATCAGATTGGCAGGGAACGCACGGCAGAGATTAGAAATGAGTATAAAATTTTGGTTCAGAAATCGAGGGAAACATGGGAAGACCGTTGCATAGATGGAAGGGTAATATTAAAATACAAGTATTTTACACTGAAGGAGGGTGGAAAATTGTGAACTGGATTTCTGTGACTCACAGTAGGGTCCGGTTGCTACCTATTTTGAAGATGGTAATGACTCTTCAAGTCTTCTAACGGGGGAGGGGGATTTCCTGAGTAAATAAACGGGGGAGGGGGATTTCCTGAGTAAATAAACGCCCATTATCTCACAAAGGACTCTTGAATGGAATTCGTAGTAGATGCTGCCGGTAATCAGAGAAGCCCGAGGGAAGTACCAACATATGTTTATTACAAAAGAAGTTTCTGCTTTGTATGTTCGGGAATTTGTTCCTACATCTCTATGTATCGTTGGTGGGAATGGTAGTTGTGACGTCAAATGGTCCTGTTAGGCAGACGGCGTCTGCTGGCGTCTCCGTCCATTTCCTGCCCTACTCACGGTACATAGTCGTAGGAGAGTAGACCGTGGGTCTCGAACCCCCGGTCTCCCCCGTTGTGTCATGCGGCCCATGGCCACATTCATAAATTGTGTATATACTATAAAAATTACACAATAATTAAGGCAGTTAGGTATACCACTTTGTTATTTGTCCACGGGTGGGCCATGAAACGACAATAACGGTTATGGCCCTGTGTAAAAAAAACAAACAAAAAACCCCCAAAACAAAAAACAAAAGTGGGGAGGGGTTGGAAGCGAATGATGTAGACAATTTACCTCATGTAAACCCTCAAGGCAGTGGTATTAATCTCTCCAAGAATTTTGACAGTCGAAGTTCGTACAGGATAGGCCTGTATTTGACCATTGTCTTATTGATTTCATTCGCTATGGTTACGTGCAGGTAAATGTAAAGGTGTCCTGTGCATAATAATTAGGCATCACGCTAGAAATGACGTGCTGGGGAGTGTATGCGTAGCTCCTGTCATGCGTTACGTTCGGCGCTAGGTAGAGGCAAGTGATAAGTTTAACCCTTTAAAGACGAAGCGTATCTGTTTTATATAAGGACTCAGTGCGTACCGCGCTGTAAACACACTCCACTTCGTTTATAAAAACCAGTCTCTTAATGTTTTATAAGGCAAAAGTTGCTGTTTGTTCTGAGACCCGTACAAAACACATAAACGCAATGTGGGCACCACGTAGAATTTTTTAATGTTAAACCTGGCCGTATGTAAAGTTACCGCTAGGCTTTAAAGGGTTAAAGCCCTGACGGCTTTTTCCCCCGGGAAGAGAGCCCCCCGTACACATTAACAGGATACTGGGTGTGTCCCAGAACCGGTCCGGACACAGTGGCAAACAGAGAAACTTTTCCCTGCCAAGAATCAAAGCCGATTCTCTGGTGCGTAGAGCAACGTTATGAAGAGGTAGGCAGTCGCGTAAATGGTCAAGGGACTGCCCCATTTTTACGTAATCCAAAAATACGATACCTTAAGTAGGTTAGTTTGAAAAAGAAAAGTCCCGTCCTACCCGTGACAGCATGTCATTTTAGCACGGAAACACTTACTGTTAGCAATGGAAATATGAACTTATAGCGTGGGAACACGTCCTTTTAGCCACGAGAACATGCCATTTTAGGCACGGCAACATGCCTCTTAGCATGGGAATAAGTCCTTTTACCCGTGGGAACATGCGCTTTTGGCATGGGAATCACGTCCGTCTAGCCACTGGGCATGTTCCCGCCTCCAACCGACCGATTCATTTATAAAGGACCTCGTTCCCCAGTACCCTGTACTTCGGAAATAAAATCATCATCATACGGAGTCCACACTGTGATACGGAGTGACGTATTCCGTGTGCAAATCCCAATGAAGTTCATTATCGTCAAAATATATGTTAAACCTATAAAGCCGGTTGTTTGACGTCTTATATCCGTCACTTTCCCATATACGTCGTAGGCCTGTTCATGACTGTCATGTTCTGCGACACTAAGGATCTACTTGTGAGAAAAGAGCTTGCGTGTCTGAAGGAGCCGCCTCCCTGCACGTCTATATACATTTATAAATAATGTCACCTGTTGATGCAGTATGGCTATGTTCCGCAGATGAAATGAGCTGTATGGCAGGAGACGGTAACAAGAAAGGCAGTCTACGTTCAACGTAACATCGAGGCGCGTTCCCCTAACCATTGTTGCCGTGAAAAAGCAATACGTATTACATATTCTGAGCATGTGCTTATAGCATTAGTTATCCAGCATGCAATGCGCATGCGCCGTATTGTCATCTGTGGCCTGGTTGGCTCAACATTTTTCCACATTATCTCATAAACGGCATGATTTTCGGAAAAAAAGTTATTGAACACAAAACGTGTGTTTTGATTTTATCTACAATTTTGCCTGAAACATTTCCCACTCTAAGAAGAAGTAAGCGAGATATTATGATAAATGTAAGTAGGTCTTCGTGTAAAGTACCCCTTATCCTTTTTTAATGTGTTCCATGTCCGTGCACTATATTATACAAAAACTTTAAACACCAACAAATGCACAAAGAGTTTATTCTCGTCAATTATAACTCACTCCTACATGTTTCGACCCTGCTGCACAGTCAACAGCACATTCTCGCTAAACTGTATAGTGCAACACAGTGTAACGACAACGGGAGGTTTCTCCCTGAAGATGACCCAGCAGGGTCGAAACATGTAGGAGTGAGTTATAATTGACGAGAATAAACTCTTTGTGCATTTGTTGGTGTTTAAAGTTTTTGTACCCCTTATCCTGTTAGATTTTAAAGAAACTTGAATTTTCTCGACAGATTTTCGAAAAATACTCAAATATCAAATTTCAAGAAAATCCGTCCAGTGGGTGCCGAGTTGTTCCATGCGGATGGACGGACAGACAGACAGACATGACGAAAGTAATAGTCACCTTTCGCAAGTTTGCGAACGCGCCTAACAAAGTGGAATTATTTCCAAATATAGCATTAATTAATTGAGATGAAAACCAACTTACAGTCCGTCAAACACAACCTGTATTTATATAGGCACACAACAGCTACAAGTTTCGGCTAATCATAAAGCTATCGTCGGGCTGTGTGCTTAAGAAGGTATAAAGTAGAATTTTACAGCTGCAATTTTGTTAGGTTGAGATCTCAATCTTTATATACATTTTTAATTCTAAAAGAAATATAAAAGCTTAATAACTACAAATGTATGTGATTATATGGACATGACACACAGCTACATCCCAGCCGTCATTGGTTTTTACAACTGAGACAGCGCGTGTTTACTGCGCGATACGAACTGTGTTTTTAAAGGTACACGAGGTTCGTGTTAGTTTATAAAGTGTTAGATTCCTTATTTGCTCTTTCGTGACAGAGACAATGTTCATGAAACACTAATTTGTATGAGCAGCGATATCGTCCGTACTTACCCCGGGTTCCCCCCAAAATAAACTATAGTACCACAGTAATGAATATGTTAATTAATATGAGGAAATTATGAATATACAGTCACGTGACCGTCATATGACGCGGTACCATAATATTCACGCAGTACTCCACGGCCTCTTCGTTGGTTGTTTCCGTATTCATAAAACAAACCAAGAAACAAACTCTCGGAGTACCCAGCACAGCCAAGTAACTGACGTGTGTTGGGGAACCTTTTCATAGTTCAGATAATTACATAAAGACTATTTGGATACCCCAGGGGTTTTATTTGAGAACAAGATGTATTAAATCCGCATTACAAATAATAATACTTGCTTCATATTTTTCTGCCTTTCTAGTCCTTGACTTTAAATTTCAGCCTATTTTAACATGCGTGAAAAGACTTGTTAGTGGAGGCCAATTAAAAAAATGTTCAACTCTGATTCCTTTTATGAATCCTTTTGTCCGTCGGTAACGGTAAACATCCTGCTTGATTCTGCGTCGGTATGCTTTATTGTGTTCGCTACAGAGAGATCTTTAAAATTAGGTACATCTTGGCTTAACGTCACATTACTTAGCTTGAATCCATTATTGCATGTGGATAGATACTCCGTAACACGTCCCCGATCCCGTGGACCAATTTCGACAATATTTGGCATGGCACGTCATCCTAAAACTACTGCCAATATTTCAAGCTTTCATATTCACATTTTCTCATACGTCATGGCTGTTACAGACACACAAATACCATCCTTTATTATACAGCCTAGCAGTCTTCAAAAGGCATGCAGCCCTTTTGAGTTATACCTGCAAATCCCAATTCAGCATGACAGGTCTACAACATATACGCCGCACGGCACACCGCCAGTTCGTGTTTTTTTCTCATTTTGCCGCATTGCGTCACACACCCACTAATAGAGGTGACGATATAGTCACTCTGTACTGCTCGCCTTCAGCGTGGCTGGCGTTTAGTTGGATGTACGTTCGTTGCTACTGTGGAGTAGACTGATACATAAACAGGGAAGTGACTGCAGTTACTTTTATTGCGGTTTTCATATGTATTGTCCTGCCTGCAGCCTTTAGTTATAACGGAAATAATCTATTGCAATCAACCAGATATGGCCTATTTTTCTTTCGCCTCACGCATTTACACTCTATGATTGGCGTTGGGATAAAGCAGAGTATATACCATTATAAATTTCATTAAATGAAAATATTGGTTAGTATGGCCATTTTGCGAGATTTGAGGTAGGCACAGCGGTGTATTTGATTATTTAAGGTCGTTAAGCGTTGATGAGTTTTCGCTTTGAATTGCTCGTTATTTTAATTTAAACCTACTTCAAGCTATACATTAAACATGTAGTAGAACAATACACATTTGGCTCACCTCAGACCTTCTATTGCTTGTTTCTCGTTAACGCTAGTGATTATAGTTAAGCGATTGGCTTTCAAATCAAAAGTCTTTACGTCAGTAATTCTCAGCTTAAGATTTGGAACGTACTACATTATCGAGTATGCCTCACATCCTCTTCCCACTTAAAACCCTAAACGTGCCAGAAGAGTTCACATAATCTGTCATCAATAATTAATTACATTTCAAAAACCTTTTTAGGCGCGTTCGCAAAATTGCGAAAAGCGCCTATTAGCTTCGTCACGTATCTCCGTCGGTCAGCAGGGAACAACTCGGCTCCCACAAGACGGATTTTCATCAAATTTGATATTTGAGAATTTTTCGGAAATCTGTCGAGACAGTTAAATTTCGATTAAAGTATGACAAGAACAACGGGCACTTTACATGAAGACTTATGTACGTTTATGATATTTCGCTGATTTCTTCTTAGATTAAGAAATGCTTCTCACAGAAGTTATAGAGAAAACCAAAACACACGTTTTATGGTCAATATTTTTTTCCGACAGTCGTGTCGTTTATGAGATAAAGTGGAAAAATATGGTACAGCCAGACAGGCCATAGATGACAATGTACTGCTGCGCAGAAAAGTTGGGATTTGCATGCCGGATAACTGAGGGAAGAATACAGACACATGCTCATAATATTTTTGAATGCTTATTGCTTTTCCACGGCCAGCGCGCCTCGACATTATGATGTATGTATACTGCCTGTTTTGTTGCGTAACGCGCTTCGATGACTGCCAGTTAGTGGTCATAACAGGATTCAAAGAGGGGCAGAAGTTGTACAGGTTCGTCAAACGAGCCGCCTCAGGCAGCCGCTTGGTGGACGGTGCGTAAATTTTGGCTCTTCGTGGGGACGGTTGCGCTGCGAATGCATAAAGTGGCATCGGATAGTAATGAACACACTTCCCGACTGATCAACCCCTGTCCGTCACATCTTATTTCTCATTGGCGCGGAAGGTAACACCACAGTCCACAGACGTACTATGATTGATGCTAAGTTCGTATCACTAGCGAGATGCCTAGTTTGCAGCTATCATGTTGGTGATCCGCGACGCATGCCCATTGCGTTGTAGTCAGCGCGGTGCAAGTTAATTAGACACCTGGAAACGTGGGGTTTCTGGCGCCCCAAGCGGAACCTGTATGCGCTACTGGTAGCTGGCGCTCAGTGGCTGTGTTTGGTACCCAATACAAGGCAGCGAAAGGCACGCTGGGGGCCACAGATCATACATAACGCTGGCGGCGAGGTTGTATGGCATGATGGGAGCTGCGTGTGATAGTTGAATGTTAATGTATTGCGTGTGGAGGGTGTTTCGATTTTGGTGCAGGAATTATATGTTTGAAATTTCTGGGCGATTGTAGTGCATTAGGAACACAACGTGAGGGGATTTTTTCGTTATTGCAAGTCTGTGAAAGTTGCGTTTAGTAGTAGTAGTAGTAGTAGTAGTAGTAATGTTTCGGTATTGATGAAATGTGGTGTGGTTAATATGATTGGAAGAGCAAGTGTGTGAACTTAATTGTTGGTCATTAGTGATCATTTCGTTTACTGATGTGTATAGTTACTATATTGTTTCGTAATATCACCATTAGAAGTGAGGTCTGCTGTGCCAGAGCGTGTTGAAAAGCAGCGCGAATGACGATTTGACATTCTTCAGGTTTTGTACGAATTCTCAGCGGTAAGTACCGTACGGGTCATGGGTTATTGATGTTCACGCTATGACAGAATGGTATGTATTTGTTCATAAAATATTCCCTTGTGAAATGCAGGTGTATCACATAAGAGAAACTTGTATCAGCTGTGTATGTTGCACACGGTAATACATTAATTTTCACATAATGTATGTTGTATGTTTCACGTAATGTATGAGGTTATGTTGTAACTTCCAAATTCACTCGTCTCCAAGGTTTTTTCAGTCCTCCTATATTGAAGTAGAGGGTTGAAAAAACCTTGGAGACGAGCGAATTTGGAAGTTACGACATAACTTCAAAATACATGAAGTTATGTTGTGACTTCCAAATTCAACCCTCTTATATTGAAGCCTCACCAAATATAGGCTGGATGATCAAACCAAGAGGAATGAGATGGGCGCGTCATGTGGCATATATGGGGGTGGGGAGAGGTGCATACAGGATTTTGGTAGGAAGACGTGACAGAAGGAGATCACTTGGGAGACCCAGGCATAGATGGGAGGATAATATCAAAACGGATCCTCAAGAAGTGGGATTGAGTGGCATGGACTGGATTGAGCTGGCTGAGGATAGGGACAGGTGGCAGGCTCTTGCAAATGTGGTAATGAACATCCAGGTTTCCACAAAATGCGAGGAATTTCTTGACTAGCTGAGGACCTTTTAGCTTTTCAAGAAGGATTCTGCTCCATGGAGTTAGTTAATTACATTGAAGTCAGAAGACATTATCAACTGTTGACCAATAGTGTGCACTTTGGATAATTTGTGTCACCAATGGAGTCCACCCTGCATTGAAAATATAACATAGGACATTAACCACAGGAATGACAGTTTCACTTCTGTGTGTTCTGGTTTCATTTTTTACACAGGGCTCAGCTGTGGGCAGAGGGACGGGGCATGCCTTGCAGTGCATTGAAACTTGGGTGTGGGATTACAGTAAACAGTGAACGACTGACTGGGACATATTGAAGCTGTATGAAATTGACAAACAGAAAGTGCTTTATCACCTGCTGCCCAATGTGATGCACAGACGCCTGAACCCTAGTGCACAGAGAATGATGAAAGTGAGCTTGGCTGTACAAGTTATGAGTAGTTATCAGTATTCTGGTCACAGTAGGTAAGGAAAATTGCACTGTGAAGTTTAATCACACCTAATATTATCAGCAAGGGTGTTATGTGTTTTAGTTGCTTGTTTTGTGTTTTCTTGTATGTCATACTCAATTGTGAGGGGAATTAGTATCATTCTAACGTTAATTGCAGGTAAATTCAAAAGTAGATATCTGTCAACAATTGCGTTTATCAAGGAAGTTGACAGTTTCAGTGGTGTCAAATGCTATCCTGACTGTTCCACCGGTTTTGATTGCCAACTTAGCAGTACAAGTAAGCACTTGAAATGCCGGAGAAATGCTGCTGATAAGGTAAGAAGTTGGACCTTCCTGAGCAATGAATACAGAAGCTGTGCCAAGATGAGACAAATGACGTTAGTGTCCTGTCAGATTATGGTGAAAAATAATGATATTTCAGTGAAATAATGCTGCATCATTTAACATTATGTTTCAATCTGAGCAGATGTATTTTGGAGCAAGTGTAATGTAAAATGATAACATGTGCTGCTTAATAAGTGTATTTAGTTCATTTGTAATAATTTCAAAATTTGCAATTTTTTTAGTCCTATAATCTGCATTCACATCTGTAAGCATTGTATACAGGTGAAAGTGGGCAAAAACCACTGTACATGTCAGTTTAGAGCTGCATGTTATACATTTCTACAGTACTTCAATTTGAGGTGGGACACTGAAATGCAGGGTAGTTAGATGAAGTGGTGGCATTATAAGAAACTGAAAGGGGACACTTAATTCCAAATGTCACTCTAAATGTGCATTATGATCTGCTGGTAAGGCAGAGATATAAAACTGGGCAATGATGATGGTGATGATGATGGTGCTGGTGGTGGTGGTGGTGATGATGATGATGATGGTATATGAAACACAAAGGTGATGGAAAGCTGTGTAATCCATGTAGCAGGTCTTTGACACAGGAGCACCACATCACACAATGAATACATGTTGAAACCGAGTGGTGTAGTGAATACATAGTCATAAGGTTAGACATAGCAACAGAGAGATGGAGGAATAGAAATTGCATGATGTCATGTTTTGGTGGTACCGTTCCACTGGGATAGTTTTTTGTGTTTGGATTTGGAACATATGCATGCAAAGGGAATACTCCTATATCAACAATGAATGTGCCAATTGAGAAGAGTACGACAGAGACTCTGGAACTGTGTAATCAAGTATTAGTCTTGTGTGTGATACTGTGTTTGATTTATCTGTTCTTTTATTCACATAACCACTTCACAGCACTACACCTACACCATCATATAATTCATGCTTTGTTTTTTGATATGACACGCACACACTCATACACACACTGTTTGTTGCCACACCAGAACACTGTTACGGCAGGTGGATTGAAAACATGTTTGCACTGTGATGCCCATTTTGAAGCAGTAAACCGTGAGTGGGTCCTGTTTGCAATAATTCCGTCATATGGATTAGCACGTGTCTTTTCTAATTGTGTTGCAGTCACTTCATGATTCATGTGTAGCTCTTTATGATGGTTGCTGTGTGGCCTTCTTGAAAGTGCTGTAGTTGTTGCCTCCAGTTTGTACTGCAACAGAAGGGCTGTGTGAAGTTTTGTGATGTTCACTTCTTATGACAAACATTGCATTAGAATGGTTTATGGTGGAAGACAAACAGATGTTGCCACTTAATTTCATTTGATATATGTGGCTTTTATTATTTGTGAGAATTCTGGTAACTTATTCTGGGTAAAACTGCAGCTTGGTCTGGTTGTTATAATTTTCTGTGACATGGTTGCCTCAGTAAGAACTGGCAGTCAGAAATAATGGCACATAACAGCATGTGGGCATTCAGGGAAGCACTGTTGAAGAACATGTTTGTCTTCATTTTAAGGTATTAGAGTTTATTCATGTTCATATAATTTAATTTCCAGGAGGCACTTTGTTCACTGAAACAACACCTTCTTCTTCCTCTTCGTCTGGATTTGGCCAGTGAAGGATGCCTGTTCATGTGGAACTTGAGTAAGAAATTAAATGGAATTTTTTATTTTCCAAATTTAGTGAAGTACCCATCCAGACTTCATAGTACATTTTTGTGGAAAGGGTCTTTGAACTTTGGCACGAACATATGCATCATTCATTGTTACACCCCCTCGCCACGTTGAGGCACCAGACATTGAGGGGGGAATATGAAATCCTGGCTCGTGTTTAGGAGGACTTCTTATCCGAAATAGAGGGCACAAGGTGGAACCCCGTCTCAGTACTGATACTGCTGTAATAGGCATTAACTGAGATTCCACTTACTGCCTGTAATGTGTGACAGTGAGTTGGGATCACAGTCTGTGCGTGTTAACAGACAGTGACGGTTTGATTTGGAATGCCAGTACAAATCCCTCTGTTTCCCCACATCCAGCTACCACTCCAGATGGTGATGTGGGGCTATCTGGAGAGCTGGTACTTTGCAGCGTCTATTTATTTTGCTGCATGTGACATTGAAAAGTCCAGGTTCTGAATTTTGTAGATATGAACACTTGTACATTGAATATATTATCTTGTATTTTGTGGTCCTTTTACCAATAGTAGAAATATTGCGGACCATTGAAAAGAAAGTGAGCTTGGCTGAATTATTATGCAAAATAAAGTCCGTGTAGGAAAACACACACAAAATTACACTCTGGCAGTAACAGTGAGACCAGAAAGAACCCCGTAGTACTGATGCGGCGAAGGCTTGCCTCACTGGTGTACTGTTTGTTCATTTGGGTAGTCACTATTCCTGCCATACCAGGTGCAGCTATCCCACAAAAACAAAGTTTACAACAGAATAAACTACACGAAATATAACACTCCTGGAAGAGAGGGCACAAAATATTATGGCACATTTTGGGTTAGCTGCAACTTGTGTACCACAGCCTGGCACTCGTAACTCCATGCCAGCTACAGGAGATGATCATGTAGTCAGACTGCAGATCAATTTTCATGGTAAAGCAGAAATTGCTGTGAAGTTATACTCGTATATTTATTACCGTTTTGAAATGAAGATTTTATTAGTTATTAAAATTCCTTTCGGCCAAGGACTCTTAATGCTGTGATTAAAGGTGTGTTTGAACACCATGACTTCATTTATTAAAAGTTATGCAGAAGATCAGCAATGGGATTTTTACTGATACCTACCGGTTGTGTAAAATGTATGCACAAATTTAGTATCTCCATTAACAGTGTTTCTAACGCAGATCAGTGTAATTGCAAAGAATCTACAGATTCACTACATAGACAGTCACATTGCTTGTCATCATTTACACACCCAGATTTTTCACTGGGGTTAGTGACCTAGATGCTATATGTAATTATTTTAATTTTAAAAATCATGTTATTAAAATCGTGTTGTATCTCTGTAACTTAACATTGAAACTGCAGTTATGTACATATAAATATAACTGCATGTTCCATGACTCATTGACCTAATTTTAGTCTCCATTTTGGTAATTCATCTAAGACATTCTAAGATTTTTTATTTTATTTTTCAAAGTTCTAAGGTAGTGGCCATTGGCTGATTTCGGTGTCATATTTGGCCGCAAGGCTAAATCACGTAGAACACCTGAATCTTCATGTCTATAAATGCTATGTTTTTAAAATTTTGATTTGTTTTCGTGGGGCAGCATCCAGGCAACCCTTTTGCACCCCTTGGGTGTGCCCATGCTTGTCGTAGCCTCTGCTCTTATTTGATCAACATAAAAGATACCATTTTCACCCACACTACAACCAACACTAATCACACCAACTTTCCAAACCTACACTGTCATAAGATATATCAGAATACAGCATTGTTTCTAACCGTTGTTGCTGCTGCCACCACCACTGCCACTGCCACCACCACCACCACTACCACCACCACTGCAATATGAACAACACAACATAAACATGACAAGCCCCATACATTTTGTAGCAGAAATCCCATTAAGCAGGAAGAAGAGGAGAAGGAATTTTGTACAGTTTAATTTATGTGGCCTTCAGTGCAGAAACTTTTCTTTTAGAGTTGGTAGGTGATGCAAGGCTAGATGGATGGCTGAGACAAGCCAAGTGATCACCTGGGTTGGCACATGTTTCATCTTTTCTTTGTTCTGTATCTCCTATATTATTCATATTTTGACCATTAATGGCAGTAATATGAGTGTCATGCTGCAACATGAAACTGTTTTAAGATTTATTATGATAGCAGTGACAGTCACAATGTCTAGAAGTCTCATGTTTTTACTTGTGAAGTTCCAGTGAACTTCGCAGCTAACATATGCAGAATTTCTTGTGGCTTGGTGAGGCATCTCAGCTTGCACTCTTAGATTATGAAGTGCACCTTTGTTTAGACCTTAATAAGAAAGATGATGTTTGAGAATGAATTACGAACTACTGAAAGTGCTGAAGGAAGTGGCAGATGTTTATTCTAAACTTTATGCCGGCAGGAACCAAGAAAACTTGTTTGCTGTACTTCCCGTGAAGACAGTACCAGCCATCTGTGTTATATGAAGCAGGCTGGATAACCAGCACACCATGCTGGAATGCAAATCAGGTACAGGAGTAGCTATAACACAGTGATGCAAGGGGATTTAGGAATGTGTGCAACTTGGTAATTGCACCTCTGGCATTTAATTCTTACAAAAAATGCATGTGGGTGATTACCATGCATATATTTGTAACCATAATGTTATATAAAGTGTATATTTATTATTTTATGTGTGTGAGGTGGGATAGCCAATTTATTGTAGTGAATAGGCTACAGGCTGCATGATGGAGGAATCAGGACTGAATTTCTGGCAGCAGCAGAGAATTCTGGGCATTCTTCATCAAGTAAAAAACAAAATAAACTTATGTGGAGATGGTCCATCTGTCTGTCCGTGACCTAGTATCAGTGGCTAAACTGTCTGATGGATTTTCATAAAATTCGGTGTGGGAGTCCTTTGCAAAAGGTTGTTCAGCAAATATGAGTTTCATATAAATCAGCTCAGTGGTGGTATACTTTATGTAAAAGCAAAAATTAACTTCTACCTGGAGTTTCCACATTTCTGGACTGATTTTGGTGAAATTCAGAATATAGGGTGTCCGCATACTGCTGTTTATTAATTTGGGCTTCATCAAAGTGGGTGCAGGGAAAACTATGCTGTACTTAAGGGCATACATGAAATATTGCTCTGTTTTCTAGTTTCATTAGATTTGGCTAAGATTCGAAACAGGAGATGTCCAGAACACTTATTTGGATGATTTTGAGTTTCATGAAAATTGGCGCAGTGGAAGCCATGCTTTCATAAGGGCATAAATCAATTTCTACCTGTAATTACCACTTTTATGGTCCAACTTTGATTAAGTTCAGTATAAGATATGTGCATGTAATGCGGTTGAACAATCTTGAGTTTTTTGAAAATTGGCACTGGATGACAATACTTTTTGTTTGGGAGTAAAGGATTACGTTTAGGCTCTGCATGTACCGGGAAACTGTATGGGATTTTGAAGGTAAAGGAAGTCTTAGTAAGGTCTGTGTACTGCATCATGAAGTACACAGTTTGCAGTTTTATTCTCCAGATAATCCAACTGGCTTTGGGTCTCACCCTGCCTTGTAGCTATTGGGTATAAGGTCTCTTTCCCAGAGGTAGAGTGGAGGGGTTTTGAAGCCAACCACCCACCTCAGTCCAGCAGTGAGGTTAAAGTCGCACAGAGCTATACCTGTCTCCATCGTACCTTTCAAAACATGGCGCTTAAAGAATGAGCAAATTTTATTTATATTTGTAAGTTTGCCTAAGATGTAATAGGTGGCTGACTTAGAGAGCATAATCCACCAACCAAGTTAGAAACTTCTGTTTGTAGACCTATTAACCTACAGGTTTTATTGTTGTTCGGTGTTAGTGTCTTAAACAAAGTATTCAAATTTAAATTCATATGCTTTACTACACCTGTCATTTTAACCTGATAATAACTTTACCTACGCACATTGCATTTACAGGGTAAAGTTTTTGCTGTATATAATTAAGTACTATGCCATGAAGATGTCTGGTGAGTCAAGGTACAGCTCCACATATTCATAATGTGGGTACCAGGTGGAGGTAAGTGGATAACACCATGCCCTGGCCACCTTGCCATCAGGGAAATTGCCCATGTCACCCATGAGTAGTGGGAGGCTGGGGGCACCCATCAGGAGGTCTGGACACTGTGGAATCACTGTACTGACTGAGCTACCCCGGTTCCTAGGAACACTGAATTTAGTGGTTGTTTGGTATGTACCCAAGTGGTTTAGACCAGGCGTATATTCCAGCACTTATTCCTACCTACAAACCCCTCATATTGGACTAAAACACTCATCAGTTATTTCCTGTGCAAAACACATTCATGTGTTATGATTCTGTTATTTGTAGATATTTATTTGACTGCTTTGATACTCTTAAGGTGGCAGACTTACCAATTCACACTACAGACATCCACAAATGTGGGCAAACATGGCAGTAAAAATTGGTATAACCACTTACAATATTTCGGTAATTTATGCTATATTCTGTGTCGTTACCTTCAACATTTCTGTATTAGTACGTTCTACATGCAAGGAGCACGCGTTTTGACATGTTTAAGTAATACAGATGAGTGAGTGTGTGGTGAAAAGTAATGTAAATTGAAGAAGGTGCCAACAAGTAAAACTTGGCACTTCTACCTGCAGTTGTTGTACATACCATTCTCAGGAGAATACTATTATGTATTAACTAAGTTTAACACCATCGTTTTCAAAATGTGGTACGTTATTTCAAAACGATTGTCAGGACGAAATAAACAGCCTAAAACATGTTGAAAATACGTATGCAAACACTGATAACTTTTGGCGCTGTGGACATTCGAACTGCTGGTCTGGCTAGAGACCGTCACTCGGTTTGCAAAGCATCATGGTCAGCTATTCTCCTGCTGTCTCTGTAGCGTCACGGTGTGGGATGAGCATAGAGGGCGTGTGTCATATGACTATGAGGGGAATGGGTGCAGGAAGTAAGAGAGTATGCCTGGTGTGCAAGCGCGTGATAGAGAGATCGTTGCTGTAGCTATGTTTGGTACCTACGGAATAGAATTAAATGAGGAATAAGTTCATGAATGTTAACATAGTTTTTGGAGGCAGTCCTGGCCTGTTTGAAGGCACTGTCGCTGTATTTGGCTGTAAATACCAAAGGAAAGTGTGAACAGCTGTTAACCAGATGGGGAGATAAACTGCATAGGCCACCTTCACGAATGAACTACAAGTCTCGCAGCGTTATGACTGCACTAATACGCGCAGCACATGTGTTTTACAGAATATGGGAGAAGGGTCAGTATTGCTTAATTTGTGTGGCATTTGTAGTCTGCAGTTAGGAAATGCAATAGGAAGGTATGATTTGGTTCATGATTGTAATACATTTGTGATGTCCAAAAAGTAAAGAAAACCTGTCTAGGGAAAAAAGTGCCCAACTTTTTGAAGACCCCTCGTATTCAAGAGCATGAAAGAGCATGTCCATTAAAGACTGCACTTTGACAGACTTTAATATACCTATTCAAAATAGGAATATAAAAGTGGTTGTGTACATTATTTCACAACGCCACTTCATCTGTGAAGGTTATGAGTGTCAGATAAGTAGGCCTTTTTGCTTTGAATTTGGAAATGTGTGGGAGGGGACCTTATCTGATTTAGGTGCAAAGCGCGTAGAATGTTTGAAGGATGCCGGTAATCAAATTAAGGAGGATGATAGATGTGAGAGACGTAGCACACATGGGACAGAACGGATTATGCATTCAAATTTTTGGTGGAAAAACCTGAAGGAAAGTGGTCACTTGCATGACCTAGGCATAGACGGGATGAGATTTTAATGTATGTTTAAATAGCTGGCGATAGGGGGTTTCATTACTCTGAGAATTTGGAACAGGGCAGGCTATTGTCTCATGTGAACATGGTGACATATCTTCATGTTCTGTAACAGACTTGGAATTTATTGATTAGCTAAGCGACTATTAACATGCACTCTGATTCGTGAAGTCTATTTCTTTGTTAAATACGGCCTACTGAGGCTGCAGAAAGGAATCCCACGCATTGGCCTCCCTCCGTGTTTCCCTTGAGCTGCTATGCGTCCTCTTGCCCATATTCCCTTCTATTCGTCTACCCACGTGACAACCCACACTGGCTTTGAGCATTTTAGTCTGGTTGACATGGAAGCCGGTACGAGAAGGAAATGTGTGGAACACGACAGCAGGCAAAGTGTGTGAAGCCTGTAGCTTGCGGTATGGGCCTTATGAAGCTGCAGAAGAAACACAAACCTGCAGAATGCAAAGTTCCACGTCTTGCTAACCTGGATAGTGGTACGTGTAGAAGCATATTTTGGCCAGTTTACCATGAATGAAGATGTTACTGGAGCCGGCATAGCACAGGTGAATGAGATTTTTACCTCCTCCGAAACGTCCAGACCGGCTGTGGGGCTCACCCAGCCTCCTACTGAGTGGGTACCGGCGTTATTTCCCGGATAAAGCGGCTGAGATGTGAAGTTCACCACTCACATCCATTAGCACTGAGGTGAAGAGTGAGTGGAGCTGTACGTCTGTTCCACCTGTATGCCTTCACTGCGTGGACAGGGAAAGATAGAGCACATTATTAACCCTTTGAGGCATTGTGGTTAGTATGTGTACTGCCAGGTTTAATGACTCCACTTTCTGTCCACACGCTGCATTTATGTTTCTTTTATCTCCCTGCACATAATTATTTTATTGGGTTTCATAACCGAGACAGAGTGTTTACTGCTTGGTACGGGCTGAATCTTTTACATATAATTCATGTTAATGTTGAACAAAAAACGTCCATGCCGTTAATCGCCGGCCTGTCATCTCTGAAGCCTGGGTTCGATCCCTGGTCACTCCATTTGAGATTTGTGATGGACAAAGTGGCACTTGGATAGGTTTAACTCAGAGTACTTTGATCTCCCCTCTCAATATCATTCCACCAATGCAACATACTTATATCATCTACAGTTTGCTCAAGCCAGTAGGACAAATGGGCGAAGCCTGGGAACCTTCCAGAAAGAATGCGCTTTTGGAAATCGGGGAGCATTGGATAGAAAAGTACTTCCACTTTATTAGTCGTTAAAGGGTTAAGTATGTCGGTAGAAACAAAATCTGTGTGCCTCGCGGATCACAGTGTGCGAGCCATTCGCTTACGTTAGGAACGGACCACATCGCTGAACCCGTTTGTAAGCAGTTGGTTCGTGAGACATCATAGGGGAGAAACTGCAAATCACAGGACGAGTAGCCGGGTGTTCGTATATTTAGAAGCCAATCAGAAGACAAGCAACAATATCAGGTTGCTAGCGTAGCTAGACTACCAGTGGTGAGACAGCAGGTTACAGACACGTGTGAAGTGGCGTGGTTGGTGGACTCAGTGTTGATGATCGCAACAGGCGAACTTGTAGTGGAACCAGGTGTTCATCATATAATGTTGCACAAAACGGTGTTGAAAGTAGTAAGTGTTACATATTTAAATATGCTGTCGTATCTATATGTATTATACATACATACGTATGTGGCTTTAAAAATTGTAGCACTCGGTAGGCCTCGTAACCAACTAATGTCTACTCATTGACTGAGCTACAATGAACCTCTAGCTTCACGGATCATTCCCTGAAAAGCCAGCAGTCGCTAAGCTGATAAAATTCCCAGTTTCCTATTGTATCCGAAGGTCCAGTGTCATATTCACTACACCCCACAAGTGGACCTGACGCTTGAGTCAGATGAATCAAATCCATATCTGCATGTCCCATTTCTTTAACATGCATTTTAATATTGTCCCCACATCTACACCTAGGTCATTCAGTGGGGTTTCTTCCAGGTTTTTCAGCTAGTGTTTACAGGTTGATTGATTTCTCACCTCCTGCGTACCTTATGGCCCTTCATTTGATCATAATATTTGGCGAAACTAACATGTTGTGAACTTCCCTAGTATGATTTTTGTTAATATTGGCCATACTGTGCTTGGTTCTAATTATAAAAAACTATACACAGGACCAACTCTAGCACTTGTACTGGAGTTGGTCCTATGTATAGTTTTTTATAGTTTTTCCTGCTATGATTATGCAGTTTTCCACTCTTCTGGGCACCCCAGTACTAGCCTGTATGTTAAATTCCAAAAGTTCGTTATATTGGTGGCCCTTCCTGCTGGCCTTGTCAAAAGCAAAGATCTCACAATAAGGCACTTTAAATTCTATGACTTTTCACTTACCTTGATATCTGATTAAATTCTGGCCAGTAACTACACAATTAATGAAACATCATCATGAACACTAATACATAATTTATGCATGACTCTATCAACAGGAGATTTTCACAGTAATGTGACACTTTTTAATTTTAACCCTTTAAAGACGAAGTGTGTCCATTTTATATAAGGACTCAGTGCGTACCGCGCTGTAAACACCCTCCACTTCGGTTATAAAAACCAATCTCTTAATATTTTATAAGGCAAAAGTTGCTGTTTGTTCTGAGATCTGTACAAAACACATTAACACAATGTGGGCACCACGTAGAATTTTTGAATGTTAAACCTGGTGGTATGTAAAGTTACCGCTAGGATTTAAAAGGTTAAAGAACTGTAGAATTAGATTATTACATATAACATTTTGGATGTTATCGGCCTGTCACAGAGGGGGCCTGGATATGAGATTTGTGGTGCACAAAGAGGCCCAGGTATTTCTGTTTTCCTCTGTCAGTATCTTTCCACAAGTGCCTCATACCCCTGCATTCATCTATCACCTATGCTATATAATCTTAGCAATTAACAGCATAAATAAATAACACACTTCTGAGGGTCCACAGTAAGCCTGTTCTGGTGTGTGTGTGTGTGTGTGTGTGTGTGAAGTAATAACTGCAAACTGTTGTAACAAACGGTTGTCAGTAATATCTGCAATTTTAAGTGAATAAGAAATCTCTTTTCATAATGCTGTTCGTTATTATTTTATATTGGTTTTTTTCACACAGAAATATGGTATGCAGCAGTTTGAAAACATAGCGAACTGTGGATATCTTGACGAGAACATAGAACCATTTGATGCGTTTAAACAATTACATCTGTAAATATTAATATTAAATACTGCACTTCAAAATTATAACTATAAATAAGTTATTAAATCAGTAGTGAAATGTAGTATTTTCACTTCCAAAAGACATGGGTCTTTGGTACAAACACGTAGGCTGCTGAAGGGTTATAGATTCCAGCTACTCAAAGGCAAACTGGCGAATGGGACCATTGCTAACAGTTCTGAGCAAACAATACCAAGGACACCTTTGATAACAATGTGGCGCCATGCATAATGCCTGGTAATTGGGCAAATGATGGAATGCATCATGCAGTGCAGAAACAATAAGAATAATCGCGGTCAATTACGTTTGTTTTCACTTGGCCTGTTAAGGTTGCCCATGTAAAAGACAGATAGTTATGCAGCTTACATACTGCCTTGTGTGGAGAGTTGAGTAGCTGACATTACCTACTTGTTGAAATTTTCTTGCTGCGCAGTAATTTTGCTGTTTCTAGCGAAACCCGCATTTCACAGTAATTATGTGTGTTTTGGCGGTTGATTGGGCTATAGTTAAGTAAGAGAAATTGCGCTTTGAAATATGTTTTTAAAAATATTTGTCTAATCTTCTGCACTTGCCTCCACAATGAAGCTGCCACATCATAGAAGAGAATCAATTTTGGGTATCGAATTAGGATTTGGTCGTAAAATTTAATTCCAAGTCTCCTGTCCGAGGGTATTTTTTTCTACCACATGCTTATCCTGCCAAAAATATTTAAAGTGTATCATTATAAACAAAAAGCTTTATAAGTAATTTATATTTTTCTGCAGGGACGGCAAGAAGTTCAGCCCTCTTCCCCCTCTGCCCATAAGTTTTTCCGCCTTTTTAAAGAACACTTGCCGCCATGCTTCTGAACTGAGCCATCAAGCGATCTATCGAAGTTGGCTATGCTTAATTATGAAAATATCGGGGCTGTACTTAATTACGAAAATATCCAGACAGTAATTAATTATGTGTATTTTGGCTGCTTAGCGGGCCCTATTTAAGAAAGACAAATTCCACTTTGAAATATATTTTTAAAAATATTTAACCAGACTTCTGCATCTACCTCCGTAATGTCGTAGAAGACAATCGAAATTTGGGTATCGAAACAGGATTTGGTCTTGCATTTAATTCCAAGTCTCCTTTCTGCGGTTGTTTAATTTCTACGTCATGATTACCCTGCCGGAAATATTTAAAGAATATCATTGAAAAGAGAAAGCTTTATAAGCAATTAACGTTTTTCTGCAGGGACGGCAAGAATTTCACCCCCCTTCCCACCCTTTCCGTAACTTTATTTTCCACCATTTACAAATGCTTGCCGCCGAGCATCTAGACTGAGCCATCAATCGATCTATCGAAGTTGGCTACATTTAATTACGAAAATATCCGGACTGTTTTTCATAGTTATCCTCAATTCCACCAGGCAGAAGCTGGAACACAATTCCAAACTAATGTAGGATTGCTCCCATAGTTATCCTCAGTTCCACCAGGCAGAAGCTGGAACACAATTCCAAACTAATGTAGGATTGCTCCCTTCCACACTCTTTGCAATTCCTTATTCACGAACCGTCCTACCAGGGTCTTATTATTATTTAATAATATGCCGATCCACCAACACAAATGAACAACAGGGCTGGTTCAAGGATATCAAAGTTTGTCATCATTTGGAGCCCCGAAAATTCTGGTTATGTTTCACATTTTTATAGTTTTTATTCATGTCTTGTGGTGTACTGGCAGTTTCTGTTCATGACTATGCATAGGTAGTGCCCCAAGACTTATTCCTGCATTGGACACAGAAATGTTTTAAACTGGCTCTGAAGTGTGGAATGTGGGTGGTGGTATAGACAGATACTTGGAGGGTAAGCAGTATGTTGAACTGCAGCCAAGGATTAGAGTTTGTGTGCGGTGGTGGGAAGAAACATGGAGATTTGAGATGTGAAGTTTCCACAGCAGGTGTCTTCTGAATTACAGTACCTTGCAGTCTAGCATGCTGGTACTCTTTTAGACGCCGTGCACCCATAGGTGTGCTGAATGTGCATGGACATATTTCGCTGTCTCAAAATTGGTATTTGTTTCCCATTTTTAGGCAGAGTTTACTTGTTCATGTTAAAACAAGGTTCAGTTTTAGTTACATTGTTTTGATGAATAAAAGTAGTGTTGTTTATGATAGAATAAGCAATAAATGCTTTCCTTTAAAACTGCATACATATGACTGCAACCATCACTTCAACTGTCCTGGCAGATACAAAAGCAGTTTTCTAAGAGTCCATTTGCATGCATCATGGCCAAGCTTCAGGCCTAGTCATTGCGCTTCATCACAACCTCTAAAATGATGCATTAGTGCATGGAAATTAGGACAGTGAGTGTGTAAGTAAGTTTCTGACTGTGGACAGTGAAGTGATGCACCTTGATGGCCAAAGTTGTTTTGATTTGTGGCCATGTGTGAAAATAATGATGGCTGTATGTTATGGTTACACATACACCTCCACCGTGTAATATTTGTTGTCTGGCTCAGTGATGAACCCCACAGCACTGAGACCTCTGAATTGTTGCATTAGTATTTGACTACTGAGGCAGCCAAGGTGTAGGCTGGATATAGCTATATCAGACTGCTAATATATGGTGGCTAAAACTTTAGATTTCCAGTGCCATCATGAACGAAATGATATTCAAAATTTTATAGTAATGTGTACTCCATGGTACTGATACTATGTAAATGAAAAATCACTACTTGAAGTTAATTGCTGGTGCTGGTCATGTGGGGTGTGCTAAATATGCAAGAATAGGTGGAAAAAAGGAAATGTTGGTGTAGTCACTAAGGAAAAGCAGATTTGCAAGTGGGTTTTCTCATTGGATTTGACTACATATTTCTACACTGGTGTGTTTTTGGTTCCCAGGCTACAAATATATGGTGACGTAAATGTTGGCTGTAGCCGTGAACTGTGATAGACAATATAAGAAGTATTGTTTTAATAGTGATATTTGAGTTAGTCGCATTTTAATAGATTGACTTGTAATGTGAGATTATTGTTGGCATGGAATAGCTCTCACAAAATGATTGTAAGGGTGGAAGGACTGAGGACAGATAATCGAGGGTGGGATTTGACTTAAATACTGGAAAGTAATTGGTTTATTTTGTGTGAGCTGAAGTAATGAGAAGTTTTATGAATTGCTTATCCAGAGTTTGATTGTGGAACATTTTGTTCTCAAAGGTTGATGCTGCAGTCGTAGCTAGCCAGAGAGTTTGCTGCAAGAATGGAGACCTTGCGCTGACATCATGACACTTCTTATTGTGGTATGCAGGATTAATGAGCCTTGACCATGAAGTAGGTAAGGATTGTGATTGAGCTGGTAGGAGCTAAGTTAGATCCTTGACACTGCATATGTAACCCTGCATTGGTTCTGGGGTTTAAATTCCAACTACTGCCCAGGATGGAGGAGTTTTAGATTTAAATTACTTCAGAAGGCAACTACATCATATGATACACAAAGGCCAATGTTGAATTGTTATTAGTGCTTTTAGAAATACATCTCACAAGGATAGGTGGCATATTGTGTGTACGTGAATTTTTCTTGTAATAAGTGTGCACAAGTGCAGAGCACCATGGCAGTGTGGATGACTGACATCTTGTAACAGTGAAGCAAGTTGATCTTGCAGTACATAGTTTTGTTTCTTTGATAAATGCAGCCTTAGAGGTTCATATTCTTTCTTCGTCCATTTACCTTGCCCCTTGTTTCCCATCTATGCACAATGCATGCCTAAAGTAGCACATGTCAACAGTAGGGGTGTGCTGGATCTGGTTCTGGTACTTCCACCCATATCGGTACTTGAAAATTAGGTACAGATGTAAAACATGCCCTGAAGACAAGAATGGTCTTGGTAGATGCTATGAAGTAAGTACACACAAGCACATATGTTGAATAATTTGTAAGTCACGTTTTAATTCTGGTAAGTACACTAATAAAATAACTGGTAATTGACAACTGAACAGGGGAGCCAGTTGTTAAAACTTCGGCGTCTTGCCCCTGGTCGGGGTCAGAATTAGCAATTAGCGCCCATGCCAGAATGTAACTAGCAGCCAGCCCCTTCCACGGTGCAGAGTTATTCTTAAGAAGCTTATAGACTCTCAGCTACTTTGTAAATTTCTCGCGTTTTTTGGAACATGCATGTTCACAAGACATTGCCATTGTTCCCCGTCCTTAGCCAGATAAATGATGTCCAGACCCTAAGTGATATGTGTCTCTAAGATATGTAACCTCCCATCTAAGCCTAAGGTTGCCAAATGTTACCATACTTTCAAGATTTACAATGAAAATTTTGTATGCATTCCTTATTTCCTGTAAGAGCTTATATGTATTATAAAATACTTCTAAAAGTTGTAGACTTACTCAATCCACACATCTTCCATTACATTTATTTAGCAATTATGGTAGGGTTTATGTATTCTGGATTATGACACTGTGTAGCCTCATACAGTTTTATCAAGGTTTCAGAGCAAACTGCTGTGTGTGTGTTCAGTGCAGAAAAGTCTCTTCTAGTCTGAAAATGTAGGCAACAGTTTCCTCTGTAATGTTGATGTCCACCTACCAGACTACATGGTATCAGAAACCAGTAGATTAGAGTATAAATGTTCCACCACGTTCATATTACTGATTTTACAACGTTCCTCTTCTGCGTCCTCACACACAGCTCTTGGCAAGTATATCTGCCCGGCCTCATTGATTCCTGATAAAGATTTCATTTTCGAGCGTGCGTATTAAAGTAGGCCTTAAACGTAACAAATAAAGTTTCATTATTTGGCAATCCAGTAAATAAGACTGGCCATTGACGTTATTTTGTAAACAGTGGCAACAGTGATGACAGCCACAAATATGTTCCTCAGTTTTGGGACTCCAGAGAAGTTCATGTTAATTGTAACATGATGACTTTCGTAGTGTCTAGTCTGTGTTTTGCATATATGTGTAATTACAGATTATACAAACATTAACTTGAATGTGTCACATTCCCACCCCCCTCCAGGACATCCTGATTTGAGTTTGTAGCTTATATGTTTAAATGTGCAGGTCACAATTAAGGACTCGACATCCATGTGTGTGTTCATCTGTGACAATTTAAAAATCTAAGCTGATGAGTGGAAAAGTATTTGATTTATTTATTAATATACCCTCAGATTCTTATTTTCAGTTTCTCCATGGACGTTGAACAGTAAATGATACCTTTTATACATATTATATAATGTGTGTTCGTGTTTTACACATAATGGCAAAATGTTGACACATGATAGTCTTTGAAAAATATCCATGGTGAAGCACACCGAATAAGAATACCAGTATAACATTACATGAGCCAGTTAAGTAGGCCCTTCTAGAGCATATTGGCATGGGGAAGTGTGATCTGTCATGTGGAGAAACATGTGGTAAGCAGCACATTTTGCTAATTGGTGAACTGGACCCAGTTCTTTGTTCCATGGATCTAAGGCAGTGTGCATTATGTAACTCTTGTCTTTAAGGCAGTAAAATTTCAGACATGATAAAAAATCAGTGTGATCAGTGTCATGTACTATTTACGTAGGTTTGTTTTTTCGTACGGGACACTGTGTATCTTGGTGGATGGGTATCAGTATTTCAGAGTAACCTACTGCCTTCTTCTCCAGTGTCAAAGTGGAGGCAGCACATTGCATCCTAAAACACCTTAATCTTCAAATACATTGCAATGAGAACCTCATTATCAGGTCTGTACTGTGTGCAGTGACACTTTATAGGTAAAACTGTCACTGTGTGTATTTGGGCACGGTATCACGAAAGTATATGTGAGAATGAAGTAACAGCTCCATACATCCTTAAACTCAGCACTAAATTGAGGTGAATTTTTGGTTTCGTGCCTGGTTCTTTTACCCTTGCTTGAAGAAGTGAGACTTTAGGCCTTTGAAAAATGATGGCACTACCATAATTAAATTATGTCAGCGTGACTGTGATGGATCCTTGTCCAAATGGTGTTTAGTTATTAGCGTAGTCCTGATGCAACATAGTTCCATTTATCCTTTGTGACCCAAAATTAATCAACATAATATTTAAATTCAGCACCTCCATCACACAGCCCAGTCAGTTAAAGCTGTTAAGGGATGAAAGGGATGAGATTGCAGTTTATTGTGAAAATCATATGCAACATATGAGTACACTGTGCTGCAAAATGTTGAAGTTTGAGGCAATTTATTTCAACTTATTGCACTGGCAACTTTCAGTATGAAGTTATTCTAACATGTTTTGGACGATATATGTAGCCATCAAAGGGGAATACACACAAAGGACATATTTCTTCACTATCCAAGGTGAAGATAAAATGTACACTGTTGTATTTTAACTAAACATGATCTTCCTGCATATTTCCTGATGAAGGCTAAAATGTATAATAATAAGAAGTTGACTTTTAATTTATGGCGAATGAGACTTGTACTAACAAAAGATGACTAAACTTCCCTCCTAATGGGAATTATCATCACTGTCATATTGACTGCTGTCTGGGGCAGAATGTGCCACACAGGCATTGCCACCCTGGTGCAGGTTAAATAGACACTTGGAAACAAAGTTTTTTGGTGCCACAGGTGAAACATGATTGCCTTACTGGTAGCTGGCACTCAATGGCTATGTTTAGTATCCTATAGGTGGCAGAGAAAGGCATGTTTGCACTTGTGATGTGAGTGATGTAATAGTTGTGCAACCTGTAACGGTCCAAAGCACAGGTGCAAAACCCTTAAAGGTATTAATTTGTAAGAGGATGCTGGTGTATTCATGATACAAGGTAAGAGGATGTTATCATTACTGAATAGTAATGTTTTCATTATTGATGAAATGTGATGGTGATTAATGTGTTTGGAGCACGGTGTGTAAGAAAACAGTCACTAGTAACAGTTGTGTAATATGGTTCATTTCATTGATTAAGTTGTATGATTGCTGTTTTGTTTCATAATGTCCCCATTAGAATAAAGGTCTGCTATGCCAGAGGGTGTTACAACAGCAACACAAATTACAGTTTGTAAGTCTTCCTGTTTCCTCCCAACTAGGCAGAAGGCCTTAAAGAGAAAGTTGCAGATCTTATTGCACCAGTAGGTTAGTATGAATGTAATGACTCTTCATTTTTACTGTCTGGTAAGAGTGATCTGTGGGATGTGCTTGGAGTCTTGGTGATCAGCTTGACAGAACACGCTTAAGTACTTTTAAGAAATGGTATAGCAATGATTGGTTCGAGAGTAGTATGCACACTGGAAAACTCACGTCACCAACGAGACTCTGGCATGTCTCCACACATTCAGCTCCATGTTACTAGCTGCGGTAGATGGTCGTTCATATGTCTGTATTTCATCAGCATCTGCAGGAGCACAACAGCCCACTATGAGCCTCGGCTTGCCATAGAACCTTCTTCCATGACCATCTATCCTTGGTGACCCTCCTCCAAAGTTTAGGTTTCCCTACTGTCTAGCTTCCGTAGAGTTTGTTATCTGTGATTGCATTGGGTATTGCATTACTGTGCATTATTTGTAGGTGCCCTGCCTGTTGCAACCTTGCTGCTTTAGTCATTATGATAATATGTGGTGACTGATAAAGCTGGTAGAGTTCTTGATTATTGCTGATTGTCCTTTCTGTTACACTGGATCATACATTTTACATATGACTTTTCTTCCAAGTGTACACAGACATAGTTGATGCAATTTAATTAATGTGTGTGGTTTGCTTCCATATTTCAGAACATGTCTTAACAAGGATTTTGTATGTCCTGACTTCCACGTCTTGAGTAAATATTCTTCATTTCAAGTGTCTTTGTGATTGTTATAACACTTACTTGTGTTCTGTATTCCTCTTCTAATTTCTTCATTCACGTCATTGTTCAGCCAAGGTACACAAATCCATGAAGGATTTCTTTATGTCTTCCTTTGATCTCCCAGTTATGTCTATAATATGGCTGCATTTACTGGTGACATTCCTTATAATGTACACCGACTTATATAGCAGCTGTTACAAATGCATTTTTGAGATTATTTTAGTGGTAATTGAGTTGCACTCCCACTATTAACTTTTTGTGGCCCGTAACCGTTTCCGTACGTGGGGTTCTTCAGGATATGAAAAGTTATTTTTGTGGTTTCTTCATGGAGGAAAGGTCAGGAAACGCTGGTTGAGACCATCAGTTTCCATCAACAGTCTCTGAGAATATGTGCTGAAGCTGTGCAGCAGGTTTCATGTAGGTATGTAAGTGTTGTGTGAAGAGTTATGAGCATCATTGAATGATGCTCATTTGTGCTGTGTATAGTAGAACACAAGATGCAATGGATATCTACTGCAGCAGGCTTTGAAGTCCATGCAGCACTGGCAGCAGTGCCCAGATCATGTTTCATATGTGTTCTGTTTCATGGACATAATATTTTTATTGTACAGTTAGTGCGCTCATGACTTTCAATATGACCTATGTAATTTTTAAGTTGTCATTTAATGCATTTTATGCACATATGGTTCTTAAACTTTTTTTTTTGTGTGGAGGATGTCCACTCTCTGCCTGGGCTTAAAATTTGAGGTGTCCACAGAGCTGAGGATTCATTAAGTTGTAAATCATCATTTACTCCGTTTTATGTGCATACAGTTCTTAAACTTGTGATCTGTATTGCAATTTGTGTACTGATGATGTCCACTCTCTGGCTAGGCCCAGGACACCACATAGTGTGGTGTATGGTTATTGGTGTTTTGCAGGACCATCCTGCATCAATCTTTACTAACTTTACAGGCCATCTGACAGTGGAGTCAGTATATTCCTCAACCTTGTCACTTAACCACAATCTACGTACGAAGCCTGTTCAGTAAGTAAGGTTCCCATGACTATAATTTTTGTGTTAAACAAGCCTTCCGTCTTGTGGTGGGAAGTACTGACTGTAGTAGAGGTAACATGATACAGATGGTGCAACAGTCAGTCAATTTTACTATTTAGGGGATAAGTTGATGTGCATTGGTAATGACACTGGAAGTGTTGCCATGCAGGAAACTTTGCAGTGTGATACATACAGTTCCTGTAGGCATAACATTTCCATCCTAGAAATTCGCCACTGATTGATGTGGGTGTATGGTGATGGTGTGATGACAGTGCATGATGTTGGGAGAGGGTGCAAGGAGTTCAGAAGTGGATTGACATCCCTTGTGATGGTCTCGCCTTCAGCCGAGCAGTGGAGTTGTCTTTGAAATCTGTATAGCACTGTCCGTGAAGAGCTGGTATACAGCAGAGTGTGTGCATGGCGAATACCAAGATGTGTGATGGGAGTTCACAAAAGTTGATGTTTTGAAATGATCTTTCACTTCTTTGGTCGTTTAAAGGAGGAAGGAGTGGGTTCCCTGCATTGATAGTGACATTATGTGACACTGGTTCACCATTTTACTCAAAATGAGCTGGAGTGCAGTGGAAACCTCATCTTCTGTGAAAGCCACAAACTGTAAAGTGTGTCAGCATGCTGGAAGGCTGTGGCATCTGCATTTTGTGCTGCAGGAGTGGTGCACAGTGATGCAGCCCCACACGGTTACAACAAACACAAGAAATTTTGCAGTCATGCTACTGGGAACTTAAGGAAAATCCAACCTGTAGTGCTGACCTTGTCCATTGGACTGTTATTTTTGGGCCAATGGAGCAACTCTTGGGAGGACACCAGTGCTACAGCAATAAGAATGGAGGAGCCTGATTTCTGCCATGATAATTGTAAAAACCATGCCAAGGTGAGACAAGTGGGTCAGGGTCCTGTGTGATTATGTTGAAAAATAATGATGCCTCAGTGAAATAATTTAGTTTCATTTGATGTTGTCATGACTGTCATATAAATTATGAGTATGACAAAGGGAAACCTCACTCACTGAACATTCCTCATCATGTGTGCATTGTCATATACGCTGCTTTACATGTTGTCCTTGAACATTTTTTTTTCATATTGCAGTTGGTGGTGTGTTGTGTTGTGTGTTGACTGTTGTATAACACTGAGCAGTGCTGGAACTTCATTGTATTAGAGTTGTGTGTACTGTGAAGAAACTTTCACCATCAGAAATAAGTTTCCTTGTGATGTAGGTGTAATAGAACTGTTAAATTCATCATATGTGATGGTGACCCTAAAATGTGTATTTGTAGTGATAATGTTTAATTTCCTCAGTCTGTTTAAGAGGCAAAATATGAAAAAAGTGTACAGAGTTGGTGGAAAAAGGGTGTGGTATTAAATGCTATGTGTTTAAAAAAATACTGCACTTCCAATAATTCAGTATTTCCAACGTGACATTTCCATCCATGCTTCACTTGTTCTTTATATTCTTTGGTACAGGATTTGAGGTGCTTAAAGTGGCAAGAATTCATACTAGATTTGGGTTAGGACTCCATGTAGTCTGGTACATGGTTATGGATAATTTGGAGGAGCATTCTGGGTGTATCTTCACAGCCCTTCAGAAGACGGACTGAATATGTCAGGACTGAAACCATGGTACCCACTAATCAGATTACATGATCTGTAACCTGGAATTTTGAATCTTAAGATTCTGCATTTTTCGTGCATTGTATCGCTATTGCAAACCAACTAATACACTTATTAGGCAATAAATATTCCATAGTATTTTACATTAGGTATATATCTGAACGGAAATATTTCGGAGCGAATTTAATGTAAAATGATAATATATTGCCTAATAAGTGTATTTAGTTGATTCGCAATAATTTCGAACTACTTGCAGTGCCGTTTGAAGTTGGTCCGATGGGAGGGTGCGGGGGGGGGGGGGAGGAGAGGGTGTGTTAAGGTTGCATTGCCGATGTCATGCTACATACTTTCAAGACTTCACACCACGAGCATCTTTCACCCGCAGCCAATGAGCTATGCTGGCTACAAGTAACGCAGACTGGTTCCGCGTATGGCGCTGTAATATTATGTTTCCACGGAGTTGCCAATCTGTACTTACATTAATCTGTGGTTGTAGTATTTGCAGCCAGTAGTGCTGGTATGTAGCAGCAAAAGGAGGATTTGAAAGAAGGATTTTGTTAGCGATTTTTTGACATGGCTTCTAGTGAAGCAGACGTACTATGTAGCGTAATAAGTAATGAAGAATGCTCAAAAATACCTGAAGATATCCGAGGAAAGGTAGAGTCTTACATTAAAAGTAAAAGCGAAGAAAGTGTTGTAGCTAAAGCACTCTTGGAAACTACGAAAGCAAATTTGGGTAAGTAGTTGTGTGGGGGAGGCAGTAATTTGCAGCTATTGAATTAGAATGTGGTATATAAATGTTCTGGGCAACCAGATCTAATATGATCTGGAATGTATATGACGCGAGAAGTGTTGAACACGACAGGAAGGCGTGTATGAAAGATGGACGTAAAGGAAATTCGTTCCCGTGCATGCTGGGGAATGGAGTTAATGGAACTAATGCATAATAATGGAAGAGTTAATTTATCAAGCCGATTGCAGCCCTTTGTCTTCGAAAACTGTGGACTCTTGTATGCCTAACGGAAACAGTATGTAAGAGTTAACATGCCAGTACAGCTTCATTGATACATACCTAAATTTGTGCCCGACGTTAGAATTTCATGTCAGAGAAACCGTTTGTGAAGTAGTTTCAAGCATAGTCAAACAGAAACTGGCGTGATGGCTGCTAATATACAGACCTGTTAAAACCCTAACCTAGTTTGGTACACACAGAAACTGCAGCCAAACCTTGGTTTACACATACACAAACCCAAGCTTAATCTTGGTTGCTACACACTCACCATAACTTAGGTTGATACACACTAATGAATCAGAAGCCAAAGTTAGGCCTATAGAGTTAGTGCACGTTTTCAGTTCTGTTTATCTACGTTAGCCACTCTAACTTGGGCTGCTCTGACCGTGATAAAAAATGGAAGGAATTTTATAAGCACTGGGATGACTGCAGCACAGAGTCGAAGTCATGTATTATCACATTTCCACTTTCTTTTATAAATACTACTTTTGTTAAAGAAACAATAATATCCCAAACAGCTACTGAATGAAGGGATATAAATGCTCAAGTATTGGACCAGAAATTAACGTTGTATTATTGTGCATTATCCTGAATAGCTCCACACATTCTTAACCTCAGCACTAGGTGGAGGTGAGTGGCTAGCGTTATGCCCTGGCCACTTTACCACTGGGGAAAGGATTCCTAGTACCTACTGAAGAGCAGGGTTGGTGGGCATCAGATCTGGTCTGGATGCTTTTTAGAAGAGAAAAATTCTGGGAATTGAACCATGATTCCTTGGTAATTTAGCCTACTAGTATAATCAGAGTACTAGCTGTGCTATGTCTGCTTGCTTTTGAGAAGAGAAAAATGTCTTGTGCCTGCCGGGAGTTGAACCATGATTCTGTGGTGGCCTAGCCTACTACTGTAGTTAGTATACTGGCTGTGCTATCCTGGCTGTCTTTCTAACATACACAACCTCTCCTCCCTTTTGTATTTGCATTAAAATTTTGTTAGAGTATATTGCTTGGGTAAAAGAAAAGGAGATTGTAATATTTATGTGTATGTAAGGAGGTTTATTTATTGCTGTGCCTTTTCTTAATGACAGAAGCAAGGATTATTACTGTTGAGAAAGAGTTCAGTGTTGTTAAAGAAGATAATGTCACTAAGACAGCCAAACTGGATTCGTCTGAAAAGGAGCTGGAAGAGTTGCAGAAGAAAGCACAGTCATCACAAGTTGAGTTTACAAAGCTACAAAATTTAGTACAGAGGTAATTGAATATTAATGTAATGTTTATTGTGGATGACTAATTCTGTGCAAATGTTATAATACTGTTTGATAACCATGTATGTGGTTTGAATATCAATATATGCTGTGTTCATATTCCTTGATATGGAGTTTAGACACTTTTGAATTTACATCCTGAATATTAATGTGACGTGTTTTACTTGAATTTAGTATAGGAGGATGTATCTCAAGAGGCACATTTAATGAAGACTGTAACAAGTGCTGAAATTATAAGATATTCACACAGAGGTAGTGGGAGTAGGAGGACTGTTGCACAGTTATGTCTTTGCTGTTATTTTTTCCATCTCAGTTGGGATGTTATATTATGTGCTGGAGTGTTCTCTTTAGATTTAAGTACATTAGCTACTGTGAACACACCCTGATGGACAGTGTTGAGCAAGCAGTTACAGTTGACCTCGGTTATACTGGCCTTGGGTTATAACGGACTTTGGTTATAATGGATCTTTTTTTCATTCCTCAGTCGTTTCCCTATGCTTTATCACAGTAACTACGTCGGTTACACCGGTCTGTCATATATTGGATCTTCGGTTACATCAGATTCCTCTGACATTCCCTAACAGTTGATTTTCCTGGGCTATACCATTTTTGGCAAAATAATAGACAGTTCACCATGGTTACAGCGTGTTCAAGCGCAGAGGGCTCACTCATCAGAGTGACATAGAGACTGCATATGTAATTTGATAGCATTTTGTACCTGGAGACGCCAAGGAGACTTGTGAATTTTGCAATTTGTTCGGCTTTCCAAAGGACAAGGTCCAACCAGTAGTGGTTATAATGGATAAGCCGGGGCAGTGGCAACCTGATGGTTTCTGTTGTTAATGCACCAGCAGGAAAGTAATTGCCATATGCGAGCATTGAAGACTTTTACTTACTGTACGTAAACAGAACTGATTGTTCAGCCAAGAAGTGATACGTACCAATACTGGCTGACCAACCAGGTGTGAATACGTACAGTATTTAAAAATTTTGAGTGTACAGTACTGTACAACACAGTGGGTGTGTAAAGGAGGGAAGCATTCTGGCATCTTGGTGCGTGGTGCTTCCCTTACTTATGTCAAGGGTTCAGGAAATGTACTGCACTGTACACAAACATACCCCTTTGTCAGTTGGTTCGCTGTGATCTGTTTTAACTAGCGGAAGTTTCCTTAATTTCAGCGCATTTAAAACGTAATTTAACCGAACCTCGGGTATAACAGACTTCGCTTATAACGGATCTTTTTAAGACACCCCTGAGGATCTGTTATAACCGAGGTTGACTGTACTAATGTTGATGACACAGATATATTTAATGTGACTTAGTAAGCCTGTAGCCTTTTAGGTTATAAATAGATGATATACTTATTACACTTTTAATAATTTTTATTTCTGTGTTCTTTTGTATGTCATTTGTAGTTTCTGTGCATGTGCATATGGTGACATCTGTAACCATTTGCCTATTTTTCATTAGTATGTAAAATTTAAATGTACTTTGTAATTAATCTACTAATGGGAAACAGGCAGGTAAATACAAAAAACCCATCATGTGTTTCAGTCTGAAGAGTGTTCGTAAAATATTGCAAGATACCCTTTCCTTCGCAACAGTACCACAAAATTAGTGCATCTGTTTTGAAATGTCTCAAAGTAATGGCTATGTGAACTGCAGTAGGATATTTTATTTGGCACATAATAAATGCCATTTGTATCTTCTTGTCTACCTTTTGCATGAACATAGAATTTTGATTGTGTTGTATTTACTAAGATAAAGCAGTTATCCAATACAGTCGCCATCATTTAGACACACTTTAAAATTTGTTGCAAATGATTCTGTTGTAACAGGTTAGAAAAGGAGAGCATAGAATTCCGTCAACAGCGTGACAGTGCTGTTGATGAACGTGATAGCCTTCAGAGGATGGTTGACAGGCGGAATACAGAATTACAGCGTATGCAAGAGGATGTCAAAATGCTGAACAATCAGCTGACAGCTGCCATCGATGCCAAATGTGAAGCCATTGCCAAATATGAAGGAGTCCAAAGTCAGCAGGTTGCTCTTGATTACAAGTAAGAAAGTACTTTTTATACAGTCAGTATATTTCCATTCATATAAACTGTCAGTTCACAGCAGAGTTGAAATCTGTTTGATATTAACTGAGAAAACACTCAGGTACTATAAGGATTAGGCTATAGGCTGTATGACTGGAGTTTGATTCCTGGCAGTGGCAAGGATTTTTCTCTGTGCCACCATGTCCACACCATTTGTCAGACCCCATGAGCCTCCCATTCAGTATGGGTACCAGGATGTGAATAAGCCATGCATGAAGGTGATCTAGTTCTAGTGACAGAATTTATGGAACTGTATGTTTTCTCTCATGAGCTGGGATAGCGTAGTTGGTATAGCGACTTGCTATGGGTTGGACAGTCCGGAGATCGAACCCTGGGGGGGGGGGGGGTGTTCTGGACCCATCCAGGTTGGCCCTGGGGCCCACCCAGCCTCCTGTACAGTGGGCACCAGGTCTTTCCTGCGGGTAAAGCGGCCAGGGCGTGGGGCTAGCCATCCCACTCCCTTCTAGCTCTGAGGCTAGCGAAAGGGTAGAGATATACCTGTACTCCCCTTGGGCCTCAGGCCTGTGTAGGGATCCCATTACCTTTTTCTTATGTCCTGTCTCCCCTGTGTGTATGTGGCATGATGTTTAGTTAAGCACAGTGTCACCTTGTGTCCTTGTTTCTTCAAAGGGAGAAACAGTTGAATCAAGAACACGACCATCTCAAGAAACAAATTCAGATACTTACAGAAGATCTAGACAAACATGCGGCTGAACTTATGGCTGTGAGACGGGAGCATACGAATAAGCTGCTTTTTCTACATACTGAACTGTCGCAGAACACTGAGGAGGTAAAAACTGGTCTGTGACCTCATTTCTGCATTCTGTATGTCAGGGTTAGAGTGCAATTGCAAGACTGGGTAGTAGAAAGACTGAATGGTCGTCATGTTTCAAAGATGCCAAGTGCTGTCTGGCATGTGATGAGCAAAGATATCACTTGTTTTCTTTTTGTCTTAAGCAGGTACTTGTGACAGATTGCATGAAATTGAGGCACTGAGAATTTAGCTCTTAAAGCATGTAAGTCTCTTTATGTTTGTAAATTTTATCAGTCAATTTCGATCAACATTTGCATTTCATTTTTCTAGCTTCGTATTGCTAACAAGTCAAATGAGGATCTTAAATCTGCAAATGCCACTCTAGTTCAGAAATTGGAGACTGCAATGCAGAAACTGGTGTCACAGCGAGAAAGTGAAAGCAAGTTGCATGATACTTATGAGCAGGAACTTAAGGCGCAGACACATCTAGCACAGATTTACAAAGGTTAGTTTGAAAAATTCTTCCAGTTCACCCTCTTCTGCAAAGTGTCATTTAATAATCTGTAGACATAGGCACTTGTTACAGCTGACTTCACAGCATGGAACAAAGTGTATGACATCTGAAGTGTGATCTTTCAAGTGTGTTGATGATAATTACTACATGATGTTCTGTAATTGTTACTGGTTCTTATTAGTGTGATGTTGGAGGTTTAATACTTGATGTGATAGTGTCTAAATTTTCCAGAGATTATTAACTGTCTGTGTATATTAGCTTATATTTGTGTCAGCAACTTCCCTTTTTTCTCAGTATTTTAGTCCTGAAAAGCAGAAGGGGGAAATTATTGATGTCTTGTACAGTGTGTGAATTGTGTTGTTATTAAATGGACCACAATGGAATCTGGATCACTTACAACTGAATGCATGCACAGAAGTGTACACCATGGACAGCATTTTCAGACCTAAAACTGTTGATCCTTTGTACGGTTTACAAATTGTGTTGTTCTTCAATGAACTACAGCAGTCCTGAATCACAACTGAGTGGATGCAAAAAATGTACACCACAATCTGCATCTGTTAGACCTAAAATGATTAATCTCCTATACAGTTTATGAATCTTAATGTTATCAAATGAACTACAAGAAAACATGAACCACCCACAACTGATTGGATGCACACAAATATAAACCATGACCAGTCTGTTGGACCAAATATTCGTGGTTGGGATAAGACCGTTGTTGAGCCTTGCATTTTGTAATTCCACCTGAGTGTATGGTACAGCACATTTTGCAGTTAATATATTATTTGTGGGAGAGTTTGGATTTTAAGTTCATTCATTCAGGTCTTTCACTTCTGTAAATATGTTTTATTCCCTGCATTTAATTTATATGAATATGCAATTAAAAAGGGAGTAGTAAAGCACATTGTTATTTGTAAAGAGGAGGTGTTTCTAGCAGCAGTAGTAGCACTGAGAAAATACACATTATCCCTACAAGTGGTGTGTGTGTGTGTGTGTGTGTGTGTGTGTGTGTGTGCACGCGCGCATGCGCTTGAGAGAGAGAGAGTGATTATTTGTATGATCTGGTGTGACATGTTCACTGTGTTTCTTGACCCACAAGACGCAGTCTGTTGGCCATCACCATCCTGCTGGTAGGTGGTGATTGAAATCAGTTCCATTGGTTGTAGAATTCTGCTTGCCTCCTGTGTTATGAGAGAGTCCTTTTTTCTGGGATTAATGTAGTAGTGAAGTGAAAGTCATCTGTATGTGGAATGGTGAAGCACATCACCATCAGTTGTTGAATCCACTTTTTACGTTGCTTGGTGCCGAAGGCAATTAAAAATCTAGTGAGGATAAAATTGTCTGAATATTCAGTGAATTTGACAGATATAGCAAAAGAAAGAGCTAGATTGTCTGTGTAAAAATAAGTGAATATGCATATGTTTATCATGAATTAATGAAAACTGTGTTCATTGAGCTGCGATTGCTTAGTACGATGTTCCTCAATGTGCCAAAGGTAACAGCCACCAGTAGTGGGGCTATCAGATATTTTCAATGCAGGTTATGGATCCAACTGTGGAATTTTGAACAGTCGTTAGGAAAAACGTGCAGGGAATTCTTTTGTGTTTGACTGGCCATGAAAAATAAATCAAGTAAGTCTAAAAATGAAGTGGAATCACAATAAGAAGGGATTCACTGCACAGTAGGTGGTGTATATCATAGAAATTCATCTGTACATGACTTGGTTAGTATTCATCATACCTTAATTGTACTGTTAAAAATTTATTTTATATGTTACATTTTTTTTGTCTGTAGGAATGAGTGATGATGCTACTGCCAAATCAGAAGAACTTTCAAATGCTGTTAAAGAATTACAGACATTATTACAAGATGCTTCAAAACAGTATGGAGACCTTGAAACTAAGGGGAGGAAGAAGGAAATGCTCTTTGAAGAAGAACTGGCAAAGAAAGCAGAGTGCATCACTCTGCTAAAGAAGGAACTGGAAGATGCAAATGAGCTAGTGAAAGCAGCAAAGCAAGAAACATTAGAAGCTGCAATTGAGAGTTTGTCACCCTCAGCTGCTGCTGTTAGCCGTCTTATCAAATCAGGCATGACACTGACACAGATTTACAGTCAGTATGTAGCAGTTTGTGAAGAACTGTCCTTACAGAAGGAAGAAACAAAAAATTTAAAGCTGTATGTTGAAACCATCATGGGAGAGATTGAGGAGAAAGCACCAGTTCTTAAAAAGCAGCGTGAGGATTATGAACATGCTTTGGAAAATGTGGCCACACTTACCAAAGAGATTGATGAGTATGTTATGGAATGTAATAAGTTACGCCATGAAGCTGCTGAAGCTCGGAAGGCAGAGGGTCACCACAGCCGAGAAAATAAACGTTTGAAACAGGAGGTGGTTGATTTGGCAAAGCAAGTGTGCTTCCTACTCAAAGAAGTTGAAGAAGCTCGAGCTGGTTTTGCTGCTGGATCAAGGCATATGAGTGAATCCAATTTGGACGTTACTAGGTCTTCTGAAGTCATTTCACAGGAACTTGTTACTTTTAGTAGCATTGAAGAACTTCAAAATCAGAACCAAAAGTTGTTGGTGCTCGTGAGAGAACTGAGTTCAAAGCAAGAAGAATTAGAGCAGTTTCAGTCCGAGTTTAATCCAGAACAAATCCAAGCTAAAATAGAGCAGTATGCAAAGAAGGTACAGGAGCTGGAAGAGAACAATGAACAACATACAAAAATGATGGATACTTTGCTTAGACAGCGGGACATGTATAGAACACTGTATGAACAACAGATGGAGGGAGGTAGCAGTCCAATAAAGCTGACAGAGCAGCTGTCTCCAAAGCCATATAAAGGATCTACTGTAGTTACTGAAGGAACAGTTCTTCAGGAAAAAGAAAAAATAATTCAGGAATTGAAAGTGAAACTAGAAGAATCTGAGAAAGCGTTTAAGGAGCTTAAAGAAGAAACAGATATATATCGAACAGAACGTCAGACCAATGAACGAATTTTGACTGAAGAACTAGATAGCATGAGGTCTGAACTCAGAGAACTCCGTACCCAGAATTCTAAGCTCCTTTCTCAGGCTGAGTACAATGATGAAAGGTTTAAACTTCTCAATGCCAATACGAGCATTTATAAATCACAAATTACTGCATTGGAAGAGAAAAACCAAATATACAACTCAACTATAATCAAACATGAACAAACTATCATGCATCTCAAAGATGAAACGTTGGATGCTCAGGCCAAGCTGTCCAAAGCTGAAGTGGCTTTGGAAAATTTGAAGGGAGAATATCAGCTGTTGCAGGAGACCAAAGATCGCCTCTTGAAGGATAGAGAAGTGTTGAATCGTACAAAGCAGAGTCAGAGCATATTGTTAGCTAACTTGGAATCCATCCGTACCAGTTTAGAACGATCAGAAACAGAAGGGAAGTTACGACTGGAGGGACGACTTGACGAAACGATGAGAGAGTGTGGTGCACTTAGGAGAAGATTACAGGAGGAGCAAGATCGGTTCCGTGAACTGTCTACCCACATAGAGCGTCAGTTAGAAACTGCAAAGAAACGTCAAGAAGAAGAGGCTACTCTGGCTGCTAGAGCAAGGGAGGAACTGAACTCCATTAGGGAGGAGCTGGCCAAGGAAAAGAAAGAAGTTGAATCACTGACCAAGAGAATCAAAGAAATAAGAGCACCACCACCTGCTCAGAAGACACCAACAGAATCTGAACTTTTGGCAAAGAGGCTGAAGGAAATGGAAACACAGTTGAATCGAAGTCAGAGTGAATTGAAATCAACGCAGGAACAACTAGCATCTTCAAAACAACATGTTAAACAGTACTGCGAGGTATCTGAGGGTATAGAGAGGCAACTGAAGGAGGTTACGATGAAGTTTGATCAGTATAAAGAAATTACAGAGAAGAAACTATTAGAAAGCAGAAATAATGAAGAACAGTTGAAGCAGCGAGTAGCAGATTTAAATTCTCAGCTGTCCAAGCTGTGTACTGGTACAAGTCATTCAACAGCAGAACTAAATGATCAGCTAACCAAGACCCGTGATGAGCTGACATCAGCACTTTCTGACCTTGAGCAATCCAGAAAAGATTTGAATGAAGCCCGGTCTCATCTTGCATCACTTTCAGGAAGTCTGCAAGCTGCTGAGCAGAAGTATGCACAAGAGGTGAGTTTTTCCACTAACATGTAGTGGAACATTTGTTTGTGAATACACATAACACTGCAGGGGGCGGCCCCCCCCTTTCACACACACACCAAAAAAAGTGTACTCTGTAATTGAGTGGCAGGGGTGCACAAATGCTGGGTGCCAGGCCACCATGGTGACTAAATTTTTTAGGGTGGCATCTGATAGTTGTGAGTCCTTAGTGTGTAAGTTGCTTCATGTCACCCATCTGGCATGCAGAATTTTGAGGTGTTTCCTAGATTTTTGGAAGTTTGTACACTCCTGTTGTACAGTGTGGTTGTTGTCTGAAACATATCTGAAGGGAGCCTTGGACAAAATTGTGGCTGGAAAAATAATGGCAATATCTTGGCCACAAGAGTTAGTAGTTCTTGTTTTATTGTACCTTGTGAAACTCCATATGTCACAGACCTTCTTGGGATGCCGATAGCCACTGATCAGGTCAAGAAATTTTACACCTTTTATTGCACCAAAGTGTTGAATATCACATTTACTGGGAGACCCTGTCCTGTGCCATATTAATTTAGAACTCTTCATCACACATTGTTCCCACCACTGTTGCGACTGCCAATTACCTGTGTATTATTCCACCATCCTGCCTAGATTTTCCAAGCGCTGTGTTCTGTCTAGATTTTGTGACCAAACTTTTGTGTGCTTTCTTTATTGGTGTCTAACTTATTATAACAGAGTCCATTTTGAGAAGCTGATTGCTGCTGATCTAGTCATTCCCTGCATAGAACCTGAAGGTTCTTAGCCATGGCCGTGAGAACCCACCATTGGTTCCTATCCTGAGCCAGATGAACCTAGTTCACTTCCATTCTGTTTCTTTCAGATTCATTTTAATATCTGTCCATTGGTATTCACAATTACCCTCCATCTGCAACTTGAGGACCTGCCATGCCCTTGTAATGAGGGACCCTTGTACTGCTGATTTGCATCCTTAATGCTGTAATATGTACCCAGTCATTTATTTTTCATCTGTATCAGTGTAGAAAAATTTCACTCAATCAGAGTAGGAGGTTCTTGAGGAGGACATAAAATTATACACAGTAACAACATTGTTCTTGGCTCTTCAACAGCAGTGTGTAATTATTAACCTTTTATCTGCTGGCTGTCCTATATTTGGGACACAGTGTTATCTTTTTTTGGTTCAGATGATAATCACATTTTACATAAATGCTGTGCCAACATTTAAATATCAAACCTCGCTGGTAAAATGTTATGCTGCAATGAAACAACTGCAATTTGGGCTTGGCACTGTGATGAGTTAACCTTTTTAATGAGTGTGCTTCAATATTAAGAAATGTGTTCTCCATGCATCTACAAACTATGAAGTAGTCTGCTAATTCTAATTTTCTACACATGACATAGATTATAATTTTTGACTTTGAACCACTATCATAAAACTTTAGTTGTGCATCATGGTATTTTACATTAAATTTAATCTGGCAGTCCAGTATGTAATGTATTAAGAGGATGTGCAGTGGATGCACCTGGCTGAGGATTGTGTCCAGTGGTAGGCTGTTTTATTGGCTGTATAAAACTTTCATATTATATAACTGGAAATTTAGCTACTGAGGTTTATTCTGCATTCCCTTACCTGATTCAGGATTTCAAAAGTTGGATGGTTGCTATAGTTTGATGTTACAGAAGCCATTAAAGATTATGACTGTTTAGAAGATTGTGTCAAAAACATGTCATGTTCAATATGTTATTTGCATCAAAAATGTGGAAGTAGATTTTCATCAATTTCCTCTTTGTGCAGGTGGTTCTTCATGCAGCTGATATTGAAGCATTAACCTCTTTGAAGGAAAAGCTTACAGCATTGAATTCTGAATTGTCAGAACTTCGATTGTCTAAAGAACAGACTGAGAATACTCTAAATGAGCTACGTTCACAGTTGGAAGTGAGAGAAGAACACCTTAAACAGGAGTTAAATGATACACGTCAGCAATTAAAGGATATGGATTCTCAGAATGCTCTGCTACATGATCAGATCCAGGCACTGAGTTCACAGCTTTCTGTTCTTCAGGCAAGTGGTCCTCAGGCAGATTCTTCAGTTGGAAATATATCTAGTGGCTCACTGAATACCTCCCTATCAGAAGAAGAAAGTAGATCTTCTGAACAGTTACTGCAGATTGTCAAGTACCTCCGTCGGGAGAAGGATATAGCTGTCTCCAAATACGAAGTCCTGCATACCGAAAACCTTCGTCTGAAAACACAGCAGGAATATCTTGAGAAGCAAGTAGAAGAAGCAAAGAAGTCACTGTCTGTAGAACAGGAAAGGATGGAAACGTCTTCGGTAACAGCTGCCAGGCATGCCGAGCTGTTAAGGAAGCTTGAGACTTTGAATGCAATAACAGACAGTAATCGTATATTGCGTGCAGAAAGGGACAGTCTCCAAGTTAAAGTTTCTGGATTGTTACAGCAGGTAGAGAAGTTGGAAAAGGAACTAGGGCCTTTGCGGGAATCTAGCACTGATCTGTCAGCTCGTGTTGAATCTATGACTGCTGAGAATGTTGCACTTCGAGGGGAGGCTGGAAGGTACATGTAATGCTTAATGTAATTATCACTTTGTGAACACCCTTGTAAATATTTTGTGCATTGTTACATGAACATCCGCATTTTTACCATAAATTAATGTGGATATCAAAGATGTCTGTAACCTTTCCATCATTTTAATGAATGTGGAAATTACTGGTTAATTTCTGCAACTGGTGTAATATTTGAAATATGTGTTCTCGTAGTGACCTAATTTCTTGTACTCTCAGCTTAATATGCTGTCTTGAAGGACAGCAGATACCAGCACTTATATTGTGTGCCTGAAAGATATAGAACTTCTCATTTCATGTTGGCTTTGTAACTGTTAAGTGATCCCTGCCTCCTCACTGTTGTTTCAGATATAAAGTTTAATGTTCCAACCTTTGTACTGTGTAGGTTGAGGCAGAGAGTGAACTTCCTGGTTGAACGGTCCAGCAAGACTAGTCCTGAGGATTGGAGGCGGTTGCAACAGGAAAGAGAAGGACTTGGGAGGCAGCTAAGTGTGGAGAAGGAAGCCCATCAGAAAGCTCAAGAAGAGAATAGAGGGCTTAGGCAAGAGAAGTCCCGTTTGGAGGAACAGGTTAGGAGTTCACAGTTTGTTACTGAGAAGAGAAAATGTTTACAGTTTAGTGTAGGTATTAGTATTGCAAGCAATATCATCTTCAGCTTCATAGGTCATATTCTTAATATTCTTTTGGTCCTCCATTCTCATGTCTTTTGTTTGATCAGCTTTTGTCTGTCTTCGTAAGTCATGTGTAAAGAACAAAGTACACGTGCTGTTGAAAGTAAAGAGACAGAAAGATGGAGACAAAATTTTTGAACAATAAATGGTTCAACATGAACAAAGCAATAGTATTTGAGAAAATAACTAGTTGTGTCAATATTATAGAACTGAAAAATATGAAGGCCAAGTGGAAAAAGCTATGCAAAGTGTTGAGGAGGAGGGAGAGGAAGCATTGTAAATAGAAATACTTTATTGTGTAGAATAAGATAGATTAGAATAGAACCTTTTATACAAAAAATTAAATAGTATAAGATAAGTGATAAACAGTAGTAAGTAAATACAGTGCGTGCATAATGATGATAACTTGGTATTTGTAGTCACATCCAAAGAAATATGCTTGAGACCTACCTGATGCATTAGATATATGATTATCTGTCTTCCAGCTCTTGTTTTCATTGGAGTAATACAGCCAGGCTTGTTCAGGCATTCTGTAACCCACTTTTTACTTTGTTATGTCTTATGGGCAGTGAATAACAGTATCTTTAATTTTTATGAAATTCCATATTCAGTTGATGGTCCCTGAATATATAAATTTTTATTCCTCAACAAGATATAACTTCTGGTTTATGAATGCTTGTGGTTTCTGTTCATCATACAGTTACATCTTTAATGAAGTTGACACTTCATTTTATAAAATACAAGATATTGTTATACATATCACTGTTAAGCCTGACAGGGTATGTAGGGCACATGCCATATACACTTTCTGGTACAAGGATCCAAATATTTGCAGTTAAAATAATGTCTGTAAGTTTTCAGTTTAACAATATGCTTTGCCAAATGGAGACAGAGTGATGTGTTCAAAGCAGTTGTGTCTTGTGAAATAAGTGTCTCTGTGCTGACATTTTCCAACAGATGTGAACTGTGTGTTACCTGTATTTGCTTATATCCTGCAAGTCATTTGGCCTATCACACTATAAATTTTCAGATGTCATTAGTGCATTAAATAAAGCGAGGGACAGTAGACAATGCCCATCTCTATCTGTTGAGTTTATGTGGGTCTTGCTGTTAATTATCACAACTTTGATCCAGAATTTTCTTTCTGACTGGTTATTGTTTTATAATATGTGTAATTTTTATCTGTATAATTCAGATATTTTCAGCTTACTTTTCCTTGCAGTGCTGTGTGCCTTCTCAGTACATGTAAATATTTGACATATTTGCTGATAATGTGCAATTATTATAGTAAGTGGATCATTCAGCCAGTGTTAACATAGTGATGACAAATTTAAGTCTGAAAAAGAGATTTTATAATCAAACATCTCCAGAAGTCACAGAATATATGTACATTCAAGAGTGCACACATTTGTTTTATTTCATACTTGGATGGTGTATGCATTCTGTCTTTTCTTTGTTTCCTGGGATAGTTAAATGCTCTCCAGTGTCTACAACTGCAGCAAGCTGAAGATGTACGTAAACGTGCAGATGAAGTGAATGTGCTGAATCAAACTGTGGCCAGGCTTCAGCAGGAACTTAATGATACAAAGTCTTCCCTAGTTAAGAAAAATGAAGAACTGGCTACAATTACAGAAGATTTAGGTGCTAAAGAAGCACTGTTGACTGACACCAAAAATAAAGAATTGCAGGTTAGTGTGAACTTGTAGTATTTATATAATGAAATCAATTTCTTCATAACAACATATCTTATGAGAGATGTCTGACATATTTAATTTCATGTAGAACACATATCACTTCTAAGTTTTTCTATGATTGTGCATGGTGGACACAAACATATCTCAGGAGAATTAATGTTTTGTTGAGATTTGAACTGGGCACTTCTTGAATGTAGGTCAGAAGGGTTACTGTGTCAGCCAAACTGCTTGAATTATTATATGTTTGAGACAAAAAGCTTCACATAAAAGCTGAGAATGAAAGTATATAAACATAAACATTTTACAGGTTATTGGCTGTGTATTTGTGCATTTGCTTTTGTGGAACAAAGAACAGTATCTTTCTGACAGCTGAAAAACTCTCATAGCTCCCTGTAGACACTTCTCTGTCAATTTGCCTGTCATTCAGACTTTTAGACAAAATGTGTCAGAGTGCTGACCAAAGTTTGTGTGTCATGTATGACACATACATTTTAGCCTGTAGATAATCAGACATTTATGATCCCCGTAGACTCACAGGGTTAAATACCATTAGCAAGATACTGTTGTAAGGAGCCAAGTAGCTCAGTCAGTATAGTAACTGGGCTGTGGACTTGGTGAGGTTTGATCAGTTCCTGTCAGGGGAAGGGGCTTTTCTTTTTGCCACAGTATATACACCTGTTGTAGAACCCACCCATGTTCTTATCTAATAGATAAGGCATTTAAGCGGCAACTGTGACTAACCGGAAATATGCTTGATTAATTCTGTTACATTACTGTTACTTGCAGATTCGTAAAATAGCAAGGCGGTATAAGTCACAGTTTGAAGAGCTAACAAAGGCGGTGGAGGAGGAAAGGAAAGCTGCTAAAGAAAGGGAAGATGCAGCTGCAGCTGCAGCAACTGCAGCTGCATCCGCACAAGAAATGCTTTTGGAAACCCAAGAGAGACTGCGTGATGAGGGTAGGAAGGAAGTGGAGGGTAAAGTTAAGGAAGCTGAGAACAGACATTCTGCTGTAGTCAAGGAGTTAACAGAGCAGGTGAATATTCATAGCAGGGTGACATTGTTTGGTGAAATCTTCAGAACATGGCAGTATAAAGTCTGACTTTTCCAGTGCTTTGTTTTGTGTGGACAGAAAGCAAATATCTGGTGCCATTGCAGTTTTTTTAATTGAATTAAATTTGTATAAAATGGTTTATAGGATAGGGCACATTGCAGGAATAGGAGAGGATGTGTTTGTGTGGTCAGAACAAAGTTCCAGTATTGTGCTCTCATAACATGCACCTTCAGGTTAATTGTTTGCCTTTCTGACACTTGCTGTACTCTGTATTTGAGGTTTATGCATATCTGACTAGTTAACCATATTTACACTAGCACTCACATGTCATTATCGTATGTAGGTTGCTTCCAGTCTTATGGAAAAAATTTTTTAAAGTTTTCATTGCATTTTCTTCACATTGAGGACTGTGCCATGGCTGAGGCAGTTAGTCGCTGGCCTTTTGCCACACTGTGGAGGCTGGAATTCAGTCCCCATGGTAGTCTGTGGGATTTGTGATGGGCAGAGTGACAATGGGACAGGTTTTTCTCCAAGCCCTTTGGTTTTTCTGTGTTGCTATCTTTCCACCAGTGCTCCATACTCATACATTCATCCACTGTCAACCCTATATAATGGTAGCAATTAACAGTGTCATTAACATGTAGTGTAGGCGTGACTTGGGGGTGCAAGGGGGACAAATGCCCCTCCAATATTTTTCTTTCTTTCCAACTTTATCTCTTGGTAAATTAAAGTGCCTAATGACCATGGTTGATTGTGGGGCCCCCCCCCCCCCGGCCCCAAATTTTATTAGCCAAGTTATGCATATGGCATTTAGGAGCAGAATTTAAATGCCAATCGTATCTGTCAGTGGCCTTGAGTTCTGGCTCAGCATGGACATTTAAATTGCTACCAAGCAATCACACAGAGACCAGCATGTGGCATGCTAGTCTATTTACCAGTACATTTTAGAGACCAGTGTATGGTCTCATAGGACAGTAAAGGTTAAATGAGACACTTGTTGCACTGACAAGCACTTTTCTGCCCTGAATGACATGCTACCCTTGTGCAGGATTGTTTGTGATCTGTGCATTTGTGACACAGGTTACAAGTTCACATGAAGAAGCAGAAATCCTACGTAGAGAGAATGAAGCATTGAAGAATTCTGCAGCTGATAAGGAAGAGAGAGCAAAGGCAGTATTGAAAAATGCACGACAGAGAATATTGCAGCTACAAGAGGCAAAGAATGCATTGTCCCGTCAGCTGAATGAAGCTGAGCAGTCTAAAGGTACATGTCCTTTCACCCCTTGTTTTGGCATTCAGTGGGCTTTCGCTGTGCCTAGTGTAGCTATTTAAATACAGTCTGTCGGTGCACATGACAATAATGACTTTTAGATATCAGTTTTTCAGCACCTTTTCAATGCCATGCAATGAAATCAAAAGCAATACCTTTTTTATATGGTTTCTAAAATATATTCATGGTTGCTGTATTTTACAAGCGCAAGATGGGTATAACAAAGAAATATCTCCTTCACTTGTGAGGTAGTCAGGACCTGAAAAGTATTGTCAAAAGTTGTACATTCATATTTGATTATAATGTCACTGATGTTGCTGGCGTATCTTTGTGTGCTGGTGCAATACCTCTTGACAGCAGTCAGCAGCATGTAAGGCAGTTAAGCACTGCGTATATTGTTGGTGCTTTTTATTTTCTGTTCTGTTATACATGGTCTTCTGTCTCTTTTTTATGAGCATGTTGCTTGCCCTTGTTGGAATCAGTTGTCAGCTGTAAGTTGTGTAAATGTATCCAAGTTGTTGCCCATAGACAAAATGATTTATCCTTTCATTTACTAGATTGTGTCTTGATAAATATGTATCCCCCTCTTTGCCGCCAGACAGTGTGATGTATTTGGTTAGTTACTAGATTGTGTCTTATTAACTATATTGAAGTCTTGGATTGGGTAAGTTGAGGACCAAAAAATCGTCAGTATAATGTGAAGTTATGGACAGTTGCCAAATGCAAGACACAGAGTTTTGACTGAAGTACAGTCAGACCGTGTTATTCATGTTGATATGTTACTCGTATTGAAGTACAGTCTTAAGATGTTACAAATAACATTTGTAAGGTAATGAACTCTGATAAATATACATAGGAAACATTTTAATGTTGGTCTTCTTCCGTGGTTTTTTCCCCCTCCCAGCTTAACAGATGACATCACTTATCATTTGGTAGGCAGGGGTGTGCATGGCTCTAGAGTTCAGTATGCAAAATACAAATAACTTACTCAACATAGTGAATGTTGATATACTGAATTTCATAAACTAATTAATTTAATTATATTCATTATGTTGAACTCATTATTGGTGGTATGTGCTGCGCTACATGTAGCTGTAGTTAACCCACATAGTGCCAGGCTGTATGGGTAGCTTGTGCTAAAAATTGATAACCTGTCAAAGTGAAAGAGTCTTGGTGTTAAGTGATGTGAAGTTAACACACTTAAAGTGGTGGCTAATAGATTGCCTGACGGTATAACGTGCGGGAGTGCCGATGGCCAGCCGATCAGCCACCTGGCACTAAGAGAGTTGAGACACATAAAAAGAATGCATGACTGAAAGTGGGTGCCCTAATCTCAATAAATTATGCTGCAGCATTCTCCTTGTATGTTCAGGCTACAGTCAGGTATCTAATTATGTTATTCCTCCTAAGAAATTTTTATTCATAATGAATTTTCATCTTAAGTAATAAAGAAGTTTGTTGTATTTCACTCTGTGACTGATTTAGTTTGCTATTTTTTTTTTTGTATGAAGGTGTTATACAGTTGAAAGCACAATATGAAAGCCGGATTTCTCATTTGGAAAAAGAGAATGCAGCTGTAATAGCTGAGAAGCAGCAAGAGAAGGAACGGATGATGAAAGATGTGGACACTTTGAACCAGCGATTAAATCAGCTGCAACGACAGTTGGACAAACAGCAGGTAATGTGGAGAATATGATTTTCTGGAACATTGTTGCTGTCTGACATGTGATACAATGTAGTGTGGTAGATAAGTACACATTTATTAGATCACAAGCTGTTATAACACTCCCTGAAGACTCTAATCTTTATAGCTTTATAGTGGCTGCTGTGGGAAGGTAAAATATTTGATACTGTTTTGTAATAAGGCTTCATTTCCCAAAATGCTCATTGCTTCACTGTGTAAATGTGGATGCTCATTTTATTACAATTATTTCAATACTTGTCACAAAAACCATGTGTGAAGTAATCGTGTGTTTGGAAATAAAAGAGGAAGGTGTTCATACCTGAACTCGGTGCCTCAGAAATAGTGACACGAGGTAATTCATTCACACTATATGAATTTTCTTGGTCATGTGGTGCATCATTACCTTGTTCTGGTAAGCGAACCTCACTTTCTCACTTATGCCATTTACATAAGTCACAAACCAACCTTTGAGTGAGTTGGTAGCTTTACTGATTTGTATTTTTCTTAATGATGCCTTTTCAGTTTTTTGGGTTTTGCAGCATTGTATGGAAGGATGATTATGAATTGTGAGATGTGATAGGAGTATTTGTGGCATACTGTAAGGTACTGTCATGGCATTTGACTAGAGGGACCGAGGAAAATTGCTGGAATTCTCAGGATAACTGGTCTCCAACCTAAGATACAAACAGGGACCTCCAAGATTTGAAGCAAGAGGCTTAACCCACTTGACTGTAGTAATTTGTATGTAGACAAAGAATGAAGTAATATCTGAGTGACTGTTAAAGTAAGCTGCTATTGAAAATTTAAACAGAAACTTGTGAGCTCAGAAGAAACATTTCTGGCAGTGAAATGTTCAAGATTCAGGCATGGATCATATTAAAATGCAGGATGAGGTAATTGTAAGGATTTAACAGACAATAAAAACTTACTTCCATGGCCCCCAGAATAAGTGAGGTATTTGTGAAGAAGACTGAAGGGTAGTGATAAAAGCAGAATGTGTGGATATTTTTAAAATGTGTGAATTGGTGTGGATGCACACATGAGAGATAAAACGTGACATGTAAAGAGCTTACAAGATGTTTTAAATTATTGAGATGTTTGAACATGATCATTCGTATTCCATATTTAAGTTGAAATATAGAGTTATGATTTGTCAAATATACAGCTGTTCTGAGCCACTAAAAGTCTATATTACTTGGGGTACAGCCATATCAGTTCTCAGCGTGAGGGCTGGGGACCCCTAGGGGGCTGCTGGGTTATTCAGAGAGGGGTGAATGGTTATTCCAAGGGCAGCTTGTCGTTCTTCTGCAGACAGTGCTTGATTACATCCTGTATCCTATGTTGTTATTGTTGTGATGAATAATACAAATTCTTTTACAGTGGTTACTGACTTAATAGTAGTTTCTGTCATATTTTCTTAGGTAATGAAATTTTGAAGTACAGTTGTTAAACCTATGGCATTAGCATTAAGTCCCCAGTGCCCTCTGCAAAAGAGCCAGGATTTAAATGGCTGCCCATTACTTTGCATGTTCTTGGCCAATGACTTCAGTGGACATTCAGTTTTCTGAGCATCACACCACCTGTAGGCTGAAGTCGTCTCCTGGTGCCAAAGGGTTAATATGTGGGGGTCCATGAAATTTTGTGTGTTAAGAAAGTGTCTTGGTACTTTGAAACGATGGGAACCACTAGCCTGTATAACCAACTTCATTGAGTGGATTCCTGATTGTTGTATATATCCCACTTAATTGGAACTTCCTGTTTTAGTTAGCCATGCAGAACAAGCCTTATTTGATGACATGGTTGCGGTTGTCTTGAGTAACTTTGCAAAATGAGTCTTGTGTAATTGGAGAGGGCACTAATATATGAGATTTAAGCTTGTGTAACTCATTCTTCGATCAAGTATATCAATGTTGGATGTTGTTGCATGTTACAGGGCTCCAAACCTTCTACTAGTTCAGGACCTGTTGAGAAAGTTAATACAGAGCCTCCGACAGCTAATATAAAGCCAATGGCAGGTCCGTCTTCAACTCAGTCAAAGCAGCAACCGGTCAGTTCATGTTCTTGCCTGGTTTCTAGAACCCAACCATCATTAGTGTCTGTTGACATTTCAATCAGTGTGTACCTTTTCATGATAGAAGCTCCTCCAGTCATTTCTCTCCTGCTACAGATTATACTTGTAGCATGCTGAGCCTATCACACCTTCAGGTCAGCCTGTTCAGTCACTTTGGTTAGGGTTTTTGAATGGCCTTGAAAGTTGCTATGACACTCTCAGGATCACATGATCTTATTTGACTGACAGACAGACTATTCACTGAGATTTGCGCTCTTCTGGGGTGTAATGCAATGTCAAGTGTTGATCCTTTACCAATGTTTTGGGACAACCTACCAGTCCATCTGCAAGGGTCAAGAAGTCCTAGGTACTCTTCTTGGACTTCTTGACCCTTGAAGATTGGACCGGTACATTATCCCAAAACGTCAGTAAAGGATTACCACTTGACGCTGCATTATACCCCAGAAGAGCGCAGATCTCATCAGCATTGCGGTGGAAGCCTGAAATCACAGGCTATTCATTCATTCCATGGAGCAGTGTCACTCAGTAGAAATTGAAAGGCGCTGAGCTAGTCGGGAAAGTCTGCACACCTTTATGAAACTGGAATTTCATTACCATGTTCACGAGAACCTGCTAGTGGTTGCTATCCTGAACTGGTTATCAGTGTACACTGTCCTATCTGATTTCTTTAAGGTCCATTTTAATATTATTATTCTGTTTTTTCTTCATGTTTTGTACTCTGGCATTTCTGTCCTGTCCCGCATGTGCCATGTGACTCACCCACCTCATCATCCTTGATTTGATTACCCTAATGTCTGATGAGGGTACAAACTGTGATGCTCCTTATGATAGTCTTACTCTGACTTTCCTTTTGTAGTACAGTCAAGAGTGTTTTTTAATACCTTATTTTTTTAAAAAATCTCAGTTGCCTTAGAACATTATACAGTGAATGTTATATTGTTGGGTGGTGGAATTGTTCTTTGTAATAATATGTGAGCTGTGATTTATGATATATTCCATTTTCTAGATGCAGCAATCTATAACACTCACTCCATGGCCGGGACGAGGTGAAACTCCTTTTGCCAGTATTCGTCCAATGGCGCTGTCACGTACAGTGGCTGTGTTGCCCACAAGTTTGACCAGCAGTTCTAGTAGTAATCAAACACCATGCAGGTAAGATGCAATATTTAGTCCACTTTTGTGAACATTGAAATCAATTATATAGCCTGTAGATTCCATATTTAGAAGGTCCTGAGCTCATACCTGTAAGTCAGCTATCGTGACAGGTTTTGAGGAGTATCTGTCACACCAGACAAGTGTTCTATCCTTCCCTCCAGGCAAGTGCCATGGTACTGCATCAAATGAGGTGTGTCGTAACTGCTTCATTCCTTATCCTTTCCAAATGATTTTTCACTAATCATCCTACCATTCAAAGCCGTGTGGTCTGTGCTGCTATCATCATCATTCAGTAAGCCAAAAATAAATCAGCGTAGTTCATTGTATTGCATATTTGAAATTCGTAACTGGTAAAGTGTATAATCATTACATTACCGGGCACAGAAACTCAAAAGAAGTGGCAAAGAAAATGTGTGGAGTGTTGAAGACAGAAAAAAAGGAAGTGGTACATGGGGTAATGGTACGAAGTACAGCCAGACCCCTTGCTAACTCCATCTCTACTTAGTCTGTGAACAGAAGTTCCCTGTTGTATTAACATAGACGAACTCTCAGTATAGTGCTACCCCCACTAGCTGCCATGTGCCAAAGAGTCTGGTTGTGCAGGTGTGCCATAAACATTAAATAATGTCTGATGCAGTGACATGTTACTGTATTTTTATTGTTTGCATGTACTGTACTGTACAGGTAAATTTCTGCGCAGGATTTTTTCGGTGTGCAAGAAGAGTGTTGGAGTCCGTGATAGTGGCAGGGGGAAGCTAGAGTGTTGTGATATTTCCTGTTGTTTTCCCTTAGTAGTGAACACCAGGTGTGAACTTGCCTCGTCCAAAACATAAGCATGACATAACAATTGGTAACACTGAACACAACTTAACTGGTTCTGTACCTTATTTTGGAAGGTACAATATGCAATAAAGCTGTAAAACTGTTCTTTCAGAACTGTACCATGTATTGATGAAAGTTGCCATTTTGGGTTATACTAATGCTGTTTTACTGACTAGCTGGAATCAGGAGGGTTTTATGACTATCAAAATGCTTCCAAAAGTTTCAGGAAGCAGTTGTATATTTTAACCCTTTATGAGGTCTTCAGACAGTAAGTAATTGGTTGGACATTGATGTGGAGCAGGGGTCTTCAACCTTTAGTTGCTCAAGGGCCACATTTTAATGGCAGAAAGATTTGCGGGCTGCATTAATGTTTTACAAAGTAAAGTTTGCATATAATTGTAGGACATGCCCACTAATATTTCCCTACATAAACACACGTAGGATAGTTTTGTTATTTTGTTTATTTACTTGTTTATTTATTTATGGTATGTGAGTTATTTTTATTATTATTTACTTATTCCAACAAGAATATTTGTAGAAAAAGAATGCAGAAGCTATGCCAACTCAGAAGGCTGTAGGTTCACTTAGAAAAAATATACATATTCAGAGTCTAAAGATGTAACTTTTATTCTTAATACTGTTAATTGTCATGTCTAAACAATTTTATAAGCATAAAAAAACGTTCATCTTTAGTGAGAAATTTGGCACTGTTTATTTTTCACTAACCTGTCTATATCAGCTTACTAATGACCCTGCAAACATTCCCTACTATAATCTGGCAGAATTTACTATGACATGAACTGAGATGTCATACATAAAAAACAAAAAATATGATTAAAATTTTAGTACAAAATTTAAAATAGTTCAGAATGAATTTTATTTAACATTTATTTATTTGAATTAAACTTTTTACTCTCAAAATTCAAAATTTATTTGGGGGCCACACAAAAACTTTTGGAGGGCCATATGTTGGCTGTGGGTTGAAGACCCCTGATGTAGAGTTTCAGAAAACAGAAGGAACATGAACTGAGACAGAGAGTAGTGTATTTTGATATGCCTCCACCCTCAGGGTACCATCACAAATTATGCTGAACAAACAGTGGCACTAATACTGGGGTTTGACTGTACATTCCAGAAGAGTTCATTGGGGCATTGCCAGTGTTTAAGAGTGTGTGTGTGTGTGTGTGTGTGTGTGTGTGTGTGTGTGTGTGTGTGAGAGAGAGAGAGAGACAGAGAGAGAGAGAGAGAGAGCAAGCAGATATGATATTATTTAATGATTGTAGTTGGTGTGTTTTGAGCATTAGATATATTAATATCTAATTGTGTAGTTGGTTTATGCATGTGAGCATTAGAGATGACAGTATATAACATTTGTATGTAGTAGGTTCAGGTGTGTGTGAGCATTAGGTATTAGATTATTATGTAATGTATACAGGTGGTTTGTGGGTGTGGGTGTTAAATATGACATTAGTATCTGCTAATGTTTTCTGCATAAGAAGTCTTTTAATGCAACAGTAAAAAAGAACTTGACAGGGAAAATGCTTATGAAGGAAATGTAAAAGTTATGTGCATTTCTGGATCTGCTTTTGTGCTTTGATCCCAAGTAATTTTTTCATATTATTTCAGTCACAAGATCGTGGATGTGTGATCAGGGTAAGGATATGGAAGTGTTAAAGAAAAATTTGCAAATCAAATTGTATTGGACCACCTGAAATATCAGTCCAAAGTCTTTTGTTGATGGCATGGTGCATTTTCTTCATTTGTCTCACTTGTATTCTCCACCTCAGAGTTGTCATTACATGGGTCTTTAGCACTCACTAAGTCACATTACATCGTCATTCATTGCAACAGAATCTTTAAAACTACACTTCACGTTGAAACGTTTTTGCTGCCTCTCAGTAGTTAGTAAAATGAATAACATACGCTGTGGAACTGGTAATGAACAGTTGATAGGTCATGCACAAGCAGTGAAGTGGTCCACATTTGATTACCTCCTGTTGTGCAGTTTTCCCATTGAGAAATGAATAATGGTTGCAAAGCAGATAGTTGCAAATTGCAAATTGTTTTATAGAAGTGCAAATAAAACTAACTTCTGAACAGGAGGACTTCATATGTAGGAAAACGTAACATTGTTCTAATGAGAACTTCAGGGGGCTTTCAAGAAATCCACCTTTGTAGATGGGAAAACTTTGTATGTATCTGGTAACTTCTCATCAAAGACGCACTGTGTACACTTGGCATGCATAATTTTCATTGCTGTGTGTTGCAGTCAGTGCACACAGGTTTTGGTTCCACCACAACAGCAGTTGGTTCATACAACAGGCTCAGCAAGTGGTGCCACTGCGGAAGTGTTGCCGTCATCACCGACATCATCTCACACAGATTACATGCCAGCTACTAGCTCGGCTGCACCGCCAGTGGGTCCCATTCGTCAGGCAGCAGTGCCACCAACTCAGCAGGCTACTGTTACAACTGTTACCGTTGGGCCTTCACCTAGCTCACGTGAGGAGCCGCCACTCTCAGCAGCCGAGTCCACGCAGGTAATTTGATACAAAATTTGTAGGTATTTAACATGTGTGTTTCATCTGCTTACCTTATGTAGGAATGAGCAAGATACAACAATCATGAATGATGAATCTGGAGGGATTTGCCAGAACACAGTCATTATCAATTGTAATGTATGTATTAATGTTTGTGTGTATAGTATCATCAAGGGGTGATGTATCAGTGACACTATTAAATGATGATTTGTATACCAGTATGCAAGTTCATTGTATTGTCTATCATCCAGGGCTGTGGAGTCGGAGTCAGAGACGTGGAGTCAGGGTCGGAAGGAATTTTAGGTGGAGTCGGAGTTCGGTAAAAATGTACCGACTCTGACCACAATTTAAATCTTATCTAGATACTACAATTCCAGAGCCCTGATAGCTAGAGTAACGATTAGACTTACACTTAAATATAGGTTATAAGTCTAAACAGTAGTGTGATAATTTACGTAGTGGTGATGAAATGTCTTATAGGTTTGCCGTTATTAATGCATATTGAACTTTTATGAAGGAGTCGGATTCGGAGTCGGAGTCTTAAAAATCGAGGAGTCGGAGTTGGAGCTTTTGTGTACCGACTCCACAGCCCTGCTATCGTCAATGATGGAAGATGGAGGTAGTCAGTCACCTTCAAATTTTAGTAAACTGTGAGACTGTTGCTGTTCTACATAGTTTCTGTGCTGTTTTGCCCATGTTTGAAGACTGCACCACATTTTTCCATCTAAAACTGTCATGTTTACCTGAATATAAGATGCGCTTCCTTCGTGATCATTAAATTCCAGGAAAATGCATATTCAGAATGTGTGTAGCTATAATGTCACCCCCTACTTTTCTGATAGTGATCTTAGAAAATATTCTTGTCTTATATTTGGGTAATTGGGGTAGTCAATGTTTGTTGCATTTTGTTGGAAAGGATGGGAAGCAGCAATGCTTATGGGGTCCTGGGAATCAGGAAAATAGAAACACGTTAAGTCCAGGATGCAACTTTAAAGAAAGTTATGAACACTGTGGATCTGGAAGGGCTTTACATGAGTGCAACCCAAAAGAAGACTACAGTTCTAACAAGTCTGATGATGGAGTGGGTTGTGTGTATAAGCTGAAAGTTTTTTGGTTCTCAGTAGGTAATCAGTCTGTGGTTAAAATTTCAAACTGAAACACAGTCACTTGAATTTGGTAAGTGCATATGTAAAACATGCTTTTTTTTTTTTGTGGTAATTAAATTTTCTATAGTCAAATGAAGCTCACTCTTAGTTTAGCAGTTATGTGATCGAGTAGAACAAAACGTAGTGCCGTTCCACTAATGATCTTTACCTAGTAAAGATGTTGCAGTGGCATGTGATGTTTTCTGAACTGCAGTCGCTGGGCTGTATTTTTTCTTCTATTGTTTGTACTGTATTGTTAAGTGATATCTGCATGTACACTCCATTTGATTTTCCCATGAAGTGTTCTTCAGATTAATAAGCCTGAAAATTGTTGTAACCTTATCTCTTACAGGATGTGGAAACAGAATCAGATGACATGGAAGTCCAACAAATTTCTGGTGCTTCTTCACAACCACAGCAGCAGCAAGGACAGCAAGCTGTAGCATTAGTTTTGCCTATAATAGAGCAACAAATGTCCACCACAGAAACGAGCCAAATTCAGGTTCAGTTGATCGCAGAACAGTCCGTAGTTGTAGCCAGCAGCCAGGCCAATAGCAGTAATACTGTGACAACTACACGCGCTGGAGTTAAGCGTCAGAGAGAGTCACTGGGAGACAGTTCAAGTAGAACTGAGAAGAAGAGCATTGGACAATCACAGGTATAAGTCTTGAAATTTCAGACTGTTTAATTTAGTTGTGAGCCACATGCTTATTTGTTACTGATGTTTCTTGATGCATGCTGTAACAATTGCCATACACTGGACCAAAAAGTACATATTTGTCTGCGTAATTTGCTGGGTGTTGTCAATGTCAGCACTGTACAGAGTTCATATTAACAGTTTCACATTGGCATTAAATGCCTGGGATGCTCTGAAAGTGATGAGAATTTAAATGGCAGCCATTACTGTGTATTGTCTTGGGTGATGACTTTAGATGGCCTTAGCACCTTAAACTTCTAGTGCACATTGACTGTTGTTAACAGTCAATGCAGACGGGTTAAGCAGTGATTTTAAAATGAAGGATGTGCAGTTAACATTACAGGTGGTTAATTCTGCATAGTTAAAAAGTCATAGTTAGTATAATTGTGTACAATTGTCACAGCTTACCATTGTTACTGTACTTGTATTTTGAAAATACGATTCAATTTATTTTTGAGGGAGTGTTTGTGTGTACAGGCTCTAGAACTGCGTGTATGGCTTACATGTTTTCGTGGTGTGGATTTCTTGGACCTGTTTACAGAACTGGTGTTGACAGTGTTGTATAAGTGCCTGTTATCTTTTGATTTGTGGATGTTATTTTTCATTCCCACTTAGACAAAGCGATCTCGGAGGACACAAGAGATGTTCCCACTAGTGCCCTTTGAGTCAGGTGCTGATGTGGAATATCAGGTGCCAACATCATCGCAAAGGGACCAAGAGGATGATGTAATTGTAATTGACTCTGTTGATGAAGATGAGGATGGAATTGCAGATGAAGGAGTGAGTGAAGGAATTTTAATTTGTTAATCTGGGTTTCAGTCTGTCATATTGTACTATGGGAAGTAGAATATGGCACTTTGTGAGATACATCATTTACCCAGATACACAATTATCATTTGTAAGTCAGAAGGGTAAAATGCAGAAGGAGAAAATGAAAATATTACTTCTGTTTATCAAATAATTGTGATTTTATATTTTTACATAGTTTCAGAGCTGTCCACTATATTTATATGAATTTGACTGCACGTAAAATATGTTCAGCATTCAGGTGCACCTGTTACATGGCACACACGTCAGATTATAGACAATGATGTTCAGAAACTTTACATTTCTTTTCGGTGAAGGGAAGCTTAAATACACAAATTCTTCATCCCTTGCTGCTTTTTCCATGTTCCAGTGAGTTCCTGCAGACTTCAAATTTCACCTTTACACTGAAGCTCGCAGTCATCCTTTTTGTCACCACTGTACTGCACTCATTTTCACGCACATTAATGAGTCATTATTTGATGCTCTGCATAATCGTAGATTGATGCTGCATGTTGCTACTTTTGTTGTACAGAAATGCATACTGTATTTGGGTGTGACTTGGGTAATCAGTTGACTGGACAACAAAATACACGTGGATGTATGAAGGCTATTTGGAAATCAACCTCTGGTGGGCTGTTAAAAAAAAACAAGAGGGAAGGAAAAATGTTTTATTATATACAAAAGTTAGCTACATACATAGGCTACTTCTTGATGTAATCACCCTCTGAATTGAGGCACTTATCATAGCATGACACGAGTTTCTGTATCCCCACATAAAAGAAAGTTGCCGCCAAGTGTGAGATTTGCGTAGTGATCTGTCTTTTGCAAGCTGAAGGCCATAGTGCGACTGAAATTCATCACAGAATGAGTGCGGTGTATGGACCAAACTTTAGGAGTGACATGTGTTAGGAAATGGCGCAGAAAATTTTGCGATGGAAGAAGAGATGTGCATGATGAAGGGGGTCAAGGATGGCCATCTCTAGTGGCTGATGACCTTGTGCAACATGTTGACAAACTGGTTCATAAGTGATGTCGATTCACAATCTCTGAACTTTCACTGGAATTCCCTCACGTTTCTCGAATGGTCTTGTATGAAATTGTCACCAAAAAAACTTGGCTACCGCAAGTTTTGTGCCAGATGGATGCTCAGCTATGAGGTGGCAACTTTCTTTGATGTCGGGATACAGAAACTCGTGTCACACTATGACAAGTGCCTCAATTCAGAGGGTGATTATGTCGAGAAGTAGCCTACGTATGTAGCTAATTTTTGTATATAACAAAATATTTTTCCTTCTTTCTTGTTTTTTTTTAACAGCCCACAGGAAGTTGATTTCCGAATAGCCCTCGTAATAGATTCTGTGATTGTTCTTCTGTCTACTATCTTCACTGTTTGTCTCATCTGTCTTACACAAAGTTACATCATGTTCACTCATGAGAGGGTTCCTGATTCCTGGTTCAACCATTACACGGACCTCTGGTTCTCCTACCCTTCAAATAAAATTCAGAGGGTGGACCTTACATGTTCGTGGACAATGTTTGCATGAATATGGTGTTCGTTCTATAAGGGTTGTTTGAGAAATAACTGGACTGTACGAATCCATGACTGTCTTCCACTGAGCAACATGCTGTTGTGCAGAGATCACACAGTGCATCCTGCTTGTGATATGTGTCTATCGTGGTCAGTAGTGACCTTTGTCAGACGGTAGAAGAATGATGAACATTACATCATGCATAACCCAACAGTACATGTTGTCTGCGTATTTATCAAACAACCCTTACACATGATTCACTACTATCATTTTGAAATTTGTTACATGTTTATTACAGATGTGAAAAGTTTAAATGTATTTGACATTATCAAAGTTGGAGACTAGCGATAAAACTCCACATATTGCCTAGTATTAGATGGAGATGAGTAGTGTGCAGCTACTTTGATCTTGGGGAAAGGGGCCCAGGTACCCATCAGATAGGAGGATGGATGTGCATCAGAACTAATCTGGACATAGCGGCAAAGAGAAAACAAGTATAAAATATAACATACAGTAACTTGTTTTCCATGTTTTAATAATCGGCCTCTTTCTTCCCATGAGAAATTAATGTGCTGTTATTACTGTTATTATTTGATAACTAAGTTTGCTGAGCTTCAGATATGTGCAGCTTGGGCTCTGGCATTAGTTTGACTTGACTCTCCATTTTGACCTTGAAATATCATGTTTGCAGGAAGTGAGTTACTCTGCGATCTTGTCTGAGCACATTCAGTGAATAGTTCTGTTGATATAAAACACTTCACCGTAGTTGGATATTTTTTGTATGTGTTTTTGAGGGAGGGTTTGTAGATGATGAAGTTACAAGGTTGCATCTTATTAAGTTTGGTTTAATATTATAGTTTGAAGGTCTGTGGTTGAGAGATTGGACAGTCATTATTGTTTGAAACTGTTACAAAATTTATAAACAAGTAACAGGTGCACTTTGTCTGCAGTTATTACATATATTTATTTCAACTATAGTTTTTACTTGTATGGTCAGCTACTGACATTTGGTGTCTCTGATGGATTGTACAGCATTATGACTGTAATCTGTGCTGTGGCGAACCATATCCATTCCCTCAAAGAATGTACTGACCACGTTTAAAAGACTAACAGTTCCCAGAGACTGAACGTTGAAGACTCATACAGAACTGCTGAATTGTGTAGTGACATGATCCAGCATCTACCAACTCATGTTGCCCATTGCTGCACAAAAGCATCAGTCCAGTTACTTACTCATCATGCCTTGTATTTGTGTGGTGTTCTTGATTGATATGACCAAGCTCTGGTTGTGGCAATATGACTTTATATGAAACTTTGTGGAAGTTTTTATTTATGTGGTGAACTAAAGGCTTTGCACCTAGAAAAGCATAGTCTGTGGCAACTGAGCAATTAAAAGGATTACAGTAACTACTGTGTTGATTTGGAATGTCAAAAGGCTGTTGGTTGTTGTGAGTTTTTATTATAACCAAGGCTGTGTACAGTCAGCTGTGGCTGTTTGAAACTGGGGAACATTTTAGAAAGACAAGAAATGTAATGTGTTAGGTTAATGTTTACAAATGAAAAAGGTGAATTTGGCATTCTGAAGTTATCTGGACTACTGGCATTGGAAGTTTGAAGTCAGTAAAATGTACAAAAGTATGAAAAAAGAACTCGTCCATCCTGTTAAACAAAATAAAGATACAGGTACTCAAATCTTTTTCAAAACTGAGAACGAGAGCGATGACGATGACGGCCAGGGAGAAATGGCCTGTGACAAGAGATGACATAATAATAATAATAATAATAATAATAATAATAATAATAATAATAATAATAATAATAATAATAATAATACTTTACTTTTCATAAATTGTGACATTTGACATGAGTTCAAAGAATTCCTCTTCAAAAGTTTTACTACCTGACATTTCATTTTGGGTGGAGGTTGTGGTGGTATTCATATGCGTTTGTAGTTGTCAAAACTCTACTTAGTTATGATTGTATTTCAAGGTCATTGAAGAACCTGATGATGGCCCTGAATTTGAGGAGGAAACAGACAGTGGGGAGAGCTATGAGGTTGAAGGTTATGACAGAGATGAACAGGTATCTAATTCATATCTGAATGTTTCTTGATGAAGGTGCATTATACTTAGTTTTAATATGGCAGATGTTGTCTGTCATCTAGATCTTTTCCTAAAACATTGCATTTTGGAAACTGGTTCTACATCTGTCTTCATGCATTAGGGAACTTAATCTGAGGGATCCGTTAGAAAGAGCTAGTGTATTGACTGAAAGCAACTTTTTGTGACAAACCCATAGAGTTGTGTTCCCTCATGCCTGAAGGCAGAAACTGAGTTTCTGAAACACTGCATTTTATGTAAAGAAAATGAGACACACATTGGATAAGGTCCAAGATATTACAACTAGGAACATAATTGTTTAGAACTTACAGATCTGTGTATGAAATCTGGTAGCCAGTTTAAAAACTGTTTTGGCAGATGCTGATGATGTGTCCAATGTTACAGGATTTGACTGCTTATGATGAAGGTGAAGGCCCTGATATAGAAGAGGAAATAGTACCTGATCAAGTCAACAATGAAGCAGAAATAATGGGTAAGCGTTAATAAGCATTATTTTTTGGTGGCGTTCTGGTTATTGCTGCTAAACTTGAATGAGTTTTCAATTGTACAAGAATATGGAGGAATATATTAGAGTAAGTTAAGATTTATCTGGTGTAAACAGAGGCTATGTTGCTTTGTCCATTGTTATCCAGGGTACAAAGTCAGAAAAATGGATTACATTATGTTGTAATAGGTAGGCTTAGGATTACATGCATAGTGCATATTGTGTTTGTACAATGAAACTACATTTAAACATTCACTTAGGGCCAGTCCTATAAATACTGAAACGTGCATTTGATTATTTGTAGGATTGGCCCTAGTGAAAGTCTAAATATAGTTTTATTTTACGTATACAATTTGCAAATGCATATGATCCTAAGCCTAGTAATAAGCATGGCATGTTGATAAAGAGATTTGTAAGGTAGAACTTTAGGTGTAAGAGTTAAAGAAATGCAAGGAGTAACAGTATCCAGTATAAGATTTTAATATGATTATTTGCATACATTCCTTGCACAAATTGTACACAGCCATCTGTCCCCATGGTGTAGTTCTCAGACTACTAAATGAATGTGTCTGAAACTTGGTATGAAGACTCTACGCTGAAAGTAATTGGTAAGTTAAGGTGTTGTGTGAATCAGTCTGATATGTTATTAATCATCTGTTATTATGTGAAAACCATCTACATTTCTTGTGTTTGATATATTTTTCACTCTTAATGTAGGTAGTGCTGTATGTGCAATGTAAGTAGCCCTGTATTGGAGGATTTATGTCTGAAATGACTGACTGTCAGAGCTAGAGAAGTATGAAAAGTAGCAAAGAACATATTTAGGACGTGTTTTCAATTAGATTACACGTGTCTACCCTTTTTGTAAATGTGGATTTTCCATTACCTTCAAGAAATGTTGTATATACATGTATTTTTCACTTATAAAAGAGCTCTACATAGTTTTAGATTGCATTTTGCAGCACCGAGAACATAAGAAGACACTAGAGAAATGAATTAAATGTGAAACAGCATTACTAGCTTTTAGCTGTCACAAAATGTCAGCGTACTGTGGCTTACAAATGTTAAAGTAAGAGATTTAAATTGCAGCAGTTTAACCCTTTAAAGACGAAACGTATCTGTTTTATACAAGGACTCAGTGCGTACCGCGCAGTAAACACTCTACACCTCGGCTATAAAAAACAGTCTGTTAATGTCATATAAGACAAAAGTTGCTGTTCGTTCTGAGATCCGTACAAAACACATAAATGCAATGTGAGCACCGCGTAGAATTTTTGAATGTTAAACCGGGTAGTACGTAAAGTTACCATTAGGTTTTAAAAGGTTAATAATGTGTCAAGTTCATGTTAACTCACTATTGCAGGCAGATTATTCGTGTTACAGGGTGACATGAATGACAGGTACAAATCATCCCAAATGGGCTCCTATACAAGCAAGGATTATGTGATGTTTGCTAAAAAGTAAGATGTGTATTTGATATTATTCATGGTTGTACAAGAATTACTGTCTTTTTACTTTTGCATTTAATTTTTAGAAGGGTTCCTTTTTTCAGTTGTATTGGTGCTTTCTTGGCTTTTCAGAGGATAGTAATGAAGTACCAAACCAGTGTGGGAGCAGTGTTATAGGCACAGTGGACAACACTGCCGGTCAGTCTGCAGCATGTTCTGCCACTGTCCCAGTAGCATCCTCGGCAGAAGCACTTCATCCACAGCAACAGCAGCACTCAGAGGCAACCAGCAGTGGATCAGCTACACAGCCTGAGGGTGGAAACATCAGTTCTGTAGTGATGAGTCATGCCTCTCCCTCAGTTCCAAGTAGCTCTGCACGAGGAAGACACGTTTCTCCCCACTGCAGGCAACAGCAACATTTAGTATTAGTAAGTGAAAACCACATAATTAAACACAGAAAGTAGTGTTGCAGTATTTGTTATCAACAGAAGAAACGGACTGAAAGGGAAAGATATGTCTGTGAATGCTGTGAAGGTGTATGAGGGTAGTGGAGGTAATAGCTGCAATTATTCTTAACCATAGCCCTAAGTCCAGGGGAATGATCAGTATCATGCCTTGGCCACTTTACTATCTGGCAAGAGACCCCAGGTACCCACTGAATAGGAGGCTAGTTGGTCCCTGGAGCAGGTCTGGCTGCTTTGTGGAAAAGGAAGATCGTTTGGCCCTGCAGGGAGTTAAAACACAATTCATTAGTTGTCTAGCCCACAGTCTGGTTACTATGCTGACTAACTACCCCAGCTCCTTGATAGACCAAAACCAACATGGAACTTCCCACTGCAGAATCAAGCCTTATAGTATGTTAATTGACTTAATGGAACAGTCATCGTTGAAGAGGGGTCGTGTTCAGATTAGTTGGTTAAGGCTATTGAACTTAATAAAATATTTTCTTTATCTTACATGGTTTTCCGTACTGTATTAGTCTTTACAAGAACTAACCTATTATGAACCGCATGATTTGATCTAGGCAGTATCTACATAAAATTAACCTGTAGGCAGCCTGTGTTCACATATGCAAAGCACATAAAAACACCCCTATAAAGTCATTTTATATATTTAGGTAACAAGGAGAATTACTGCATTTTTAAGGCATGCTGCATAATCTCTGTTTTATTTCCGACACAATGCTGTTTATGTCATAATTTTATCTTCTTCTGTTCAACTAACGTGTTTTTCATAAATCGTGCACCAAAATTTAAATACTGATATGATGGTTTAAAGGTTAATAAAAAATATGTCACAAGATTTGCACAAAATTTCAGTTTAATTCTGTGACATCCAATAAGTAACTATGTGACTGTCATTCAGTGATATTTCTTACCCCTAAAAGTATGTAACAGTATCAAGATGGGGGATGTTCATCAGTTGCAAAAGTACAGCTGTAAGTTAATGGTTTTGATATTTAACAGCATTAATGTAACAGTATTTTTTTTTTTTTTTTTTTTTTTTTTTTTGTTTTTTAAATCAAGCAACCACCAACTTATGAAGATGCAGGAGATGATGGCATTGTTCCCAGTACCCCTACACTCTTTGTTCCAAGGCGTACGGATGGTTTTGGAGAGGCTGTCAGTTCTCCGCAAGTACCATCAGGGAGGTTTATCTTCTCTGACACGAACCCACCTACTGCCCGAGCAGGTATTGTCAAGTGTGTGTTTAAAATACATTATATTCCTCCGTTATAACAACAGTTGTTTATAATGACACAAAATATTCCGTCCTTTTCTTGATGTTATAACAGAGTTCAACTCTACATACAGTAAAACTCGTTTAAGATGTCCCTGGGTAAGATGTTTTCCCGCCTAAGAAGTCAGGATAAAAAAGCACAAAATTCTCCCATTTGGTTAACATTACATGTTGCACTTTTAACATGTCCCCGCATAAGAAATTTTCCCACCAAAGAAGTAACAAAATTTGATGATGAAACAATTTTTTTACCCATTTAATACATTTTCTGTATCAAAATCTTAAACAATTTCCCAGAGTTTCCATTCATTCTGTTCCCAAAATACAGCGTTCAAATGGTGTTGTCAGTTCATATAGGTTAATCTCCAAGGTCATTGCCACAAGTTCCACATGGCAGAATGATGCAACTTCATGGTGTGTGGGTGCTGTATTTCTTGTGCGATGCAGAGACTGCAGTCAGTTAGTCCCCACCTCTCGGTCTCTGTCCGGACGACCGGAAGATTGTATCAGGGGACCAGAAGCCTATCCTAGCTGTTCCGTGGCCTATATAAGCCTGCATTTGGCAACGCTAACATGTGTAAGCTTCAAGTGGCCTGGAATTAGAAGGGAAATCAGGCAGCCAATAATATTTGAAGAAGTTTAGGTGCGCTAGCCCACACCACCCAGGGTTCCACCTTGCTGGTGTGGAGTTCTAGTGTGAGACATGTAAGCCATGTGGAGGTGGAAACCAGCCTGCTAGGGGGCAGCAGTCTGACGCCAAATGCGTGGGTGCTTGCACACGACAACTTGCTTAAACGTAATTTATCAGCAGTAATATAAGTGTGTCGTGGTGTAGCGTGACTGTGAAACATTTATGGTGACTGTGCAGATATGTTACATCAGCAATTCCAGAAAATAAATTCAAGACACTGCAAAGTTAGTGAAAGTGACGGGAACTGATGATCACCCCTTATGGTGTACCTAACAGCCAACGTATGGAATCTGAAAATGTATACTGCAAATGTTTTTGAAAAACTATCACGAGAACCATGCTTGACAAATATGTGAAGGAAAAGTAAACATCTGGAGTGACACGTGAACTTGTCGATGAGAAGTCAGTGGCATTATAGTTAAAGGTGTAAATAAAACTGTGAATGAAGGGTTACAGACAGAATGGTTAGATGGTCAGATACAGGGGAGAATGTATTAAGACAACTGCAAATTGTACAAATTCAGCATACATATGTAATGAGTTCACAAAAAAAAATTAAGAAACAGAATTTTTTGGTCGTACCCTTTTAAGACATTTCCCACCTAAGAAGTAAGATTTTCTTGGAATTTTAAAAAATGCCTTAACAGGGTTTTACTATATATAGATTATACAGCTGATCAAGCAATTTACCACTTTTATGGAATGAAAATATTTATTAAAGGAACTCATGACAAATTCCTATCCTGAGCCATATAAGTCCAGCTCACAAGCTTCTCCCCTGTTTAAGATACATTATAATATTATCCTTCAGTGTATGAAGTACAACAGGTAAGTTCCTGGAATGGTAGCACACATGTTTGTTCAGGCAGTATGTAAGCAATGACCAAACAGTTTGTTTCTGAAGCAAATAAGGCAACAGTATTGAAGCTGTGGCAGTGTTTGGAAAAGTTGGTTGGAGCCATGCATTGAGGTCCCTGCTCAGCAGGTCAACTGCATTACATTCATAAATTCTGTGTACAGCACCTAAATATACGAGGCGTGTTCAAAAAAAGACCAAACTTTTTAAATAGCGCGCCAACCAGCAAAAAGGGCGTGCTGCGGCTACTGAGCGCACCTAGCGGCAGGTTTTGACAACAAACTGCCATTTGCCCCGTTTCGCTATGAGCATTAGTCATCGAGCCACATCCGCTGAACTGAGCACGTGCACAAGCTGTTCGTCGGATTAGTGACAAAGTGACAATGAAAGAGCTTGAAGAAAAACGTGTGTGTGTGAAATTTTGCTGCAAACTTGGTAAAAATTTTACAGAGACATTTCAATTGCTTAACCAAGCATACAGGGAGGACTGTATGAGCCGAATGCAGTGCTGTGAGTGGTTTAAGCGTTTTAAAGAGGGCAGAATGTCAGTCGGTGAAGATCCCAGGCCTGGACGACCTTCCACATTAACAGGCGACGACCATGTCGAGAGAGTTCGCGCTGTGATTCGTGGAAATCATCGTTTAACTGTCCGAGAAGTTGCTGACGAAGTGGGCACCAGCAAAGGATCTTGCCATCAAATTTTGACTGAAAAACTTCAGATGCGTCGTGTCAGTGCAAAATTCGTGCCGCGTTTGTTGACTGACGATCAGAAAGAGAACCGTGTTGATATCAGTCAGCAACTGCTTGCCAATGCAAATACAAGTACAAGTAGTAGTGAAAACTTCCTTAAGAACATCATAACAGGGGATGAGACATGGGTTTATGGCTATGATGTTGAAACCAAGATGCAATCGTCGCAGTGGATGGGGAAAGGGTCTCCTCGACCAAAAAAAGCACGGATGAGTCAGTCAAAGATGAAGGTGATGTTGGCTGTGTTTTTTGATTGCAAAGGCATTGTCCATCATGAATTTGTACCACGTGGTCAGATGGTAAACAAACAGTTGTACCAGGACTTTTTAGCGCGTTTGAGGGATGCTGTGCGCAGGAAGAGGCCTGAATTGTGGGAAAACCAAACTTGGATGTTGCACCATGACAGTGCGCCGGCTCACGCGTCGCTCCTCATCCGCAGTTATCTGGCAAAACATCAGATATCCATTGTGTCCCATCCACCCTATTCTCCGGACTTAGCCCCAGCAGACTTTTTCCTGTCTCCCAAACTTAAAACCACTTTGAAAGGACGTTGTTTCCAAATCATAGAGGAGATTCAGGAAAATGCGACAAGAGAACTGCGCGCCATCACAGAAAGTGCGTTCCAGGAAGCTGTCCAACAATGGGAGAAACGTTGGGAACGGTGTATCGCCAGTAGAGGGCACTACTTTGAAGGGGACAGTGCTTAAAATGTTGTAAAATGAGCAATAAAGTCTTTATAGCAAAAGTTCGGTCTTTTTTTGAACACGCCTTGTATGTATTCTTGACCATACTTCTGTTTATCTTGTACTGGTGTTTTGTTATGCAGTGTATGTGATGAATTTGGAAGTAAATTTCCAACACTTGTTGTTTCTAGGCGTTGCGCAGGTTGCTTCTGAGGGAATGGATGACACTCGCATGGACCTGACCCAACTTGAAGAGTCTGGCACGGGTCGAAGTGTTCCTACCACTCCCCTCCAGGTGTCACCACAAGGTGTGTAGTGCGGTCATTGTTGATTTTGGCTGATGTGATTGTCTTTTGTCTTGAAATTGCATAATTTTTGACTGTAGTAAGATTAGATTAAATGTGATCTTCCTACAGGAAAGCCATGTATGCAAAATGCAAGGGACCAGAAATTGTTAGCTTTTGATTAATTCCCATTTAAAGCTTTGTTCAAAGTATATAATATCTTTTTATGAATATATGGTATGATTAGGAGAAAATTTTCAAGTGAAATGCGGAAAGAAATGTAGCTTTCCATGGATAATACTTTGACAAGTTTAAGTGTACCTGTAGAATCAGCTTGCTGGAGTACAGTTGTACTGGTATGACTGAAATTTTCTTCTTGGTGTACAGCTCATACTGCGCCTGTTTTTGCTTATAATGAATGATTCTGCCATTTTTATGGTACAGTTGAAATAGAGGTAAAATGTAAAACATTGTCCCTATGCGTACCATGAGGGCATAAAGGAGGAATAGAGGGGTGGCTCCACTTTGGCAGTAGGTGCAAGTCAATATTGTGAGTAGGCTATGGGCTGGACGATGCAAGGTCCAGATCCCAGCAGGGGCATGAGATTTTTCTCTTCTCTAAGATGCCCAGACCAGCTGTAGGACCCACCCAGCCTCCTCTTCAATGGGCAGAGAGGGCTCTTTCTCTGGGGGTGAAGCAGCTGTGGTGTGAGGCTGACCCCTTCACCTCCATTTAGTGGTGAGCACGAATGATGGGAGCTGTACCTCCACTTCCCCCATATGCCTTCAAGATTTATGTAGGGGAACCTTCACCTTTTTACAAACCTGAAGTGCTTTTACTCATTAGTGTTTCAAGCTCCTTCATGCTATCATTTTGTAGGTGAGTTGGGTACATCAGAGGTGCCAGATGATGTTGGTCAGAGAGATGGCAGTGAACAAGCGCCCACAGAGCACCAGGCAGAAAGTAGTGTCACTGGAGGTTCAAGCAGTATCCCATCCATCACAGTGACACGTGCTGCAGAGGAAGCAGGTGTTGTTACAGAAATAGAGGAGATGCCTCCACCACAACTAGCAGGTATTGTGACCACTGTGATTAAAGTTTCAGTCATACAAAACAGGCAAAATTACAGTTCTTTGTATTTTAATGTATATGTTTTTACATAGTGGATTGGACCACATGATGTTGATCCACATGGTAACAAGCATTCCCTATATTTAATCTTCTTTTGATTTATTTGTGAATGAAATTCTGAACACATCATTTCTAAACCAGAAAGTAACAACATACCTAAATACACATACAAATTTCCAGCAGTAACAGAAATTTAGATGCTTGAAAGTTTCTTTGTATCCTTCAGACCAACAGCCAGCATTTTGGAGGTTGAGAGTTGTTAATGATGTCCAGAATTGAAGATCTTGAGTGTGAAATGGTAGGCAAGTAGAGGGTAGTGAAGGCTATTTTGGACTGTTCCACTTTATAAGGAGCAGTTAAATACCAACTGCTGGTGAAATTTCCCGTCTGTGAGATACATGTACTTGGAACAGTTTTGGAGCTATATGAACTATTTGCTTGTGCGCTATTGTCATTGGTGAAAATGGTTCTGAACATCTGGGCTCTGTAAAAGGCAGAGTATTTCTTGACGAACTGAGAGACTTTTCAGCTCCTGAAGGAGGACTCTGCCCTGTGGATTTGAAGTACTTGTATGTCAGCACTAATTAAAGTTATTTAAATCCTTTTCATTGTGGTGCAACACTGGGAAACAGATGAATCATGTGAACCCAGAGACCTGTCTGAAGATCGTCAGTCTATTGAGCAGGAAGATATCCTGGACTTGGCAGATGAAGGAGGAGATGGTGAGTTTTTGCTTTAGTGTGATTGAAAAGAGAGAGAGGGGTGGATGGAGTGAGGGAGGTAAAGTTCACCCTAGAAGAGGCCATGAAGGCCCAGAGGTGGAGTAGAGGTATAGCTCTACTCTTTCTTTAACTTCGGTGCTAGATGGGGTGGGTGGTCAATGCCAAGCCCTGACCGCTTTACCCCCAGAAAGGAGACCCAGTACCCATTCTACTGGAGGCTAGGTGGGCTCAAGGGCTATTCTGGATGGGTGTGGAAAATCTTGCCACCACTAGAAATGTAGCTGTACATTGGGCCATGTTTATTGTTTTGGGTGACATTTTTCAAGGTTGATGATGATTGACATGTTTTGGGTAGTAACTGTTCTTAAGTAACCATATGGAAGTTGACCTATTGAAATTGGAATGTAATCTCTAGAAATGTATTCTCATATTAATAAATTTATTTTGGAATCTATTACTAATGTAGATGATAGGTGTCACAGATTTGTAGTGACATCTGTTGCACATTTGACAGCTAGCTCGTATATGGAGCAGGAGCTAAATGATGTTGAAGATCAAAGTTTGTGAGGTTTGGAGTTCAAACAGTGGTTACTTGAGGATTCAGTGCATGCGTGCATGTGTGTGTGTCGTGCTGGGATAGCATAGTTGATATAGTGACTTTTGTCATGTGGATGGTTTGGGGTTTGGGCCCTGGGGAGGGGGGGGGTGAGATTTTTTGCGCAGTCCAGACTGGCCCTAGGGCCCACCCTGCCTCCTGTACAGCAGGTATTGTGTTGTTGACCACTCACCCCCCATGTAGCACTGAGTTTGAAGAGTGGGTAGAGCTATACCTCTATACCACGATCTGTGCTTTTGTGGCATGTTATAGGGTGAACTTTATTTTATATAAACCTGTAACCAAATTGGTTGGAGAAGATAAGTTAGCATTCCTTCAAATTTAGTGTGGTACTGAACACCACAGTGTAGTGGATAGTGGCTCTTCTTTGTATTCAGGAAGTTCAGATCACAAGTCAGAGACAGACTATCCTTGCTGAGGGTTTTTGTGGTTATCTCAGTCCTTCCAGGCAGATGCCAGGATGTCTCAGTTCAGGCCGTACTGCTTTCTACCACATACTTTGCATTTCTGTCTTCAGTCATTAATAATCCTGTCATTTGATGCTATAGAATCTGAGCTATTGAAAACAGTTAGCAAACAGTAAATAAAAATAATCAGTATTGGGTAGTTATGTACATTTGTTAAAAAAAACTTGAAGTTGGCATTATTGCCTGCTGCTTGCAATGTAGGAGTTAGCTCTGAGGGAGAGAAGCCCCAGGCAGTGGAAGAAATTGAAGAGGGGCGTGAAGCAGAAGCAACAGTGGAATCTCCAATGAGCAGCACTTCTGCACGACGAGTACTTGGAGGCACAGCCCGACGGTCTGGCCGTACTGCTTTCAGAAGTCGAGGTCGAGTGGCCATGAGACCTACACCCATTGTTTGGAATGAACCAGGTTCCACTTCCTCCAGAGGTAAAGTACAATGATCTGTTGATGGTTTTACTTTAGTATATCTTCTTTATGTCTGGAAGTTAATTTGAAAATTAAACATTAAGTATCCTAAGACATCACATGTGTAATGTACCACAAGAGGAGGCTTTTTGAATATAAACACCTTAGATATGCACTTGGCATTGCAATTGTGTCTTATTATCAGTAATAAATTGTTACATTAAAATGTTTTGTCAGTAGTACGTGCTTGTGGCAAGTTTAGTGACTTGTTTATTGATACATGATGTTACATATATATAGTGTTACAAAGTAAATAACTTTTAAAAAATTAGAAGTATTTTCTTACCTCTGTAAGAAAATACTCTGCTCTCAAGCAGATAATTTCAGAAGGGTACTTTCTGAAGCATGTGTCATAAAATTTTGGATTCTCTATTCATTTTCATTGGCTGTTGCTGTTATGTCCATAATTTCAAACCTGAACATCTGCACAGTGTGTATACACACATGTTAATATGTTTATCCCCTCATCAGGACACAGTATGATGATGAGAGGCGGTCCAGGTGATCCACAAAGAGGCAACTTCCCACGAGGTCCTCCGAGGGGGCGTCGGATGAGAGGGAAACCAAAGGGGAACTTCATGCCTTATCAAATGAGGTTTTAACTCCTTATGAAGAGATCTTATGTTTTTTGCAGAAAAAGATTGTCTCATAAATTTTTAAATAAGCTCCCACCTGGTGTGTCTTAAAACCTCCTACTTTGTGTAGGCCTGACATCTGGTACAAATTAGTGAAGTTGGTCAAAATGTAGTGGTAAATGTAAGGAGTTTCTTTGCATATGCAGCCATATGTTGCTCATAAAGGGTTAATAATTCTTACAACCAAATGACACTGAACATTTTATATTTCAATTTGTTTCATTTTTCCGTAGCTTTGTTATTTAATGTTCTGGTGGCAATACATTCCAGTACAATAATTCTTGTATTTGTGGCTCATATTTTGTATTGCAGTTGTTGTGTCGTGTCACTTTCAGTTCTCATGTAGGATTGTATTTGTAATATGTGTCTCATATTAACCCTTTTAGTGCCAGGCTGTATGGTAGATTGTGCTAAAACTGACAACCTGTAAAAATGGAGAAATAGCAAGTTATGTAGTGAGTAAAAAGTCACACTATTCAATGATGTTATTGCTGCTGAAATCTTGTGGATGAGAAAGAAGCCTAACACACTTAAAATGGAGGCCAGTAGATTGTCTGATGGTACAATGCACAAGTCCCTTTGGCTAACAGATTGCCTGCCCAGCATGAAGAGGGTTAAGGTGTTCTGTACTGCAACAGTTTCAGTTCTCACACAAGTTTTGAAGATTCAAGTCTTTTGGGATGTTACGATGATTCGACTGGTGAGTGGTTAAGAGTCACGCAGTCCAAGAAGAGCGACACTGGTGACTATTTGCCAGTCATGGCATAACACCCAAGAAGGTGTGAATCTTCATCTGTTGTTCACTGACTGTGACTTGATTAAAATTAATTTATTGTAGCTTACCGTGTAACATTTGTACTGGATTCCTCAGTGCGGCAGTGAATGGATAGTGTTTTTGTTGGAAAGTGTACATACATAACACTGTCGTGAAATTAAACTCACAAGTGTTCACAGTGTCAGTATATAATTGACAGTAGTGTACGACAGCTCAACATGCTGTACAGCAGTGAAAGAGCCATGTGGGCAAGTCATTCTCACACTTGGCTTCTCCAGTTTTATGGTGGCTCACTGGCATGCATAGTGTTCAGTAGAGGACTGCACATATAAAGCTTGTGGTGGTTTGTCAGTGTACACACTTCAGATGTATCTTGAAGGTAATAAGCACAGAATTGGAACACTGTGCAGTTCTGTTCTGGTAATGTGGCACTCTGTTTTGCTGAGAGAAAAGCAAAATATTTTATCATCAACATTCACTGGGGCTTATTTCTGTAGGTATGATTGTTTCAGCTCAGAAATTGTTCAACAGCCCCTTTCCAATAGCTGTATTGCAAGTCTGAAGATTGTTACCCCACCTTCCCCCACCTCAGTTACATACTGCTGTCATTGGTGTTTAAATATGTGTTTATGGGAGGCTTGCTGATATGTGGGGGTACATGATTCATTAGCAGTGTCATCTCCTGAGATTTCTGAATGTTCATTTGTGGTTCATTATTATCCCTTGAGATACTGTTGGCTGGGATGCAACCAGTACAGCCTGATTATAATCATTTTAACACAAAGTATGTTTGTGGGAGTATGGGGTCTTTTATCCAATGTCCTTATATTTGGAACATTCTGAAAACCAGCTAAGTAATTCCAGGACTTGTGCTTTGTTTTTTGTTGCTTTGATGATGTTTCCTGAGGTGATGCCTTGTAAATTATGGTAACTAAAGCAGAACAGTTCTTTATTTGTTTTTTATGATTTTTAAATGTGTGTTAGTAGATTTTAGGCATGATGTTCTAGATCACAGAAAATCCAAGTGCCAAGCATTCTGGATAAAGGGTCCCATACCTATATTGATGCATTTTTTGCCTAGCACACATGATGTGTCTGTTACAAGGAGCTGTTGTTCCCTTTTGCCAAACACATCAAATACTTATTTCCTCGAGATAATGGAAAAAGCTTGTGTTATATTGCCATTTATATCGTTGATGTGTCGTGTATTAAGATGAAATACTTGAACAGTTTCATGACTCGGCAACAGCTGAACAGCTGCTGACTGCACATTCTTTGTCAGCTGGTCTCTGTGCAGCTGAACGTGTATGGGCAGTTAACGGTGTGTAATTTATTTGGGATTTTCTCCATATTAATGTAACAGATATACTGGTACATCCCTTTCTAGTGCATATGTATACTGTAGGCCCACACAGCTTTGCTCGTATTTTCTGTTTTATTTGCTTGTAAAAGTGAAACATAGGTCTTGAGTATGATTATTGTTGTGATTTGTTGTATAACATCAAAGAAGGAAAGTTACAGAGACGGACCTGCAACTTCTATCTGGGGAAAGAGGTAATGTGGAAATGCAACTGTATGACCTGGCAACAGGGGTGTAGCTGGGGGGGTGTGAGTGGTGCTGCCGCCTGGCATGGCAAAGTGGACGGCAAAATGAATGTGATTAATAAAGAAATCTTATTTTCTGTGCTCAAGACATTTTGAATTATTGAGCCTAATACAAGGAAATTCACTAAGTAACTGTGATTTTGCTTTAAATTTATAATTTCTGTTAGGGGTGGCTGTTCTGGTTACATACCCTGGGCACCAAAAGACATAGCTACTCCTCTGTTTATTTATTTCAACAGTATCCCATATTCCAGTTATGGTCTGTGTGGATCTGATGCCATGTCTACGAAACTACACGGCGTCACATTAAAAGACCATAATCTTAATTCTGCCACTGTGAGAAATTTCATACCCACAGTTCTAACATCTACACTGACAAAATCACATTGTTGCATCAGTTGCCATTGCCATGGTAGTGATAAATTCATCCCGTAGTAGTAGTGTATGTGACTTCAAATTGTATGTTTGTCCAGTGAGTCTTCCACTACATTTTGTTGTGGCACTGTTATAGCACTGTGGTCACGTGCTGGGCTTCACAACACCTCTGTAAGACCTCTGTAACACCTCTTGTAAGATGGCGAGCTTGCATAGCAGCAGTAATTTCCAAGACATATGTCCGTTTTTCTAGCAATGCTACGAGGCTGAGGTGAGGGCTGTGACATCAAGTTTGTAAATACAGTGCTACAGCAGAATGTGTTGGTAAAGTCATGAGATTAAATCTACATTTTGGAATTATATGCAGTACTGCTGCTGAATTTATTATTGCCAAGATGCTAGTACTTCTGACATTGTGATGTAATTGTGTTAGCGTGGATGCTGTTGTGGCATGGGTAGAGAGAACAGAGACTGTACAGAAGTGGGGAACATTTCACTTTAGACAGCTTATAAAGGGGATCTGTATTTATATTACTTGAGCGGGCATTGTGGATTATGGTTAAGAAACTAGACTGTTAACCTTATGTTCGGAAGTTTGAGGCTGAAAGAAGGCCAGCCTAAAGAAAATGTTCTGTTAAACGTGGCTGGCCTGACAGTTAAGAGGAGGTTAGAAAAATATTCTATCAATAAGAGCTTAGTGGTCCAGTGGCTAAGGCATGGGACTGCCAAACGTATGATCAACAAGTTTGAGTCTGGCAGCAAGGATTTGGAATACAGAAGAATTTCTGTTAAACTGGCTTGACCTCAGAATTCATCTGGAAGTCACAAAGTAACACTTCAACAAGAATTTGAGGGTGTAGTTGATATTACCGTGGCCCAGTAGTCCAAGGTTCAACACTAGGAGTCAACTGCGTTAATAGAATTGTCAGACAGAAGAAGAGACATCTGGTAAGTAATCCCAGAGCTTTGACAGAAAACTTACAAGCAAACAAAAGGTGTAGTGAAAATGTTAGAGTATGCCCATAACTTACAAATTATTACTAGTGTGGCAGAAATTTTAAGCCAAAAAATTTTTGATACCACAGCAAAAATGTTTTTAAAGGACCTTGCTTTAAAGATACATACTAGCGTGCTCACAGTGGTGGTGAAAATATCTGCTAGGGGTGAGGATTACTCCACACACAACTTTCAGTGTGGGTGGACCATATGGGTGCCTGTGCATGTTATGGCTGAACATGAAGTACTATATGGAATACCCCTGCCATCTGTTGACGGTTCTTCGTACTACAACTACCACCTAGTACGAAAAGCCGTCACTAGATGGCTGGGTTATTCCTGATACGGTTTCAAGTTCAGCCATATTCTGCACATAAATCAAGACTGGTATTAGGCTGCTACGATAGCCGAGGAGGTATACAGAGACATTCTTATATCCGGGTTCATGCCATAGGGGAAGGTGTAGGTGGGAGGGGCTTAAGCAGTGCAGCTAGCCGATTGGCTGCAGTCCTAAAGACAGCAAAATGAGTATTTTAAATGAATATATTTGATTTCCTGACCTCGAAGTGATCTTAAATTCGTAAGACAAACTAAAAGAGGCGGGTATTTCTGATAATTGAAAATCAAAACTCCTAAAAAGTGACCGCTGAAACAACAGGCATCACAGGCCCAGCGACGCCATTGTATTTTTATTCCAATATGGTGGACGTAACTTCAGTGGTCACAATTTTAGGAGATTTGAGTTTGAAAAATCACAAATATCCGCCTATTTTGGTTTGGCGTAAGTATTTAAAACACCATTGGGCCAGGAAACAAATATTTTCCTTTAAGTGTATTGATTTTTCTGTCTTTAGTACTGCACCCACTCGGTTGGCTGCTGTAGTTAAGCCCATCCCACTCACCCTCTCCCCCTGTTGATTGAGCCCTGATACAATAACTTCTTCGTATACCTCCTCGGCTATCCTAACAGCCTAATACCAAGCTCGATATTATGTGCGGAATATGGCTGAACATGAAGCACTATATGGAATAACGCTCCAACCTATTGACGGCTTTACGTACTACAAATACCATCTAGTACGAAAAGCCGTCACTAGATGGCACGGTTATTCCATACAGGGTTCCAAGTTTAGCAATATTCTGCACATAAATCGAGACTGATATTAGGCTGTTATGATAACCGAAGAGATTTACAGACATGTTCTAGTATCGGGGTTCATGCCATAGGGGGAAGGCGTAGGTGGGAGGGGCTTAAGTAGTGCAGCCAGCCGAATGGGTGCAGTCTTAAAGTCGGCAAAGTTGGTATTTTAAATGAAAATATTTGATTTTTTGGCCTCAAAATGTTTTAAATTCCTAAGACGAACTAAAAGATGCAGATATATGTGATTCCTAAAAAGTGTGACCACTGAAACGACATACATTACACGCCCAGAAACCTAGCGATCCCACTGTATTCTTATTCCAGTATGCAGGACGTACTTTCAGTGGTCATACTTTTTAGGAGTTCTCAGTTTTACAAATCACACATATCCGCCTACTGTGGTTTGGCGTAAATATTTAAAATATTTACAATTATTTAAAATATTTTAAAACTCACAAATATCCCCCAATTTTATTTGGCGTAAATATTTAAAACATTCTGAGGCCAGAAAACAAATATTTTCGTGTAAATATACTGATTTTGCTGTCGTTCGTACCGCACCCAGTCAGCTGGCTGATCTAGTTAAACGCCTCTCTCCTACCCTCTCCCGCTATTGCATGACACCTGAAACAATAACTTCTCCATATACCTACTTGCTTATCGTAAGAGGCTAATACAAAGCTCGATTTTATGTGTAGACTTCGGCTGAACATGAAGTACTATATGGAATAACCCTACCACCTATTGACGGATTTACGTACTACAAATACCATCTAGTACGCAAAGCTACGACTAGATGGCGGGATTATCCCACATAAAGTTTCAAGTGCAGCCATATTCTGCACATAAAATCAAGCTTGGTATTAGGCTGTTAGGATAGCCGAGGAGGTATACGGAGAAGGTATGTTATCTGTGCTCGTGCAATGGGGGGGGGGGGGGAGGGAGGGGGGAGGGGTTAACTAGAGCAGCCAGTTGATTGGGCGCAGTACTAATGACAGCAAAATCAATATGTTTGAAGGAAAATGTTTTTTTTCTGGCCTCAGAATGTTTTAAATATGTACGCCAAACTAAAATATGTGTATATTTTCAAACTCAAAGCTCCTAAAATTGTGACCACTGAAATTACGTCCTCCATATTGGAATAAATAAAATGGCGTCGCTAGGTTTCTAGGCGCCTGATGCCTGTCGTTTCAATGGTCACACTTTTCAGGAGTTTTGAGTTTCAATAATCACAAATATCCGCCTCTATTAGTTTGTCTTACAAATTTCAAAATGATGAGGCCAGAAAATCAAATACTTTCATTTAAAATACTCATTTTACCGTCTTTAGGACTGCAACCAATCGACTAGCAGCACTACTTAAGCCCCTCCCACCTACACCTTCCCCCTATAGCATGAACCCGGATACAAGAAGGTCTCTGTATACTTCCTCGGGTATCCTAACAGCCTAATACCAGTCTTGATTTATGTGCAGAATATGGCTGAACTTGAAACCCTTTATGGGATAATCCTGCCATCTAGTGGCAGGTTTTTGTGCTAGGTGGTATTCGTAGTACGTAAAGCCGTCATTAGATGGCGCGTTTATTCCATATAGGATTTCAAGTTCTGCCATATTCTGCACAAAAATCGAGCTTGGTATTAGGCTGTAAGAATAGGCGAAGAGGTGTACGGAGAAGTTATTGTATCAGGACACATGGAATAGGGGGAGAGGGTAGGTGGGAGGTGCTTAACTAGAGCAGCCACATGATTCGGTGCAGTACTAAGGACAGAAAAATCAGTATATTTAAAGGAAAATGTTTTCTGGCCTCAGAATGTTTTACATATTTACGCCAAATAAAATTGGGGATATTTGTGATTTTTAAACTCAAAACTCCTAAAACGTGGGACCACTGAACTTAAGTCCTCCATACTGGAATAAAATGCAATGGCGTAGCTAGATTTCTCGGCGTCTGATGCCTGTCGTTTCAATGGTCACACTTTTTAGGGGTTTTGAATTTCAATAATCACAAATATCCGGCACTTTTAGTTTGTCTTACAAATTTAAAAATTTGAGGAGAGAAAATCAAATATTTTCATTTAAAATACTAATTTTGCCGTCTTTAAGACTGCACCCAATCGGCTAGCTGCACTGTTTAAGCCCCTCCCACCTACAACTACCCCCTATGGCATCAACCCGGATACAAGAATGCCTCTGTATACCTCCTCGGGTATCCTGACAGCCTAATACCAGTCTTGATTTATGTGCAGAATATGGCTGAACTTGAAACCCTATATGGGACAATCCTGCCGTCTAGTGGCAACTTTTCGCACTAGATGGTATTCGTAGTATATAAAGCCGTCACTAGGTGGCGTGTTTATTCCACATAGGGTTTGAAGTTCTGCCATATTCTGCACATAAAATCGAGCTTGGTATTAGGCTGTTAGAATAGCCGAGGTAGTATACGGAACAGTTATTGTGTCAGGACGCATGCAAGAGGGGGAAAGGGTAGGTGGGAGGTGCTTAACTAAAGCAGCCAGCTGATTGGGTGCAGTACTAAGGACAGCAAAATCAGTATATTTAAAGGAAAATGTTTGTTTTCTGGCCTCAGAATATTTTAAATATTTACACCAAACTAAAATATGCGTATATTTGTGATTTTTCAAACTCAAAGCTCCTAAAATTGTGACCACTGAAATTACGTCCTCCATATTGGAATAAATAAAATGGCGTCGCTAGGTTTCTGGGCGTCTGATGCCTATCGTTTCAATGGTCACACTTTTCAGGAGTTTTGGGTTTCAATAATCACAAATATCCGCCTCTTTAATTTGTCTTACAACTTTAAAAGATTTTGAGGCCAGAATATCAAATGTTTCATTTAAAATTCTAATTTTTCCGTCTTTAGGACTGCACCCAATCGGCTAGCAGCACTACTTAAGCCCCTCCCACCTATACCTTCCCCCTATGGCATGTACCCGGATACAAGCAGGTCTGTGTATACCTCCTCGGGTATCCTAACAGCCTAATACCAGTCTTGATTTATGTGCAGAAAATGGCTGAACTTGAAAGCCTATATGGGATAACCCTGTCATCTAGTGACAGCTTTTCGTACTAGATAGTATTTGTAGTACGAAAAGCCGTCAATAGGTCGCGGGGTTAAGCCATATAGTGCCTCATGTTCAGCCATATCGTGCACATACGAACCCTGGTAGCAGGTTGTTAGGATGGGCGAGGAGTTTTGCGGAAATGTATCTTGGACCGTTGACAACACAGCCAATAATTGATACCGTCATCGGCGAGGTAACTGTAGCTTCTCTCATAGGTACTATAGAGTACTACTTAGATGATAGAAGATATATCATTGGTAATTCTTTGACTCACTACATGTTTCAGCCAATAGGGGGGGTCCTTTCTGTTGGCTGAAACATGTGTTGCGCGAATTTTGTAGGTAATATTTTACTGACCATAAAATTGTTTTGACTGACTTTATCTGGGCGTATTCCTCGAATTCAAATGATCTGCCTATGTACTTCTGCACAGCAGCTATTGCCAGTGACACATGGTAATCTAAATCTCGTCTACATGTTAATTATGAACTATAATGTTTGAAATGTCTTCTATAGTACTGGATGAATGCAAAGCGATCTGACGTGGTATACAGGACACTTGTTTGGAACATGCTGTCCAGTGATGTGTAACAGGTATCATGACACTGTGTTTTTAGTGTTGTTTTTTATACTGTTATTCAATCCTTGACAGAAGGTAAATTTGAAATTTTCCTTTGTCTTCTAATTAAAAAATGATACAAAATACTTGTTGATACAGTTTCATATTGCAATAATATTTTTGGGATAAAGACAACAAATATGATTTATTTTTCTCAAGATCCGAATATATAATATTCATCTAAAATGTCAGTCTCAGTAATGGTGCTAGTATGCCATACTTTTGCACACTTACAAAACAAAACCTCTGGTGTTCTGTACTCAGCAGGTTTGGGTTTAATCCTTAATCCAGTGCCAGGGCATTTCACAGCAAGTCATAAGATGGACACAGGTACAGAGGGGTGCTGGGTCACCTTATAAAATGTCAATATTTGAGGTGAATGTAACATAATTATCTTCTGACAGAGCAGGAAAATGACTGTGTCACAGACCTGAAGCTTCACACCACCTAATGTTGTGAGGTGGGAGCAACAAGAATGCCCACTTCTCAAATCCTGTAACCTTAAGGGAAATAATAATTATAGTAACCAAATTTGTGAGAGAACTCGTGATGTTTGTGAAAGTGTTCACAATGAGAAACAAACCATTATTAAAGTAATTCTCATGGGCGTACAAGCCTGCACTGTAAGTGCCATTTAAAAGATAAAACAGCTTGTAGGAAGAGCTTTTCCACATAGTTCAACCACGATCATACACACGTACACTTCTGGTTGTAGGGTGAAAATAATTTTACTCTTTCTCATCCTCTACCCTTTAAGATAGTAGTTCTTTTGTTTAATCAGTAGGACAATTGCGTGGTGTGCATGTCGATTTGCGCACCGTCATTTTAAACTGCCCCGCCACTCGCCAGTTATTGAATATGTAATGACTGACACTTACTAGCAATGATTGAGTTAGGGTGGGAAATGAAATGTGCTCGATTACATGGATTGGAATGGCGTAAGTTTGTGTGGTGTTAGTTCGTACGTTTTATATACTGTACCATCGCCTTTTGGAATATGTGTGTATTTGTTATTGAAGGTGCGTAATTGTGTCACATATGAAGGTACCAAACTACACATCATCCAGCATGCGTGATAACAGGATCTGAAAGGTCTTCCATTGTACAATTCAGGACGCATGCCTCCTGTGATCTCTATAGCATGTGGTGCTATTTTTATTGATATTGGAATAGGTAGGAACTAGCAAATCCAAGAATAATATATAATATAGAGATGGGACGTAAAAGTGTAAGTTGTGACTCGACGAAACGGAAGACTACACAGTGTAAAGTTGATGGGACTAAGTGCCATGCTAATTATGCGGTTCGAAATATTTTGCAGACATTTTGTAAAGCACGTGGACAAGTGGAACATGTGCAAGTGATGCTTGCTTAATATTAACTGGTTACCATATCGTTTTGTTTGCGAACTCGGTATTCACGCGCAGTTTACGATACGGGCCCCCTCTAAACTTAACCTAACCTAGACGACTACCTCTGATCCATTTTAGAGAGGCGTGTAGGAACAAAGAGCACTGCTGTAGTAGTTGCACAGGGGAACCTAAACGTTTTTAACATAAAACAGTGGAACTGTCGTTATGGCTACAAAGTCTTAGTGCATAATCTTTAGGTGAAGCATCCATGTTGTGCTTCAACCAAATATATATATTACAAATTTTCTTGTGTATGACGGTGTTTGGAATATATACACTTAAGTGTGTAGTTGCTCAAAACACAATACTCACGCCAACAAAATGCATCGCTATAATTTTTAGATGTTCTATATTACAATATCTGTAGACTAGTCCAACATGTTTCGATCACTCCTGGGATCATCATTAGGGATTCGTGTAGAAGTAAGAATTGCACAAACAGAACAAACAATATATGTACATGCTAAAAATATATAAAATATGTAAAAGGTGATCAGTTAATTGTAGGCAATTTTGTAGTGGATCCCTGGTGTACTATGTAGTAGACCAGGGATACACTATGATCATAGACTCACCCAAATATAAGCCGTGACCTTTGCCTCTCACAGCCTTCCCAGTTAATCACTCATTAATTGTTCTATTATTCAATACTATTGTAGTCTGAGATGCCAACACCATTACTAAATACGTCACAAGTAAATATTAGAGTTGCCCTGTTGTAAGGATTATTAGACATAATTCAGAGCTGTTTGCTTTGTTAAATCCTAGGTGACAGTCCTGGAAAGACATCAGCAAAGACTTCATTGTCCCACGCTATGAAGGATGTCGGTTCTGGAAATGAGCAAGGAGCATGTGAAAGTCCACCTGCCTGTACACACCGACCATCTCACTGAGTCAGCATGAGGAAGCAGCACCCTGGAAGCCCTGTTCTGCCATTGATGTCACTACAAGGAGTCCTGGAATAAAGGTATGTGTGACAAGTTGCTTGAAAATCTATTTAACACATTCCATACATTGGACTGTGAGACATTAAATAATAGGAAGCCACGGGATTATACACTGGAAGCAGTTTATGGTCTAATTTGACATGCAAAGCTTGGCATCTGTCTGAGTGACCTTTTGTTACTGTTAACAGATCTGAAGAGGCAACAGTGAAGAAACTGGTGTGCCCAGTGGCGAATGGTACAGCAGTGCCGGAAGGTGGCAGCACTGTCTCAAATGCCACTGTATTTTATCTTCATTGTGTGGTAGAACACTTTGACACAGTAATGATTACTGATATCTGGGAGAAGTTACTGCCAGATATTTCAGGATCATGGACAAAAGAGTAATCGTCATTTTGAGTGGTATGTGGCACCGCAGTTGGTTGAGGCACTGCACAACAAGCCAGAAGGTCATGGGTTCAATTCCTGATGGTGTCACTGGAATCTTCCATTGACATAATCCTTCCGGCCACAGTACAGCCCTGAGGTCAACATGGCCTGTAGCAAAAATGAGTACCGGGGCAATCTCCTGGGGGGTAAGGGTGAATGGTGTGTAGGGCTGACAACCTTACCACCTTCATGTGCCAACTGTCTTGAAATTCTGGGAACCTCAACCTCCTGGAACCCTCAGGGCCTGTCCTGATCTGTACAGGGACTGCTGTACCTTTGTTATTTTGACATGGTGCTGCACCGCGATCCAGGACATTCCTCCCCCACAGCACATCCACGAAGATCCACTTGACTTCAGATTGAGAGCAAGTAGCAAGTTTTCCCACCCCTTGTCATTGCGCAGAAGCTACTGGGAACCTGTACTAAAGGTATGTTCGGTACTGAAATTAATTTCACAAGATCTGATGGTCAGATATGTATAATACATTCAAAGTTACATTTTGAGTGATGCAATTGTTACTCTGTTGGCAGTTCTAAGTTGGTGTGAGTGAAGAGAAAGCTGTTCACTGCAGTGATGGATGTGGAGTGGGAGTGGAGAAAGGCCATGCAGTATTTTCATCTCCACCTGGTCTGGCAGCTGGACTGTCACGGAAGAGCCCCTGTACTAAGGGTATGTGTTATGACAGATATTTCTCACCAGTTTACGTATGTCCGTTGTTGAACATGGATTGTATGCTGAGGGTCTTCGGCATGGTCCCAGGTTGAACATGTAGGACCCTTGGGTGGGCTAGCTTAGAGGTCCCAGGTTGAACATGTGGGACCCTTGGGTGGGCTAGCTTAGAGGTCCCAGGCAGAGGCTCCCTTGTTGAGGGAGCTGGAGTAGACTTTCTAGGCAAGGGTCTTGGATGGATGGTGTGGGGGAGGGCTGTAGTTTGAGTGCTGAGGACCCATGCTGGATGAGGCATTGTAGGGTCTTGGCTAGAGCAGTGGACCCTTGACAATAGGATTCAGAGCCAAACACGAAAAGTAGCATGCATTTTCGACTTTGCTTGAAATTGGGAATTTTATTGCCCCATTTCAGCAAGTATGTGATGTAAGCATCATTAGGTACGTGGTTAGGGAAACACAGTGAAGGCTCATTTTATATTACATGCACAGAAACAGTGACATGATTGGGATTTGTCTTGTGGGCACAGAATGTTTAGTTTTTATTTCCAATTAAAGTCTGTCTTTTGCTTTGTCCCTCCGTAATGAAATGTCCAAAATTTAAGGTGTATTCAGGTGACTGCAGAGACCCACATGATCAAGTCCAGACCCATTTGAAGCATACGCTGTATCACAGTGTGGAAACTTAAACGTTGTATGCTCATTGCAGGCAATCTTTCTGAATTTTGAATGTGTCAGTTGCATTTTGATTGCATGAAATTCCTTGATTGATTCCAAGGCTATTATGTGTATATATGGACTGGCTATTGTGTATGTTCATTGTTCACAGTGTAATTAAAATTATTCTCCTCCCCTCAAAAACAGTTACCAGATGTGCTGGTAAGAGGGTCACTGTTGCCCCAGCTCAGTGTGCAGTGATTTCAGAAAGAGAAAGTAAGGGTGGTTTGAAGTCTATATTGGGAGCATGGTACTCATCACTGTGCCACATTAAGGGCCATGCCCCTGCAAAAAAAGGAGGTAGTGGATGGTATTATGTACACATACAGCACTTTATTGTAACTGAGATAACTTCATATTGTGTGCCTCTTCTGTGCTGTGTTCTGCTGTGGGCAAGTACTGATGTTCCCCTCAAATGTCAGCACTCACCTACCACACTACACAGTCATATCCTGTAATTTTCGTATTTCTTTCAGTACTTCACATTTGCGAGCAACTTACTGCCCCCATCTTCAGGAATGTGTGCCCAGTGCAGTGGGTCCATGTTCCTGAAGATGGGGGCAGTAAGTTGTTCTTGGAAATATATTATTCTTATTCTTACTTTTTCTGTTCGCAGATTGGGAGAACACAAGGAGAACTAAGGATGCTGTTGCACTAGAGAGGATATGTGCAGGGTCCCGACAAAAAGCGCGTGTTTCGAAAAGCGCCATTTTTTCCCTCGCACTGTGCACATATCCTCTCCAGCGCTGGTATATTGTTACCTCCCATCCTCCTCCCTGAAAAGCAAAACAAAAATCAGCTGTTAATTTTCACATTAGTCATCACAAAATATCAAACTGGAAGAAAAAAAAAAACTTGAAGGCAGTTGGGTTTGAACCTCAGTTCTTTAGAATAGTAGGCTAGTATGCTAACCACTGGACCACAGCAGTGCAACTATGTATGACTGCTGTTGGAACTCGGCTTAAGTTGTTCCATTTGTACAGCTGTATAGGAATCCCACGGCTCCTGTCTTGGTCCTGTGGCCCCTGATGATCTGTTCTCCTGAATACTCTCTGTTCGTTTGCTAGTGATTCTGTTTTCTTCTTTGTGAATGACTTCTCCTTCACCCCTTTGTTTTCTGTGGTGCTCACTACAGTCCTACAGTGAGCACTACAGAACACAGAGGCATGAATGAGAAATTATTTCTCTTTCATGCCTCTGTGTTCTGTGGCGCTCTACTACGAGATTACAGTGAGCACCACAGAACACAAAGGGGTGAAGGAGATATCATTCACAAAGAAGAAAACAGAATCACTACGAAATGGACACAGTGTATTCAACAGATCATCAGCCAAACAAGACAGGAGCTCCATGTGACTACTCCCTGTACTGCAGTATAAAGGAAACTTATGTAGCACTACAACAGCAGTAACACATAGTTGTACTGTGTGGTCTAGTGGTTAGCACACTAGCCTACTGTTCCTAAAGAACTGAGGTTCAAACCCAACTGCCTCCACCAATATCAAAACAAAGTAATAACACAACTACCAATGTACAAATTCCAAAATAACATAAACAATTTTACTTCCTACACAGACATATCTATAAGCAGACAGTGGGGTAATTTATTCTAATTATGAAACTTCAGCATGTTCAATCCTAACCAATCCCTTGTGACCTGTTTAATCCCTGCTGCCAAGACAAAGTACATGTTCCAGCAATACTGTGCAGCAACAGTACCTACACACTTCTGAGACTCTTTGGTTTGCAACAGAATAATATAACCAACAGAACTAAAGGATAAGCTGAATTCATTGTGAGTGAACAGGTCACACACCATACAAAGACTGAATCTGATGTACTATATAGGTTTATCCCACAGGTCCACAAATTTTGCTTAAATCTAGGAACCACTTCAAAATTCCAGGTGCTGGAAGGGTGAAAAGAAGGGCCCATAAGTACTAGCTACCACCACACTAAATGTAGTCACCTGGGATTTGTGCACCCCTGGGTTACCCTGCTCTTGCTACTCCCCCCACCCATCGCCATTCTTGGCTATGTAGACCCACTCAGCCCTTGACCCTACTGCCCTTCCAGTTCAAATGACTACAGGTGATATTGGCTCAGTTCCATTGACTGCCTGAAGTTATTCTCTCAAACGCATACGCGTGGATCTGTATCAGCTCTGGCAACAGGCCACAGCTCAGAGCACTGTTCTTACACAGTGCTGTTAATCTGGTCTTCTGACATCCTCAGCAATGCTGACATGCTGACCCCTACACCTGTCCCTCTGTCCAGGATCCCCTTGTAGCCCTGCAGAGTTGCCCACATGTCAGCTTGCACCTCTAGTGTTTCATATGGGCCAAGAAACTTGTATCACTTCACACACTTTGGCCATTTCATCCTATCTTGACCTTTTCATGCCCTGAGCTACAGTATGGAATCTATGCCCAGTCCTGCTGACCTGCTCAGACCCCTCTGTGTGCCACACTGCCTAGGAGCATCACTGGGCACTTCTCACCTACTCAGACCTCAGTTATCATTAGTCTGCCTAATAACGTGTCTGAGCCACGCTGATCTGATCAGCCGAATACCCTGACTCAAGAGCTCCTCCACAAGCCTGCTCAGATCCCTGCCTGAACCCTTTACCAAGCAGTACAACTCAGCCCACATGCTGGGACCCCTGTCCTGACCCAACTGTCTACAAGAATGGATACGACCTCTGCCTGGGGCACCAGATATACTAATGCCCTGTTGGTGCCCCTGCCTGACATCTTGCTACAATGGTACAAACTGACATCACACATACCTTTAACACTGGGGCTCCCCACAGATGGTGCACAGCTGATGACACAGACAGGAAGGAAGTTGGTGCATGATACTTCTTGACACAGGAACTGGACACTGTTCATCATTGGTAACAGCATTTCCTTCACATGTGTTACTCCAGAACTGTCAAGAAATGGTAACCATCAGAATCAGTAATCCACCATCACATCACACTACACAGAATTAACAATCCACGTATCAGACTAGAGCCAGCGCAAGAATGAACATGTGGTGTCAGTTTAAGTTGTGTGCTAACCCATCATACCCACACTGCATAGCTCCCCCCTGCAAACCAAGAATGTGAACACAGACATGCAACAGGAGCCAAAATGCAAGTGATAAATGGTATGGGTGCAGGCAGGTAGTTGACAGGGAGATGTGGTTGGGCAGTGGGTGTTCATTTCTTTTGCTGACTCAACATTAATGTCTGTAATGAGTTACAATACATATCAAGCAATGCACTGAAATAAAAACATCTTTACTGAGGGTGTATTACCCACCCTGTGGGCCAATTAAAGCTGGCATGATGTAAGAATTCCAAACAATGCAGATCTACCCCAAAATTTTGATGTGACATGACATGTAACTTTACTACAGGATGCCCTCACAGTTGGTATGTAGTGGTGTGAAAGGACAGTGAACCCAAAGTCTGAGTGATAAGTTCTGTGAAAGCAGTATACTGGGAAAGGTGTCTCTTTGTGCCCGTCTTTCTAGTGCAGATTTGACAGGCATTCTTTGCCATGTGCAACAGCAACTCCTTGATTGAACCATCTACTGAAATCTCAGCAAACAGGAACAATTACTGTATAAGCTCACAATATGGCAAGTGTTGATTATTATTGTGTCTCAGATGTATGAGACAAACAATATGTAGAACGCGTTTGATGATTATGTTCATATTATTATACTTTATTTAAGTGTCCTTGTTTTTACTTCTTAAAGTTTGGTTTTTTCCACTATTTTCTATTAAATTTAAGTGATATGACTCTCTTAAATGGATAAGGGTATATTTAGTATTACTGACTTTTAAATGAAAGAACTGTGTAGCACCAAATGATACTAGTGAATAACAAAAACAAAAAGATGAGTGGCCTAAACTGATATACAATCTTGACATTTGTCTATGGTAATGAGGAACATAACAGAAAACCTGTCTGGATCACCAGCCTTCAGGCTGAAATTTGAACTCAAAACGATCTTGTGAACAATAAGGCAGGTACAGTACCCATTACATCATGATATTCAGTCCTGAACAACTGAAAATTAAGAAATTTATTTCAAGAGACACACTAACAAACATATACAGTTTTTAAGCCAGGAAAAGACTGAACAGAACTTTCTGATAATTTGAATATAAAGATAATGATCAGCCTTAGGTTCTGTATGCAGTATTTAATGAATGGCCAAGGAAATGGTTCTTCTTATACTAAACTGAGGTTGTTCCTGTGTGAGGGTCATGCAAAATTATATCAAGATACCATTCAGCTTATTAAAAGACTACTGTATGAAATTCTGATAAAATAATTATTTACAAAGCAGTGTATTTATGTGACGCATCGACTGCACCATACTGATCTGTGGCACAACAAACGTAACACTGTTGTTTCAATTGCAACTGCACTAAGTCAACGTACAACTTCTGGAAAGTAAGAAATTTCTCACACTAAATGTGTGTTATTTACTAAATTCAAATTCACTAAATATGGGCAAATAAATTTCTACTCGACTCTGGCAGGGACACAAAAAATATTCACTTAATATGAGATGTCACTGCATGCTGTCAACTTTCCCTTTTGGTCCCATTACATTCACCCAGGTACACCCACCCAATGGTACAGTGTCACAGTTCACTGCATACACCAAACCATCACATAATATGCAGTAATTGTTAGTAATATTACAAAAATAATAAATCTCATGTATTTCAAAAGTTTAATTCTGATGTCTGAAAGAGAGTGTTAATGTATGGAAGATGACACACAATCTGTGTACAAGATATTGGGTTGTGCAAAAGAAGTTTGATGGGCCTGACATGAAACTTGTTTGTGACTCTGATGTTTCACATTCCTGGTAACTTAAAATGAAGCTCTGTAAGTACAATAAACATATAAATCTGCAGTACATACCATGCAGGGTCAACCCATAACCTAACACGTTACTCCCTTATCACACAATAGCCAGATAAGATGATTTTGTCCAAGCAACTGTATCCGACCACAGTCAGCACGTGGAGCCACCGAATGTGGTATCACCACATGGTTTCTGCTTTAGTCACATGATGGTGTGCATAATGCCCTTTTGAAAGCATTCTCTTTGCTTCTGACCTACCCTGTGATTTTCAGAGTGCTCTGAGACAGTTACAATGGTGAGAGGTGAGTAGCATACTGTGTTGCCTTGCATAAACAAGAAATGTAGTTTCAAGTGACACAGTTTGGAGGACAATGCTGTTGCCGAAATTCTTTTTTCAACAATTCTGACAATAATTTGATTCCTTCGGACTGTAACTTGAGTGAAAGGTATATGGAGTATGTACAAAAGCAAGAACTCAGTCAAGTGAAGTGGCTTTGCCAAAACTGTGGTGTTCCCCTCCATCCAAGGATATCACACCCTAAAACAATACTTGAACTTCCAGTCTATGTTTTAGAGAAATTTCATTCACCTGTCCATAGTAATTTAGAAGAAAATGGTATTTTAGTATTATGTTGGAGAATAAGCATGGAGTGTACAGAAGGGTTGTGGCCTGGCAGTGCAGCAAGCAATGAGGTTGTTGGGGGCCGAATGTGTTGACAGAACATGTTTTGCTGTTATAAATATACCACCAAAGAGAATGATACGCCACAGCAGAAACACAGACACTGACCAAGCCAGAGATATTAGTAGACAAAAACCAATACAGATGAGATTTTTAAGACATACGAAAGGATAAGACCCAGGAAGTAATGAGCACAAAAAGGGAGAACATAAAGGATAAACTGTCTTTGAAAATACAGTAATGAATAACACAGCAAGATGATATGGACAATTTTTAAGAATGAATGAATGAATGAATGAATGAATGAATGGATGAATGAATGAAAGTACAATCCTGAAGTATGATTTAATCAGAAACTGAAAGGAAAACATCAATAAGCAAGTCTGGGATCAAGATGCAAACAACAGACTAGGAAAGATGTCACACAGGATTTAAGAAAGTGAAGTGCCATCAGAAGATAAGGCAGATGGAAAGGGTTTAGATGATAGGTGACTAATATGATGTTAAAGTCTAAACAAACCAGCATTAGAGCTTGGCAATTCAAACACAGTTCATGTAGTATCACATGCTCTTTACAATCATCACAGTATAACTAAGCTGTCTTTGACCTCAATTTTTGCTATCAAGTCCATGGTGCTTTGAAACGTATCATGGGTCATCCAAATGAGTGTCAAATAAAATTTAGACCACACAAATTGAGTGAAATTTCACTGTTACAGAAATTTCATTGACAGCGTGGTGAATAAATGTGTAGTTGATGGGTTATTCACACTGACATTAAGGACCCTCGTGGCTGGTTAGCAGTGATGGGCAGAAACTCCTGGGTGTCCTTCCTCATCCTCGAGTCAATGACCGTCTTGTAGACAGCATACATAGGCAAAGTACAGGCGACTCTTTCTGGATCTCTTGTTCAACACGAAACCAATGACATCCTCTGCCACTTAAAACAACAACTTCTTCAATGATGCCTCTCCTGGTCTGTCAACAAATAAATGCCATTTCACATAAACAGCTGTAAACTGTAATTCACCCATTAATGTTGCCAAAATCTTGCACCAAGTATCATTAAGTGACACCTTTCATTCAAACGTATTAGCCAATATACAGTAAAGTTCATCATGCCCCAATTTTTAATTTCCACAATCACACCCCATACTTAATCACCCTAAATGATGCTCACCTTTGCTACATGGGCACCTCATATTTGTGTGCGCAACGTGTGCGAGAAATCCTGGCCTCTCAGTCATAAGTCCAGTGCCTTGCAGATGACATGCGAGGGTAGATGAAGAACTGCCGGATTATCCCTGCTCAATCAGTACTCCTTCACCACTTGTGACAGATTTTCTTCAGCAGTGCCACCTTACCGCAGAAAAATAAGAACAATGAAGTAATCATTGCCAAGTCCAGCTCCTGGTGTCTGCAGTACTTTGCTATGCAGTAGACACACCTCAGTAAAATAAACAACAGAACTGCAATATTCTATCAGTATACTAATTTAAAATTTTATATTTGTAAGTAAAGTGACTGTCAATGCAGATTATACTGTCTTTTGGGATGCAATGTCATGTAGTCTGGCAGCATTCAATGCTGTTTTGGAGAAACATGCTGTTTCCACATCAGGGTAGTGGAGGAAGTGCGGGTCAGCAGTCTTTAGTTGCTCCTCCCATTGGTCACAGTCGGGGAGGTTCATCACCAAACACAGCAGTTTCTTCAGTGGGACCAATGAAATCCTGTCAACGATAGCCATCTGTAAGCAGGCTCTCAAACTTTCACTTCTGTTGAAGTATCTTACGTTATGGTGGCAGCCTCCTGCGGTGTCAATAAAGCAATGACAGCTCCTTTCTGAAGAAGGATGGTAGTTCCATATGGCAGTTCTTTTCTAGGCATTCTTGCAGTCTATATATAATTAAGGTTAAGAATTTTCCTAACCACTCTTTTTGTTTGGAACTTCTAACAGTATACACATTTCTTCACAACCACAACTCTTTCCAGAACCTTAACATACCTTTATGCTATCTCTTGACATGACACCAGTGAATCCCTACAGTTGGTGTGCAATGCGAGTACACCTCTGACTGCTCCTTACTCTGGCTGCAGTTAGGAAGCTTTGTCACCAGCAGCACATGGAAGAGGGGGAACTTCCCATATTTGCCTTTCCCAGTCAGAGAATGACGACATCCTTCAGAATATGGAACAGCTTCTACTTCCACGACGACACTCCCGAGCTGTCAACAGAAAGGTGACACTTATAAAAAGCCTGACAAAACTGTAACCTGTAATCAAAGTGCTGATGACGGTGATGATTTCACTGACATGAAAAGTGAAAACAGCACTCTGGTTTTGACACATCCCATACACAGTACCTGATATAATTTGATTTGGCTCAAGTTTTGCACCATTGTAGTGGCCATTCCTCTTATTTCCTGACCATACTACAGTAAGACATGGTTTATTAGCAGTGGATGATCTGGGAAGTTCTGTCAAACAGAAATTGACAGAGGACCATTACATTTCACTGTTCCACCCACTAGCGGCGGCCAGCATGAATTCCAAGAGTTCAAAAAGCAGAAGGTGATCAAGAAAGGCTACTTACAGGGTTAATTTGTCTAAGCAAGCAGCGTGGGCCCACACACATGCACACACACCCTCAGAGCTCAACTGGCAACATGTTTGCCAATAGTGTGGATGGCTGGGACCAAATTCCCAATGAAATTAATGCTTTTTTAAACACAATGTCAAGGAGGATGATTTTGACTAGTAAGTGTTGCACCGGTTTTAATTCTTCCCATTTTAAGCCAGAATGTAACATTTATAGCTTTTCCATTTCACACACAGCTTCATCACAGTTTGTGCATGTAAGATTCTTCAAAATTCCACTGTTAAAGGGGTAACCCCAGTTACAGGAAACAAGGATACATCACTTTGCCTGTTGGTCTTAACCAGTGTTGATCAAGGCACAGCACATAAACATCAGATGAACAACACCATACAAGAGAGAAAGACAATACAGGCAATGTACGTAAAACGCAACACTGAGGTGCATTTGTGTAACCACTGTTGCCCTGCAAAAGCAGTAAGTATTACAGATTCTGAGTGTGTGTGTAGCCTTAGTAGCCCAGCATACAATGTGAAAGAGCCATGTTTATACTGTCATCTGTGGCCTGTCTGGCTCCACCATATTTTTCCACATTATCTCATAAATGGCACACTTTTCAGAAAAAAAAAATTACTGAACATAAAATGTGTGTTTTGACTTTCATTACAACTTCTTTCTGAAACATTTCTCACTCTACAAAGGATTCAGTGATAAATTACCATAAATATACATAGATCTTTGTGAAAGTACCCATTATTCTTGTCAGATTTTAATGAAACTCAAATTTTCTTAACAGAATTTCAAAAAATACTAAAATATCACATTTCATGAAAATCTGCCCAGCAGGAGCTGAGTTGTTCTGTGTGGACGGATGGGCAGACAGATATGACACAGCTAATCCCTGCTTTTCACAATTTTGCAAACATGCCTAAAACCAGGAGTTCTAGTATGAGACATAAACATGATTATGCATTGTTATACTGCGCAGCAAGCTACTGTGGCATTTAACAAATTGCTGCCTACAATCTTTATACGTCTGCAATCAAACCTTCAATCTGTGAGACACGAAAATATTACAGAAATTTGGAATTATGTAACTGTCACAGAACTAGGAAAGCTGCAAAGAGACATATGACCTCAATTTGAATAATGGGATATGTAAAAAAGAAAGTTTCTGTTACTCATCAATTCCTGGGGAGGAAAGACTAATGCAGCACTTCACAAAAGAAGCTTTCTGATGAAAACAATGAGCCCACCTGGCCAAACTGCCAAAATATACCCCACTGTATCCTAACACATATTTTTTAGGGACCAGTAAAAGGATCACACTGCAGCATTTAAATGCTCTTCAATTCTTACAGCAGCTGACTGATCTAATGGACAAGTCTGTATGTAAATACACCCATACGTAACCAATTCAGAGGAAAAAATGTAGAGTAATGTGATACGACATGCATGGTGCCTGAAGTTTTCAGCAGTGTGAACAAAGTTACATTCCCAGATGGAGTTAAAGCTGCATGTTGCAAATGCAGCAAACAAACATTTGTTCAGTCTTCTCATATCCCAAATTTTTGTATCTCCACCGCATTTACAAGTACCATCCAAAACGCTGCAAAACTGCCACCCTACCCTGGTGTTTTAAATACTATTTTGAGAATGTGAAGACAGACTGTTGTAAGAACTGTTGTATTTTAAACCTTTCACATACATTTCTCATTCCTGAATGTGAGTAAAAGCAGAAAACACATACATGTAAAGAGAGAATGAAAAAAAGTAAACAAAATGTTATGGTCCCCAGAACCACTACAGGCATGATTCTCCTCATGAAAATCAGACAATGGCTAAGGAAAACAAACTACCAACTGAGTTATCACAAACAATGTTAACTGCACCTCTGTTTTTGAGACTTGTGAAGAAACAGTGCAGAAAATGCTAAGGAAAATAATATATTGCAACACAACAGTGGAGTGTCAACATATGGCCAGGAAATCAGATGGGGATCCCACTGCCATTCTGCAAAACTTGAGCCAAATCACAAGGAATTTGTAAGCCAAGGCCCCTTGTGAGTATGGCATCTATGATTGACTGAAATACCGTTGTGCAAAGACTTCCAATTTGATGTTTATTTATCTATTTACTACCAGTTTATCGTACTGCTGGACTGGTTACATAACAATGAATGACAAGGTGACTGTAAAGAATGAACTGGAAAGGATACGGAAGGAAACATTCACTTGCTGTGCCAAGGCACGGCATGGTTTTTCCTTTAGAACAGTCTGAATGGTGAAGTCATTTACCTCCACACTATTTTCAAACTGCAATGCTTCAGTTCTGTTTCCTTTTCTCAGATCACAGCATAAGCTATGGACTCGCAGTTTGGCCCTGTGATATGACAAATCTCAGACTATAAATGGTTTGATTAGATAAGAAATCTTACTGCATTAGACTCCCAGCAACAGCTGGTCTTAAATACTGGGTCTAGGCTTAGTTCTTCGAAGGGGCCTGATGTAGTGGGACTCCTTCCCTTACCCCATCTCATGAAGAAAACAGTGCCAGTTTCTGAAACACTGTGATTTCATAAAATAATGGATAATGACAGGAGAGTGATGCACAGGAAGAGTAAGTAGGATTTGATTCTTGGCAGGTCAGGGGCAGGCATTTTCTCCACCATTACCAAAGCAGACCTTGGTCGCAGCTTTATAAGTGTGCACAATGGGGATTCTATCTTTCCTTTCCTTGCTGTGGGTAGGTGGGGGGGGGGGGGGGGGGGGGGAGAGATTAAAAAAAAAACAGCACCAAGAATGGTTGAGATTTTTTTGTGTTGTTTTTTTGGTAATTATGTAAAGAAAAAAAAAAAAAAAAAACAAANCCCCCCCCCCCCCCCCAGAGAGAGAGTGAAAGTGGTGTCAAACTGACCACTCAACTCAATTTAGTGCCAAAGTTCAAAAAATGTACAGTTACCCCCACCACACCTCTATACCTTCAGTGCACTGTATATAAACAGACCTTGATATAAAATTAAATGACAAAGTTTATGCACTGTTAATTTCTAATTCAAACCTACAACAAATTTTACTGTTGCACAAAACATGTCCTACTACTTTACTATTCAACATATAAATACCAAAACACACAGTCTTAAACATGACTGAATGCATCATACAGACTACCAGTGTTTAATTAATTTTAAATTAATTTATTTTGGGGAGGAAGTGTGCTATATGGTATGTCTGCTTAAGCAAGAGCTAACAGACAATATGAGGCACAGGTACGGTTTCCCACCATGCCAGCGCATGGTGCTACGACAATACAGAGGTGAAACATCATTGCTTTGAGGTTTATCTCATGATGCTGCCAACAGAAAAGAATACAAGAGGGAAGGCACTGCAGCGGCCAGCGCACTTCGACCATTATCATCCTTTTTGCACCCCTTTAGCTCATTCTATGCTGCCAATAACTCAGGCTCATTCATTCTGCTGTGTGTCTTATGAGACGGCCATACCCTCTTGCAAAGCTAGTTCTCCATACGGTGCGGGCTAGTGCTGCATCTTTCAATTTCTAGTATCCTCTCCCTTCCTTAAGGTCATCCAACAGCTGCTTATTGTCATCTTCCTCATCTTCTGTCTTTCCCTCTAACTTTCCTTCAATAACGTGTTTTAGGAGGCAGTTTCTATGCAAGATGTGACCAATCCAGTTAGCCTTCCTTCTTTTTATTATTTGTCGGACATTTCTCTCCTCCTTGACTCTTTGTAATACTTCTTCATTTCTCACATGATCTGTCCAACTCATCTTCTCCATTCTTCTCCAGCACATCTCACAATGTGCCAAGTATTTCAGATCTACTTTCTGAAGTGTCCGATTTTCAGCACCATACAAAGCTATACTCCAAATGTAGCACTTCCCTAGTTTCTTCCTTAAATTTAAGTCCAATTTGCTGGTGAAGAGTCTTCTTCTTTTTGCTGAATGCTGTTTTTGTCATGGCAATCCTGAATTTAATTTTACATGACATCTTGCATCATTTGTTATCAGGTTACTCAAATAGTTGAAATATTCCACAATTTCCACCTCTTTTTGATCTGTCATATTCTGTTGTAGGGATGACTGTCTTGAGATTCTTATTACCTTTGTTTTTTTCCCACATTTATTTCCATCTTCCAGCTTCAATTACCCTATCAGTCATGCCCAGTAGTACACTTTCTTCCCTAACCAGCAGCACAAGGTCACCTGCATATTTCACAGTGTGACTTACTTGTCCTGATATTTTGAAGTCTATATTGCATCAAATGTTACACTGACTAATAAGTGATTGTAAAGGATGTGAAAAGTAGGGGTCGTGTTATAACATGAAACACTATGCCAACATCTGCCTAGAGATGCTTAGCATAACCACAAAAAGCCTTAGTACAGGCAGCTACACTTGAGGAACTCCTGAATGTCAAGCAGGAGTACTATACACTACATCAGGCCTGGTCAACACATGGCTCATGGGCAACAAAGAATTATATTGCCCACAGACACATTTCAAATGAGAGAACATCCTATAACCCCACCTTGGCAAAGCCAAGATAGAATGCTAAAGCAATTTTGAAAACTTTTGACCTACTTGTTTAGAACGACAGTCATTACATTACTAATTTGTTTACACAAATGTGGTAAAAACAGCAACACTCTAGCCTAGGTCACAAATTGCATTTTTTGTCTCCTATTATTATCAGTATCGTTTTATTAACGTGGTGCACAGACAAATACACAGAGGTACAATTACAGATGTACTTATTCATTTATTCATCTCTGAATTGAAGTTCATGCTGCCTGTATGCAGATCAAATTTTAAAAAGGTTGCCCATGCCACATCAAAGGCTTAGCAGGCCTGCACCAGAACAAAAGTCTGGTTACAAGTAACATGCAAGTGAAGTTCACATACCCTTAAATTACTGATAAGAAATCAGCATCACATCTAACCAAAACGACAAGGCCCTGTAGAGTGAAAAACCGGTCTGGAGAAAATGTGTTATTATGGTGGTAACATGGGAAGAGGGGCAAAACCATACTTCGCTCTTCAATCTCCTAACACCCTCAGTAAGACTACCGTACACAGTGCAGAGTCCCAAAATCACAACGCAATCGTGACGCTACAAGGAACATAAACATTACAAACTTCAAATAAACTGTAGAACTAACAGCCTAACTGTATCAGAAAAGTAATCTTCGGTATCAAGCTCTACTCGACACTTTAACTCATATATTTCCAGGATATGAATATATAATTTTGCTTGTACTGGTTTAAGGTTACAATACAAGAACTTCGTACCCTCGATCACACACCCGAGGATTCCAAGATTACCGTAACAAGCGTTACTGCAAAATTACCGGTATGTTACTATATCCTCGTCATTCCTAAAAGGAACTGTTATTAATTTCAACAACATAAGGCGTCCACATTTTCAATATTTTCAAGTATCTGAAAAACACATCCGAATAACATACACTACACCTCTCCCTCCAACAAGCGCCACTCGAGAGCATGGATAAGAAGCTCTCGCACACGGATAAAAGCGATATCCGTGCCGGGCACTAGTAGTTATTCCGTGCAAAACGTGGCGGGAAAAGTTTTGGCATTCCGGCTCCATCTATTGATGTCCGACACTGTTACAAAACAGTGCCCCTTTGGGAATCTTGCAGAACTAATTTGAGTCAACTCAGACTTCGACATTACACTCAGTAACACAGTCAACTACTACGTATTCCTGTAATTCTACAACAATAATATTTCTTCTAGCAGTTAACATAACTTGAAGTCTCTATACACGACACAATTTACAGTATGTTTCTGCCCCTACAGTATGTTGGCCACCTTCGGGTCAAAAAGTTATAAGAAAACGCGGAGGAATAAAAATTATGGTACAAGATATTTACATTTCGTATGTTACTCAAGGAATTGAGATGTCATTCCCTTTACCCCGCGATATTCTGTAAATATGGTTGTCTTTTATTGAAACTGGATGCTTGTCACTTACTTGAAAGAAAGTGTTATGGAGCGTCGTGTTGTTTATGTGTTGGGCTTGTAGAATTACACGATCTCCAGTAATTACTGGAGTTCGTTTTAACTGGGTAGACCACCGAGGTTTGATTGTAATCAAAGCTCGGTGGTCTACCAGTATCTAGTCACTATACTCACACAGCAATTCCGCTTTACCTCTACTTAAATCACGTTCATACTGCCATTACCCAGTCACGGTACTGACTGGACTATCCCAGCTTGCCACATACTACTACTACTACTACTACTACTACTACTACTACTAGCCTTTCTCTGTACCGACTGAGCTACATATTTTTATTTTTCATAATCTAAGCCAGTCATGCAGTATGAAGCAAGTCACTACATTCACCTGAGTCAGCCCGTGTTCCTTCTTGTAATTAATCCCAGTCGCCAAAACGCGACAATGATTATGCTATCCCAGCTTACCCGTACCTCTACGTACTGCATTCTTCTCGGCCTGCTTGACCCTTGACGATAGGACCGAGGTTGTTCCTGACGTCGGCAACTACCAATCCGCGCTGCGTCACATCCTGGAAGAGCCGAAGACCTCATTTACACCGCGGCGGGAGCCTGAAATCACGCAAGCTTCAGGTCATTCGCCCTACTTCATTCTGAGAACCAGCTGGTGTGTTGCAGTCCGTAAAGGTAGGTGTAGTAGTAGTAGTAGTAGTAGTAGTAGTAGTAGTAGTAGTAGTAGTAGTAGTAGTAGTAGTAGTAGTAGTAGTAGTAGTAGTAGTAGTAGAGATAGATTATGTGTGCGAAGAACTAAGTCAGCAATGCGTCATGCCAAGCAGAACGCCCACGATAAAGCAGCAGCATTGTGTGGTCTGACTTTGCAATGAATCAGACAACTAAATAAAATAAATACCGGACTCACGCCTATACAGCAGAATGCGTCACAGGAAGAAGAGCCATTATTTGCGTGGCTGCAGTTACGTATGTAATACGAATAAAAAAATTAAAACTACAATGAAGAAAATGTACTTGATGGGTGTTGCACAATGTTACCACGTGTTAATATCACGTGAGCTTGATTGTAATAACTGGTGTTTCCCTCCTCACAGAAACGATGAATCACCGCATATACCTTGGTGCTCAAATTCTGGCAGTCGCTCAGTTGAACAGGCGTGTTTCATCCAGGCATATTCTACTGAGACGACTAACACAGGCAAGAGGTCAGCAAGAACCAAGAACATTCGTTCCGCATTAGCTTCATACAAGGTACGAATTACACACATTTACAGCATGACGACAGAAATCAACACGAACAAAATAAGTGCTGATTAGGTAACCATCGCCACAAAAGTTTACCGTATGACCCCATTATAACGAATCGCCATTCCGGCTTGTGAAACGTACGGTTGAAATGCGAAATCTGTGCTCTAACAAATCTGACAGGCAATCTGCTTACACTAACGGATTGGGCGTCGTGGCTGGAGGCTGTCACGTGTTCATACACAGGACTGTTCCTGCAGGCGACAGAGGGCTCTCGTTTGGCTATTAGTCGTTCGGGAAGAAAAGTGGACGACGGATGGATGGATGTCCGTGGATTGATTGCATTGGATGGTGGCATGTACCGCTGTGGGGAGGATCACTTCGGCCAAAGGCCTGGCTGCTGGGGAGATGGACTCTGTCCTGGGGCATTAGCATTGTTATGGCCTCGGTTAGGGATTATCAAAACCCAGGGTCGTGATCCAAAGAGGGTTCGCGACAGCCTTGTGCTGGTTCCTTAATTTCCCAATAAATCCAGCGAACTTGCTGGCTTATATAATTGTAAGTATGCATGTAGAAAGCATACACAGTCTACATTGTATATACAATTTGTCCTAAATGTTTTTTTAAATATTATACTATAAATGTAAGGCAATTTGCTGCAGAGCTGAGGGGATACAGGTACTATTTGGATCGCAAGATAAGTATGACTTATAATTTTGGGCTGTGGACAAAAAAGGTTTAGAACCACTGGGCTAGGTGGTCATTGTATTATATGCCTCCAGTCTGTGGTTCCCCCCCCCCCCAAAATACTGTGTTTATTCTGTCAATCATGAACATTGCCTACATCAGGCCCTTTCATGCGGTGCAGGCAACTTAAGGAAAATTTGGTCTGCATGTGGGCAACAAGAAATTCAGTACACAAAGTAAAGAATGAATAAGAATGTGTATTTTTCTATACAACATGTGTAATAAAAATAGACTGATAATAATGGAAAAAATTTACAAGAGGTGTATGAGTAATTTACTAGACACTAGACAACTGAGCACATGATTGCAAAATGAATTGGCAACATAATGTATGTCTCCATAAATAAACAGCTAATAAATTTTCAAGATTGCTTCAGTGCTATACCATGGCTTTGCCAGGGAAAGGGTTAAAATGCGATTGTCTCTGTGGGAAACATAACACTATGTCGCTGGCAACGTGTTGCCCTAGAGCTGCAGGCTGAACGGCCCTGGCCTATATAATTTAATCACAATGATGTGATGTGTTAGTTCTGTCCTCTGATTTAAGATTGGCACTGTAACGTACTGATAGGCACCCTTCAATTATATTTCAACATTACATTACTCAAATGTGAGTTGGGGACCAACTTCTACCTGGTCTTTCGATCTAGTACCTTAAAATAGGCTACGACCAAAATATTTCTAATAATTTGTACTAATGCCATTATTGTTCAGCACTATAAATCTAATACTTGCACTTGGTACAGCACTGTTAAGTTACCAGAAGCTAACTCCATGAGCAGAGTCCTTCTTCAAAAGCAGACAGTTCCTCAAACAGTCAAATCCCTTGTGTTTCATGGAACCTGAAGTTTAACCCTTTAAAGACGAAGCATGTCTGTTTTATATAAGGACTCAGTGCATACCACGCTGTAAACCCTCTCCACTTCGGTTATAAAAACCAGTCGGTTAATGCTGTATAGGGAAATAATTGCTGTTTGTTCTGAGATCCACACAAAACACATAAATTCACTGTGTGGGCAGAACGTAGAATTTTTTAATGTTAAACCTGGCGGTATGTAAAGTTACCGCTAGGCTTCAAAAGGTTAATTATGGTGTTCACAAAAAGCTACCAGTGGTTCCTCCCCTGAGTCACATGAACCCCTCCACACCCTTCCATCCTGTGATTTTAAGATCCTTTTTAGTATTATTCTGCTACCTATGCCTAGGCATTCAATGTTGTCTCTTTTGTTCAGATTTTGCAACCAAAGCCCTTTATGCATTTTTCACCTGTTTCACGCATGCCAAAGGTAGCTGGGATAGTGTAGTTTGTATAGACACTATGCTATGGGCTGGATGTCCAAGAAATTGTGGTTCCATTCCTGGCAGGGATAAGAGACACTTTTCTCTTCAACTAAGCAATCAGATTGGCTCTGGGACCCATCCAGCCTCCTGCTAAATAGGTACCAGGGGTTCCTTTCCTGGGCATAAAGCTACAAATCCACCTCTATCTAGTGCTGAGGTTAAGAATGAATGGTGCTATACCCCATTACCCTGTATGCTTTCATGGGGTGCATAGGGATGATGTCACCTTTTGCTTTTACTCATGCATGCCAAACATGTTTGTTTGGAATAGTTCTGGCCAGAATCTGTAGGTCAGCATACTTCTAAAACCCCTGAATCTTTCCAAGCTGGTGACATTAAATGCAATTCATTGTACTTTTATCTTAATTCTTGAGGGCTTTATCTGCTTATGGAAGATGCTGACAGCATAGTATGGCTATATGCATGTCACTTTGGGTTCCACATTCTTCTGACTGAACACAAATCATTACCAGAATTTTAGTTTAACTATTCATTACAGCTGAAACACTGTTCAGTACGTCACTCATCTCGAAATTTTAAATTTCTTAAGAAGTTTCCCATCAAACTGATTGAAATATGTGTATCTCTCTTCTTAAACAAAAGACAATGACAACTATTTAACAAATGCAAAAAATAAAACTAAAGCTTCATGGCAAATTATTAATAATGAAATGGGTAGATCTTCAAGTAGACATGAGAACATCAAACTAATGTGGAATTCATGTAAAATAACTAACCCAAAAATTACATAAAAAATGTAATTCATATTTTACAGAGATTGCAGAAAAGCTGACAGATAATAACGATATTGTGCATAGGAGATATCAAGGATACTCCTGGAAATTAAATAGATGCCGCAATACGATGTTCTTAAATCCAGTATCAGAAGACGAAATAAAGTATATAATAAATAATTTGAAAGGGAGATGGACAAGTGGCATAGATGGAATAGTAGAAAAAGTGGTAAAAAGAAGCACTGAATATATTATTATACCACTAACAAACATCTGTAACACTTCTTTCGAGGCAGATGTATTTCCGGATAGGCTAAAAATTGCAGTTGTGAAACCCATACACAAGAAGGGCAGCAAGGAAGACAAAAAATTACAGACCAATATCACTATTACCAGTGTTTTAAAAAATCATAGAAAGAGCCATGTATATTAGATTAAAAACTTTTATAACATATAATAATGTACTGGTGGGAGCCTAGAATGGGTTTAGAGAGGGCAGATCTACAGAATCAGCTATACAAACTTTTTTAGATAAATTTTTGAAGCATTGGATACAAAAATAATGACCATTGGAATTTTTTAGACCTATCAAAAGCTTATGATGTTATTAACCATAAAATTTTTCTCACTAAACTGGAAGATTATGGTCTTAGAGGAGTAGTAAATAAATGGCTTCAATCATACTTAACAGGTTGTAGACAATGTGTCGAAGTAAAATATAAAGGGATAAAGACACAATATTAGATAATGTTAAATCTGATTTAAAAGAAATACACTCTGGAGTTCCCCAGGGGTCAATTTTGAGACCGGTATTGTTCCTGTTGTATATCAATGATGAATCTAGAGAGAAAAATAAGGAAGAAAGTAATTCATAAGGGTGAAGCAAATAATATAAAGGTAGACTGTTAAGGAAAGGTTGAGTACAAGACAGATATACCTGTTGTACATAAGATGAAGGCATATGAATAGTATTTTATTGTAAGATATGCTGACATGTCCTATACGACTAGTTGTAAAAAGGGATGAAATAAATTGAAATTGAAATTGAAATGAAAGTATTATGTTCTTAGAAAAAAGGGGTTTAAGACCAATTTGAGTGCTTTAAACTGCAGTATTCTTGCCTGTAAACTGCCAATTCCATTACAGGCCAAAATAATTTGCACATGACACAAGCAGTGACAACTGTAACCCAGTATTTTTCTTGGAGAACTTGTAATTACAGCATAAGACTAATGACACTGTTGTTGAGTACTATTATAAATGATATGTGAAATTAATTTTTCATTTTTTGTAGCTACTGACACCTTCACCTTTCCTATGATTTAGAGTAGGATAAATATTAGACACTGAAAACAAATGAGGAAAGACATCCCTCAAGAGAACATGTGTCCCCCTTCAACAACAACCTAGATCTGAGCCATTTAAAAATTTTGACCACTCTTCTGCAGTTTCTTATTACTACATAGTGAATAAGATGTTATTTTACTTTGTTCATCCCTAGCAATGGTGGCATTACTGAATTTCCTGATACTGATTATTCTCATGCAAAATGTTGCGAAAGTCCATTGTGCAACAGATGATCTGGCAGCCAGGAACCTTCAGCACATTTTGAAGGTCCGAAGGTTCACCTGCAGGCAGCCGCAGCCACGCCTGTTACCAGTAGAAGATCTATTTAATGTGAGCTCAAAGGACCTGTATACTCCACGGGCAACAGTGCTACATCGATGTGGTGAGGATACTGGCTGCTGTCCAAGGGAGGATATGTCTTGTGTCGCTCATGAAGTAGAGAATGTGACACTGATATTCAATGTGTATGACACACAGTACCGTAATAAAACCAAACGAGAGCTGCAAGCTAGGAATCACACACTTTGTTCATGTGCTGAATCTGATTAACATGAGGGGATCATTTTGGAAGTAGTAAATAAACAGTGGGAAGCTCATAAACAGACTGATAATGAAAAAGTGATGCACAGTGCAGCAATAGCCTGGTATTGTTCCAACAGCAGCATTATTGTTTTGTTATATTTATATGTATTTATTACAACTGTGCTTCTGGAGATGGTTTAAATTTGACATTGCAATTAAAGTAAGTATAAGTGTTGTGGATATAAATGTGAAAAAAACATTTAGCCTACTTTGATTTAAAGTGGATGTGGGTATGGTTTGCATAAAGGTATTTTGACTACTATACCAGAGTAACCAAAACAAATTCATTAAATATAACCCCAGAATTTTATTTGCTACTTCCAAAATGAAGATTATTGCCTATGGCTAAATATTACTTGGTAAATGCTGCCCCCTAGATAGATTACCAATATGTAAAAGTTGTCAAACAAAACTTTCTAAGTGTCATTATGTGCCATGTACCAGAGACAGGCACCAAAGACATGTTTGCAAATTCTAAGTGTGCATGGTGTGTGTGTGTGTGTGTGTGTGTGTGTGTGTGTGTGTGTGTGTGTGATTTATTGCGCTGTGAATTTTCAAAGTGTACTAACTGGTGGAACATGTCTACACATGCTCCTTTTTCTCAGTGACAAGGCCTAGTTTTGAATAGTGTCGAACTTCCATTACAAGAATGTGCTGTGATAAAATAAGACTGACAACAGGCTAAATGGTTTTACACATTCCAGATTTGTGCATATAACTTGGTGTATTAGTTATAGCACCCTCAGTTTTCCTGCGACATGCCTCAAAGGAAGTATTTGATGAAGACTGAGAAGAAGATCCAAGTCTTCAGGGATGTTATGGTGTGTTATAGTTACTGATGTTTTGAAAGGTTGGCACCTGCTTACCCAGTGACACAGCATAGCATCCCACAAGACTTCAACCTTCAGCAACACTGCAGTGAGAACCTCAAATCTCACACAAACCACATAATGATGACACTGGGAACTGTTTATGTGGATATTTCTGGCAGCATCATTTCCCAGCTACTACTTGTGTCCTGTGTAGTATTCATACAAGCTGCACTAGTTTCCATAATGCTGATAAAACATGCCAAACACTGGAGGGTAAAATGGTTAAAAAATATCAATTTGCTTTGTGTTGAGGTTTATTAAAGGTTGTCCTTATTATACCCCTGCATTTTCCTGACCTTATCAATTTATGTAGCAAAATGTCCTCACTGATTACATTGCAAATACGACATACAGCTATTCAGTACATTGTTACATAACCTCACCAGTTGAGAAATGTAGAACATTATAATGGAATGAAATGACTGTCTTATCTACCCAGATATGATTCATCACGTTGTTAGTCCTTCTGCATATGATGTCAATATATTTGTTGTCCACGTATTCTGTGTAACAGTATTTGTTATTTATTTTTAACTTATTCTTGATACCTGAATTTATAAGACTAACTTTTCCACTGAAGTTGTTCTAATTCTCCTTAAGAATATATGAAGTGAATTAATTTGTGTATGCAAATGAGCATGGTGTGATGTCACTCAAGAGTGCTTTCATTAAACTGAAGTCTCTATGAGTTTGTCAAATATGAGTGTATATTTATCTAAGGATCCCAAACCAATATGCTATATAATAATTATAACATGTTTCACAGATTTTCATCTTGATATGTGTGCATTACAATCTAATTCTTCTCTCCCTTTTGGGGACATTTTTACTGATATTTTCTTGTCATCAACATTCTGTGCACTGAAGTTTTGTATGAAAAGAAAAGCAACATTTTTATAACCACCCTATGAATAAATCATCACATAACAGACCACCATGGAGCCATTTTATTCAGTAGAGTCTGCTCCTTTGCCATTGCTTTGCTCCCAGAACCAACAAAAACAATGGAGAATACAACAAGTGTGGCAACGTCTCAGTAAGCAGTAGACCCATATTATATAGGGACATTACTTTATCTGCCACCTGTCACTAGTCATGTCCTATTGGCTCACGTAATTGAGAAAGCCTTGATGTGAAGAGAACACCGTGTTTGTTATCAGTTACATTAATCAACAAATGCAGATAGTAAGATATAAATCAAATATAAGTCTTAGGAAAATACTATGTCTTTCAGCACCAAGGTGCCATCCTCAGGGAATTACGAAGTACAAATATAAAGGCATACAAGCACCAACACATCAACATTGGTAGTGCAACGCCTGGTATTAGGATATTTAAAATATTAAAATTGTAAAATAATAAGTATAATATTACAATGTTGTTAACAGTGGGATCACATAACAGTGAACAGTTCCAGGTGACTGTCTGTTTATGTTCTATGCAGTGAATGCTTACAAACATCTGAGTCATTTTATGCAATCCAAGAGGATCTACTGTTGGTTAGATGTGACGTGTGTCTGTGAGCCAAAGGGAAACATTTCCAGGGCATTTTGTAAATATGGTGAATAGAAACTAATACAGTACTATCTGCACTACACTGAAGTAAAATGTGTGGATTCCAGCTCATAGCAAATTGGAATAACAGCAAGCACTGTGCTGCCCAGTCTGAGTGAAGTGTGATGTATGTTGTCACATAAAAAGTGTCCCTGTATTTTCCAACCATTCTCGAGACATGGGAAGTATGTGTTATTTGGATAGTGTGGCAGCAAACAGCAGTCAATTAACTGCACATTATCTCTAAGCAACAAAAATACCAATTTGATGTACACCTGTCAATGCAGTCACTGCCACTGAAGCATCACAAAACTAGAGGCAGCTCAGAGCATCTTTCTCTTTTCTCCAGCACGTGTCATCAAAATGTATCAACGCACTGGAGGTAACAGCACTAAAAATGCAAATTTCAAAACCGCAGATATGTGCCAATGCAAGAGTGAAACACAAGGATGATAGAGGTAAGAGAGTTGTGACTTCTTTAGAACCAGAAACTGTCCTGTCCCCTGCAGTATAAAATATACGAGCCATTATCAAGGGTTTTCAAGTGTGTCACTTAAGTATGCTGTCAATTCGTTAAATATATACCTGCATACCTGTATATGTATGTCTGTCTACTCTCTCATTTTCATTTCTAGACAATCAGCACATGAAGGTGGCAAGGCCGTCTTTACCTCCGACGAGATACTCCTGGTACTCATTTCTGCTACAGGCTGAGTCGACCCCAGGGCCATAGTGACCCCATCGGTAATCGAACCCGCGACCTACTGGTTTGTAGCGCAGTGCCTCAACAAGCTGCGCCACCGCACACCCCCACATTACAGTTACTCTACCATTAAAATTTTTTCTCTTCTCTCCAATAATTTCCTCGGTTTCTTATTTTATTCCGCCGTAGCTTCCAATAAGCACTGCGCGTTAACAGTTTCGTATTTGCACCTGATTTTAAAAAGTGGGAATATGAGTAAGAATGATTTTTGTGCGAGTGCTTTGCTTTACCATTATAAGCATGAAAAGCCATCCTGGTCAGCGTGACATTACAACCTCGGTCCTCATTGGGGCTTCACCTGTCCCGGTGATTACGGGCACCGAGGGATAAGATGTACCTACTTCACTGTGTTTTTCTGTTATGTCAGTTTACTGTCAGCTTACTGTTTTACACTGTCTTCTACGTGGCCGCTTACCAAGAGGTTTCTCCATCAAAATTCCCGTATGCATTTATTGTTTCTCCCATCTGAGCCACATAACCAGTATACCCTTCCTGATTTTCACTATCGTAAATAATGCTAGAAGACCTGTATAAACCATCAATTTTCTTGTTATGTGATATCCTAACCTGGCCACTCATCCTACTCTGTCCTGTCAGGTCCAGTGTTCTCCTGAGCATTTGTTCCGAAACACTTCGCAAGTAAATAAACACTGGTAAGATTACGGCTCTATCCGAACAGATGTTTGTTACTAATGTCTTGGAAAACAATATGCACGTCGTTTAAAGTAGCCTGTTATTGAGAAGTAAACAACAGAGTACACAAATTATGATTGTTTCCAACAAGTTTATATAAATTGTCTTTATTTATTTATTTAGTTATGCTTTATTTAAGGACGCTGTCAGTAGCTGAGACTATAAAGAGTGGCGCAAAAGTCACACGACGCCCGAGGTCACATCTTAAACATCGAGTGTGGAGTATCTTTTGTGACACTATAATATCGACTGGTAGGAATATTAATGAATGAAGTGGAAAGGGTGAGGCCTAATTTGAAATACTATTGCGACATTTTCCTGGATACTAAAGCAACTCCAGAAGTTCTTAACTGTCTTTCACTGAGCACAGTCAGTGACACCAAATAGCCCCCACAGTTGACACAGGTATTTATACACAGGTGCGACTACTACTGTCACTTAGTTGTTCTTCTTGAATTCATCCATTACGAACAATATTGCCATTATGAATCATCCTCTGTAAGTTTCATAGCGACATCCCGTTATTTTGAATGTGTGAAAAGTAGAGTTCAGTAACTACTTCCACTCTGTAACTCACATTTCCAAGTAGCTTAATTAGCATACTCAGCCATATGCCTCAGAATTCCAGGAACGTAATGTACATTACTATCATTCTTTTTATGTTGCCCAGTCTTGGAATCCCTGTCTTCATTTCCATATAGGGTATCCCCGTTGGGGGGGGCCCCTCCCCCGCCAGTGTGATCAGTCATTACAGCAGTTGTCAGACGCGTTATTAATCATCCAGTTAGGATTCCGTCTGTTCTTGCGCGGTGACCGTCGCAAACTGCATACAACTTGACAGTGACAGTTGCTAAGAAATTATGAACGCCATATGGTAGTAGGACAAACCGAATGTGGCAGATTTATTATTGAGAAGCTGGAGGTCGTTCAGGGAGGCAACAAGCCGCCCCACCAATTTATAGAACTTCATGATTTATACCCGCGTTCACAAGAGCCTGAGCCTGCCACTGGACTACAGCCTACTCTGCCACATCAGTACACACCGTCACATGCTGTGTATATGTACTGCAAATGAAATATTGCGAGTAAGTCAAAGATTAAAACACTGGAGACGACGTGATCCTTAGAAGTTACATCCGACAAATTTAACGTACGGCCTACAGAATATGTACTTACGCAATAAGTTCTTATCAAAAGTTAAATAAACGGTGAAGTTTACCCTATATCCGCCACGAAGGCAAACAGCGGGAGTAGAGGTTCAACTCCACTTATTCTTAGCCTTGGCACTACGTGGAGGTGAGTGGGCAATTTGATATCCCGGCCGCTTTACCCCTGGGGAAAGAGAACCCTGTACCCAATGAATAGGAGGCTCGGTGGAAACCAGTGCCGGTCTGGACGTTTTGGAGAACAGAAAATCTCTTGACCCTGCCCGAATTCGAACTCCGGATTGTCTAGGCCGTAGACCAGTTACTACACCGGCTACTCTATACCGCCCCCCTCAAAAATAAAACATAGTAACAATAATAACAGCCTAAACGATCTTTTGAGCTACAAATTTGTGCTACAGCAAAGTAGGTTTTCAGTTCTCCTCGGAACATGTCAGTAGTCATGTATATCCGTTTACAGTACCTCTAATACAAATACCAACGAAATCTGCATCATATCCGGCACACATAATACTGTCCTTTATGCGTATACAGACTTGTATTCGCGAGATTCCATATTCGAATTTAGTCAGGGTACCGACTATAGTGAAGCTTACAAAAAATATACTGTAAAGATTGAGCCTTCAACTCAACAAAACTGCTGCTATAAATTTTATTTTTTATCTACTTAAGTATACAGCCCGATGATAATTGTCTGATTAGCCGAAACATGTAGATGTTCGTACCTATGAAGAATGTATGTTGCGTTTGACGGACTGTAAGTTGGTTTTTATCTTAATACGCACTTGCTATTTCTTTTGAAGTGTATTTGTTTATGTTGTTACAGTTAATATGGCAGAATTCCAACAGAATACTCGAGTCTTTTTGTTTGTTCTACTTTGTAAAGTAGAAGTGATGACTTTTGCTGACAAGTTTCACTTAAACTTTGCGACTTACTCATCAAAGTTCCTTCTTCGTTCTCATCTTCTGGAATAACAGCCCTATTGCAAGTCTGAGAGTATATCTAGTAATATGGCTCTTCACAACTTCCCTCAGTTTCGCACCAGAAGCTGGAATGGCTCCTCAGAAAAGGTCGATGCCGCACCTTTACTGTCTTATCGAATTATCACTGTCCAAATCAACGATAAGCAGGCTACCGTGGCGGTAACGCCCTGACTATATTCGAGAGGTACCATTTCAACGTATCGCGTCTTGACTGTATGTCACCGTACAGTTTCTGTTTCGGAATAAGAGGGTACGGGGTAAAAGTTGTCCTATGCACGGCATGAAGTATAGAGGGGAATGGAAGTATAAATCGACTAATTCTTAACCTCGGCACTAGATATGAGTGGTCAGATTCACGCCCCATCCGCTTTACTCCCGAGATCCATTCAATAGGAGGTTGGGTAGGCCCCAGGGCCGATATCGACTAGGAGAAGAAAAAATTTTCAGCCCTTGCCGGGAATCGAATCAGTTCCTCGGTCGTCCAGTCCGTAGTCTTGTGCCAATACGGACCACGATATCGTTGTTCATGGGTGTACCTAGCTGCTTCCTTGTAAATCCTTACCTATTCACCACTCATTATGTTCCCACATCATTGGACGAAATGCACTTGAAAAAGCTTGAGGTCAACATGTTGCATGGGGGTGCTTATGGGAGGCAGCAGACTGTCTTCGCGACTTTAAGTTTATCCAATTTAGAAGCGATTTTATAAGAAACCACAAGATATAAAATTAGTTGTAAGGGTTCTGGATGTGCTGCACCGTCTAGTGGTACAAAACGAACAGGTTTAGGAAACAGCAATAGACTGACCACTGTGACTATAGAATTTCCTATGGACGTGACGGAAATTGCGTGGGTGAAGAAGGCAGACAGCTAGCTGTGGGGTTACGAAAACACAGGCACAATCTGAGAGACGGATATCTACAAAAATCTAAACTGGCCTAACATGCTTATGTGGAAGCTCATTGGATAAGTAGGAATAAAGACAGAATTTTTCAAATTGAATCTGATAGCAGGTGTAGGAAATATAAGAAATCGGCGTAGCCAATATAGCTAATTTTATAAAACCGGCCAGCCAACCTAATTCGGAAATTTTGCCCATATGAATTCGCCGCCTCAGCAAGGAGGTTAGCAAGTAATCAGTAAAGCCGGGGGCATACGGTGCATACTTAATGTTTATCTGCCTTAAGCCTCTCAGGCATAGTGGTTACTTTATGTACCGCCAGGTTTAACATTCAATAATTCTATGTTCTGCCCACACAGTGTATTTATGTGTTTTGTATGGATCTGAGAACAAACAGCGCTTATTTCCCTTTACTTCAATAACTGGCTGGTTTTTATAACCGAGCTTGAGTGTGTTTACTGCGCAGTACGAGTTGTATCTTTAAGTGCAATTCAGGTTAAACTTAGTCTTTAAAGGATTATTTCTGTTGTAGCTTTCTTCCCCATAAGGCGACACAGGTCGGTCGATTTGGAATACGCATACTTATTTTTCTGAAATGCTATTTTAAATTACCTTTAAGTGAAGTAATTAAAAATGTTTAAAAGTAAATTAGTACAAAAATTTCGGCAGATTCATGGAACCTCCAACTACATCTGTGCCAATTTTCATAAATGTAGTTCTTACGACTGCTTATAAAAATTCACCCAAAAGTTATAAAAATTAGCATCGTGACTCCGAAATTAGGAGATCTCTACCTGAACTGGTTCCTAGAAAAGTGGCTTATCTCTCCTGAGCTGGATCTCAAAAACTAGTCAAAAAAAGGTAGAGTACCTATGAAAAAAGGAACTGGTCGCGATTGGTTTCGTAACTTCGTTCATTTACCTTCAATCATCCCTATACAAGTGGAAGACTCACATTAATATTTGGTAGGTCACATCTCTTCGCGAATAAGTTTGACACATTCAGTGCGTCGCAATTTGTGGAAGTTCCCTAACTGACTTGTGGAAATAATTCCACTTCACCTACCCCTATCCTGCTTCCTTCGGTTTTCCAAAGAACCACTTATCATATGGCGTCAATGAAGAAAACGAGAATAAAATACGCTTAATAACAGACTATCAGCCATAGCACATAGGAAGACACATTTAGTGAGAGGAATAACCTGCAGTTTTGAAACCACATACTCTAATTGGGACAACAAAACCTTCCCACTGTGTGGCCTTCAACCAAATGTGCCCTGTTATGAAATAACGGAAATACACACACAGTAAACGCCATATGAATTTTTGTCTACATTTATAGCAGCTGTTGTGCATTTGGATAGTTTTTTCTATGACACGAGACAGAATGTGATGTTTGTCCGCATCGTCACACGCCATTCAGGACTTGGCGCAATGATTTTTATCGCCCGGTTGAGCAATACGTTTACCATCCGGGTTCTGATAGCATCCCTATTTGCGAGATTTCGGGTTTCCGCGGCAATGTAACTAAGGCCTTCGCTCTTCTGGGATACTGCGCGGCGTAGGTTGGTTGTTGGTTACCGACGTTTCGGGACAACATACCAGTCACACATTAAAGGGTCAAACATTCTTCTGGAACTGCTTGACTCTTGAAGATGGGACTGAAATGTTGTCCAGACGCCGCGGCAAGCAACTACCCACGCCGCGTAACATCCCAGAAGAGCGAAGGCATCAACATCCTGTTTCTTAACGATTAAGAAGGAAAAAACTGTGATAATTTCAGAATCATATTTAGATGGAACTGAACACTGGAACAACTGGGACTAACCTGGAACGCGGTCGACACTTTAATATACCGAAAAGACGGTGAAGCATGGTTGCACAAATCCTGGGCACCAGGTCTCCCGGGCGATTACATTTTTACGGTGGAGCCTAGTATTTTCAGCATAATCATTGCAGTTTTGTCCCTCACATACAAAAATGTGTATCAGTTCACACGCATCGAACAGAAACCGGCAGATAACAATGAGGTTCACAGGTCATTCCAGACTTGTGGGTCCTTACCAAGAAACGTGCTTCATGACACCCCCACCCAGACTTTTAGAAAATTTTGCACGCCTGTGGTAAAGCGTTACTTTTTCAGAAGTAGGAATCATACACACTGTATAGGTTCCGGCTACGAGGGCCCTATTTCTTATTACGACATACCCGCTGTATGTACAGCTACACGTTTCGTCAGAAGAAAAATAATATAAACAGAACTATTTTTTTTACCGATCCTCACATTACAGGGTGCCAAGAAGAAAACATTGTTAACAAAGGTCACGAGTGTAATACAACGGACATCCACTCGTATTTTATTACCAGTCGGTAAATTAAACAGACAGGAAGAACGTCATGTAGTTTAACAGGCGTTTCGGAGGAAATTAATGCCTCCATCATCAGGGTATCTTTAAGAATAGACTAGACGGTGTCCTATCCTAGAAAAGTATTCTCCACAAGGCCGTGAAAACCTCAAAGTCACACAAAATGACACAAACACTTAAGCATTCATCTTCAAAAAATAAAATACGTAGATACAAGAACAATGCTGTCCGAACCAGAACGGTTCATGGTTCAGTCAATTACTTAACAAGTTTTCAATTCAATACAAAAGTCTTAGCGCTTCTCACATGCTACAGACGCACATCGCGTGAAGGTACAGGTGTTGTCCCCCAGCCTTGAATCACGACTGCAAGATCTAACCACACACGTCCGATTAGTCACACGCGTTCATTATCCTTCGTTATATCTGGGAATCACGCAGCAACGACGACGACTAACGTCTTCAGAAGCACTTCATCACATAACCTGCGACTTCGGTGCGTCATGTAACCACAGAAATGAAATGGGCAGCCCCGCAGGTAGTGACGTACTGAATACAGGTCGACTTTCGCCTGAGAATGTGTCCGCAGGGCATGCCCGCTCAACCCACACCTCACGGACAAGGTGTCGCCTTTTCCGTAATAAAGCCGAGATACAATCCCGAAGCAAATTTAAAAAATTACAAGCTTTTATTTATGGATATGTACATTACATTAATAATTAATTTTGTAAAAATGTGCTGAAAATAGCAACAACTTAGCCTATGTTGTGAATTCCACGTTTCAAATATATTCCCTATTTTTATCAGCAGCGTATACTTCTGTTGCGCATGATGTATAGAAAAATACACAGGTAAGATTACGTATACTTTTATTCATTCTTACTTCTGCGTGTTGAATTTCACGTTGCCCGCAGGCAGACCAAATTTTGCCGAAATTTCCCGTCAAGAAATGAATGAGAACATTAGTCGCGGTTAGTTGATAGAAATTCATACTCATTGCCATAAGAAGGAACTGAAGCGTACGATACGTTGAATGTGCATACAGGGTTTTGGTGAGAAAAGGGCAAGAAAAGAACCATTCGGAATACCAAGGCACAGATGGGAGGGTAATATTAAAACGGGTCTTAAATAACTCTGTTGGGAGAGTGTAAACTGGACTGATCTGTCTCAAGACTGGGACAAATGGCGGGGGCTTGCGTATGCGGTAAAGAAACTTCGGGTTCCATAAAATAAGGGAATTTTCTGAATAGCTGAGGAGCTACTAACTTTTCAAGAAGGGCTATGCTCCACGGAGTTAATTGGTACAATCACTTGTACAACCATTTGTACTTCCTGCAGTTGTTAGCGGAAGCCAAGGCAAATCGGTTACTGTAACAGTTTATTACTCACACTGTACAATATTACAAAGCTATGCTGGGGGGAATTACCTGTTTGAACATGTAAGAAAGAAGGCAAGAAACAGTTTACCTCCGGCATTAAGTAAGGTTATTCGTAAACATGACCTTTAGAACAACTCATATAATTTATTGCCAATCTACGAAGACCAGCCCCTGATATTACAGGAGGAGCACGGCAACATACAGCCGAACTCGGTTATAACGTCATTAAAGGGACTGAATAGTTTGTGTCGTTATAAAAGAGTGTCGCTATATTGTTACGGTGAACAGTGACGAATTAAATGGCACCACAGAATATCTGACTCTAGAAACAGGGTGTCGTATAAACCAATGTCGTTATAAGCGGGTTCTATTGTATTTAGCCAAACACGGTGCAAAATAAAATCTTATGGAGAAAACATGAGTCAGCAGAGCTATATAACACACATGGACGCCCCCTTCCCAAAAAGAAGTTACAAATGACATAACGAAGTGTAGAGTTTCACATACCTCTCTGATTATTGCCTTGATAAAGAAGGTGGAACCGTTAAACCGGCCGGAGCTATCGGCAAGGATTCGCTTCGAAAGCGTACAGCCCCTTAGATATTTACGAAGTCACTTTACCTCCATTAAAGTCTCATGGCCGTGTGCATCTCGTGACAGAGGTCTACCGCAGTCACACGGCCAGTAGGAAGGGAACGAATGACGGTTTCAAAAGGACCAACTTCTCTGTGAGTCCAGAATTTAGTCAATCGCCGTACAAACGGTTAGTTAGATTAGTTGTGTCACCGGTATACTAACTCATAAAGGTCTCTGTACAATTTTAAATACTGTGTCTACAATATTGCATATTCCACTGCAGTGTGATATCCATCTACAGAACGGATAAATTACTTACGTTTCTTATGCTTTATGACTAACAGAAGTTTCCGCCGATTCCGGTGTTAAATGTCTTGTTCTGGTACACATGTATGGGAACAGTCCTACGAAGTTGTTTATTAAGATTATGAGGAATAGCGAGGTGAAAATAAATGAATTTACTTTGTTTTGGTTTCCTTTTCTTAGGATTGTTTTTATTCACCTGTGTAGTTTATTTATCAGTAGTCTCATTATTATGTTATTTCGTGACGGGATTAGTTACATTCTTGTTGGGATTAATAACAGTCCGATGGTTGCTCTTGTCCAGTTTAGGGGCAGTCTGT
>BLKM01002028.1:668205-790390 GCA_013340265.1 Coptotermes formosanus
TGTATGTGTTTGTGTATGTGTGTGTATGTATGTGTTTGTGTGTGTGTGTGTGTGTGTGTGAGAGAGAGAGAGAGAGAGAGAGCGATATAGAAACATAAATAATGAGGCGGCCGATGCTCGAGTTGGGCTGTAGCGCCACAGAAAAAACGTTTCCTCCTACCTGAATGTATAAGTCTGTACTTGTGTCAACGACATTAAAATATCATTTTAGATAAAAATATACATAAACGGTTGTCTGGGGTTATCAGGATAAACACTTGAAGCAGCTCACATTATCGCAGTAAATATTTGAACATGTCACTTATAATTCCTACTGCAGAACGTGTTTTGAATTGTACATTGTACAGTTTTACAATCTTGTTCTCTACGAAAGCATATTCTAGCACATTTGAACTGCGAGGCTTAGGAAGGGAAAAGTGAAAAGGTGATTATGTATCTGGATTTCCTTGCGCAGATAATCCCAGAGTTTCAGAACGAAATGTTTTTGACTCAAAACAGGCCTTCTGTTCTTAGCATTCATTGGCAGCGGTCGAGGAAACACAGACTGGTTAAAGATGAAAGCAAAAGTATGCTTAAAAAATGAGGAATTAATTACGCGAAATTTTAGTCTGAATATCTGATGATCAAGGATCATTAAGTAGAACTAGGCGTAAGTGGGGGTAATATTAACATGGGTCTCGAAGGAACAAGGTGTCGGGACGCGGGCCTGATTCATCTGTCCGAGGACAGGGTCATTTGGCGGGTTGTCGTAATCTCGGTGATGAATCATGGGGGTTCCACATACATAAGAATCGACTTAGCTAGCTAAGCCACTATTAGATTCTCAAGAATAACTCTGTTCCATATAGCTAGGTACTTAACGGTCTCAGTGTTCTGCGCTCTTGTATTTTAACACTGAATATTTATCAACCCAGCGTGAAGTGCTTCATAAAAGCCACTCTCAATAACTTGGCGTTTTGCACATGACAGTCATTACATTTCCGTTCTACTGTTCATCTTCTGTGCATCTAGCGCTAACCTACAGCAAACCATGCAGTGTTCTACAAACACGTTTTACTATGCAAACTTCCACTCTGTCAGCATATCAAATAGCATCATAAACCACTACTTGACTTCTTTCACAGGTGTGTGTGTGTGTGTGTGTGTGTGTGTGTGTGTGTGTGTGTGTGTGTGTGTGTGTGTGTGTGTGTGTGTGTGTGTGCAGATCACTATGACGCCGTACGCCTACTCGTCGTTACACTGCACGTTTTTCTTCAGTACTGGCGATTAGGGTCACAAGGCTTCTTTTTCTTAGTCTGACCTCTTCTATTTGGGCGTAGAAGGCAATTGTTAAGCTACATCACCACCAAAGGAACCATCAGGAACTTCTTGTTGCTAATTGTTGCCTACTGTTGTTGGAAACAAGAAACTTAGGGAAACTAAAGGAAACAATTTGTCTCCACCAAAGCAACTCATTTTGAGGAACATTTTAGTTTTGTTCCCGTCTTGAAGGCAACACTCTGTTCCTTCAACTGGAGCAACAAAGTTATTTGTTTCAAACATGTGGTGTGAAGATGAAATTCTTGCAGCAGCTGCAGCGGCGAATATTATCATGAGCAAGAGGAAAAAGCAAAGAAGAAAGCATAAGTTTGGGTGAGACCAAGTCTTCAAGAGAGACAAGAATATGGTGTGTTACGTCTCATGAATTCCATAAGCAAAGAAGACCTGCTATCAGGATATGTTATCGATGGACATATCCAAAACTTTATCGTATTAGTAGTTCTGATTTGGAATGGCTACATTCTCGTGCTGAACTCTTAATTCGAAAAGCAGACACAAACTACAGGACAATTGTATCTCCATTAGAACGTCTGCTTCTTACGTTAAGATTTTTAGCAAGTGGGGATTCATTTACTTCTTTGATGTACCTATCTAGGATCTCAAAGCAAGCGATTTATAAAACTGTACCAGAAGTTTGTGATGCTACTGTGCCACTTCTTCAAGATCAAGTTCAGGTAAGTTCAGTTGTATTCTATGGAAATACACAGCTGGAAGAAATGAAGGGATATCTTTGAAAAGTGACGTGAAGGCCTTGAATTCTACTCAAAAGACATGTCACACGTCAAATCCCCTGATGTTAACCCTTTAAAGACGAAGCGTATCTGTTTTATATAAGGACTGAGTGCGTACCGCGCTGTAAACACTCTCCACTTTGGTTATAAGAGCCAATCTCTTAATGTTTTATAAGGCAAAAGTTGCTGTTTGTTCTGAGATCCGTACAAAACACATAAACGCAATGTGGGCACCACGTAGAATTCTTTAATGTTAAACCTGATCGTATGTAAAGTTACCGCTAGGCCTTAAAAGGTTAATTTCGATCAGCAGTGCAGATCAACTTATTTAATGTCGTAGCGCACGTACGTTTTGAGAGCAAAATTTTCGAAAGTAGGGGAAGACCGCCTAAGTTGGACCACTTCTTAAATTGTACCACTGCTCTAGAATTTGACAGGCAGTAATCAATGGAATCGAAATATCGTTTATCCACTTAGAAGACACGTCGTCTACTAAAGACGAAACCAGCACTACGCATTACGAAACAGCAAACAAGCGACTGAGCGTCTCCACTCAGGCAACACCAAGTTCCGCGAAGGAATGTTTACTCTTGTTGCTACATTTACCTTTGATCTTACCGCGCCTTCATGGAAACATGCAACTTGTATCAACATTTTGTTTCTGTGTCTGTCGACAATAAGGAACACTGAGCAACATACTGAAACTTTTACAGAAACAGGCAACAGCAACTAAAAAGTTGGTATTTGTTGTTTGGTGAAGACGTAGCTTTACACCTGATCACACTCAATGACACAGACACACTCTGTAGGACTCCTATGGAGTTGGGATCGGCTCATCGCAGAGACCTCTACCTGACAACACACAACACTCATACGGGACAGACATACATGCCCCCGGCCGGATCCGAACCCGTAATCCCAGCAAGCGAGCGGCCTCAGACCGACGCCTTAGACTGCGCGGCCACCGGAATCGGCCAATCATAAGGTCACGCCAAGTAATTGTTATCATGTAGCTGTATGGTTGCTTGCCTGCTATACAGGAATTGTCAACACGATACCGGTGTTATCCTTATGGTGGAAACAATGGGGAAGGCAACTGACTTGGGTTCGAACCCATGCAAGCAACAGCGGCTCTATGTTTTCTACCGCCCCAGGAAAACAAATGTTGGCCCCCTCAACCCCCCCCCCTCCCGTCTTGGTTTTTACTCACACTTGTTTGCACTCTGCACCAATTTTTTGGATAGCTCAAAATTTAGAAAAAAGAAAAAGGAAGAAAATTTGTATCAGTGGAATAAAATATTGTCACTGGACTTCCGCGAAGAAAGGAAAAACGATAACTAAAACGCTGCCCCCGGAAATGTGCCACCCCAGGGAAGTGTTCGCTGTACTGGTGCCTACAATCGGCCCTGCATAAATTTAACATCAAAATTAACAATGGTCCAAAGTTTTCTTTCCTAAAATGAACACCTTTTGTATTTATACCTTTCCGATATCATGCATTTCTAACACATACAGCGTGACGGAGGGACAGACGGAAGAATATAACGAATTATACACATGAATGGTGCCGGGACAGCTCAGTTACTATAATGACTAGGCTACGGGCTGGCCGATTCCCGACAAGGCCAAGACATTTCTCTGTTCTCTGAAGGGCTCAGACCGGCTGTAGAGCCCACCCCATTCGAATGGTGCCGGGGGCCCATTACCTCGGGGTAAAGCGGTCAGGACGTGAGGTTGACTACTCATTTCCGCCTAATGCCGACATTAAGAATGTGAGGAGCTAAACCTCCGCCACCCATGTCTTGATAGCGTAATGCTTATGTAAGCACATGATAACAGGCCTTCAGTCCTATCTATATAGATGTTATGATTTTTATCATAGTTCACTGACATTCACTCTGACAGTATTCTCTGAATTATTTTTAAGGAAAGTGACTGGCATACTAAGTCATGCCAATACAAATAAACATCAGGATCAATTGCTCCTGTGACACACACCGTGATGTAATAGGCTTTAAGCTGACGCACAGTTCAACACATTACTGCACAGCTCGTCTTTAGTATCTGTCTGTATTTTTGTACTTTTTTTCTTAGAAACAGACATTTTTAATGCTAAACATCACGCGGCTACTAACGAGGGCCCCCCCGCGGGCCGCGCAAACCCCGGTACACACAATTATTTAGCTGCTTGTCTTGTTGTATTATACTTCCTACACGATTCGATCCCACTGGATTGTCTTCAGGTGGAAACAATCAGAAAACACACAACTGTTGGCCACACACTGTACAGAATAGGCCTGTCAACACTATAAAATTTATAAGTAAAGTGTGCTTAAAATTTACATAAATGTGTGTGGGCTAGGAGAGGTGCATACAGGATTTCGGTAGGGAGACCTGAGGGGAAGAGACCACTCGGGAGACCCAGGCGTAGATGGGAGGATAATATTAAAATGGATCTCCAAGACGTAGGACGGGGAGGCATGGACTGGATTCAGCTGGTTCAGGGTAGGGACAGGTAGCGGGCTCTTGTGAATGCGGTAATGAACCTTCGGGTTCCACAAAATACGGGTAATTTCTTGACTAGCTGAGGACCTGTTAGCTTCCCAAGCAGGACTCTGCTCCACGGAGTTGGTTAGTTACCAGCGTACCGGAGAAGCTTGCTGCCTCTATCTTTAGTGTCCAGGAAGTCCAAGCCGGACTTATCACCTGGATCTCCCAGAACCATCCCTTTCACCATGTTCAAACATAAAGTAGCTCGTCAACCAATCGTTGAAAGATTCCTTGCACCTCTCGAATGACTATTACTTCACACGTCACAAGGAAAAATTTAAAATATTACAAATAATCAGCTTTTATTTTGGACTGGTCTGTGTGCCAATCTGGTGACTCAGTGCGTGTCAAAAGTAGTGATTCAGCCACTGCGGGCTCTGGGAACCCAGAACAGCCGTGACCTTTGTCACACTTTGGCTCCGTACGTATCCTTCGCCTTGATAAAATCATCAAGGTCCTCCAAAACTTCAGCTACAGCCTCCGTATCTACAGGACGCGTTCAGACCCAGCCTCTCCTTCAACCGATACTGGAGGCTTTTTCTTTAGAGATAAAGCGGCAGGGGTGTTACCACTCAACCCCTCCAGTGCCGAGGTTAAGGATGAGGGGACCTATACTTCCATTGCTTCATGGAGTGCACACGGACAATTTTACATTTACCTTCACAACACTCCATAAAGAAGGTTTAACATCAGAAGGGGGAATTCGTCTAAAGTTTTCCCCTGTTGTATTGTGGTAACCCCAGTCTGTCTTTCTTGTTGCTGCAAGCAAGCGACTGAATGTCCTGCAAGTTCTTTTCATGTATGTGGAAACAAGATGACGCGAATATACTTCGTGCTATTCCAGAAAATTCCAAGTTTTCAATGCCTGACACGCCCTTTGGGTTCCAGGAGGTTGAGGCGCCCAGATTTCTAGACAATTGGCACATGAAGGTGGTAAGGTTGTCAGCCCTACGCACCGGCCGCCTTTACTCCCCAGGAAATATTCCTGGTACTCATTTCTATTAGAGACTGAGTCGAACCCAGGGCCATAGTGCTGCCGGAATGATTACATCAATGAAAAATTCCAATGACACCATCGGGAATCGAACCCGAGACCTCAGTGCAGTGCCTCAACCAACTGCGCCACCGCGTGCCCCCTTCACAATTACGGTCGTCCGTCATCTTGCATTTCAACTAACCGAAAGAAACAACATCAAACATCCATTCCATAAAGATGCGGTTTATGACGGGGAACTGAACTGTTACATCTTTAACCTTTTAAAGCCTAGCGGTAACTTTACGTACCACCAGGTTTAACATTAAAAAATTCTGCGAGGTGCCCACATTGCGTTTATGTGTTTTGTACGGATCTCAGAACAAACGGCAACTTTTGCCTTATAAAACATTAACAGATTGGTTTTTATAACCGAGGTGGAGAGTGCTTACAGCGCGGTACGCACTCAGTCCTTATATAAAACAGATACGCTTCGTCTTTAAAGGATTAAGTTGCAGGCGCTGTAAGAGCATGTCAGACGAAGACAACATATGCTTATTTGACGAAACATTTTGGCGTTATGACTGAGGAGCAATAATGTAACAAAGTGTTCAAGAATGGAGACTCGGATTAAACGTAAGCGGATGTAGTCGTGGTCTGCATGACAGACGTATTTCGAACTCTGCGTTTCACTGCGAAGCAAGACGATTTGGAAGATACGCCGTTAGCGGCTGTGAGTCGAACTGGCTGCCAAATAGGAGGCAGATGCTTACCGATGTTCCAAAGCGCACGGTAGTTGCATGGTCACTTGTTTAGTTGATTAGTTCTATATTACAATATGATACGGACGTATCATTTAAATTACAGTATAACCCCAAATATCTGGACGCTAGTTATCCGGATCGGTGTGGGCCTTCAGCTAACTTTGTCGAGAATTCTACAAAACTAATCTACCTTGAAATTAACGGTTATCAAATTGTCAAATACATATAAAGAATTATGTATTAATGTCTTATTTGTGTGTAAATAAATGTGTAGCCTAAAATAGCCGTTTGTAGAAATTTTTTTCCACTTTAAACTGCCAATGTAGCCTATTTTAAAAGAAAAATCCTATTATCCGGATATTCTGCATATCCGGACGGCTCGCGGTCCCAGTTAATCCGGATAATTGGAGCTATACTGTAGTTATCATCTACAAATGGGGTGGTTAAAACTTAAGGGTAAGTCTACACCCAAAATCGGACGAAAGGCAGCCATGACCCACTGCCGCTTGCGTAACCGCATTTCAGGTAGCGGAAAGCAACATCCACAGTGTGTCCTCGCGATTACACTACTTGGCTCTTCGTGTTGACTCTGCGCAAGGTTGTTCAATGAGGTTGTTGATACGGAAATACAAACAGGTGGTTTCCCTTTTAATGTCTACAGAATGTCCATCCGTGGCTTGCATCACCATTTTATATGTGGCCTCTACACGCATTTTTCGTAACTTACATTCTAAGCAAAGGAACGATTGCAGCTTACTGGTTAATACTTTCAAACTTCCTCCCTGATATTAAGAATATGAAGTGTCCTGTTAACAGACTCTCACGCCCTGGGTGTCATTACTACTACTACTACTACTGCTGCTGCTGCTGCTGCGAGTAGTACCATATCAACTTCCTGTCTCTAATAGGGATGCAAAAATCTTCCAAAAATCTGGGACCCCCCTCAAAATTCTAGGAGACGGAAGGGTGACACGGAAAACCCGCAGACATTAGGCGCCATCGTACAAAATTCAGTCGCCCGGGCGACCTAGCGCCCATGGTTTGCGCACACCAGGTCTACTATACAATAGATAAGCTTGCCTGTTATTTTCTATGGGTAGCAAACTTGGTCTCTCATGCCATAGTAAGAAAACACAGCAAGGGTGTTTGAAAACAAGCCTGGACAGACCCTTAGGGCTCCAGGAAGTGGAGGCCTCCAGAATGTCTAGTCAATCGGCACATGAAGGCGATAAGGTTGTCAGCCCTACGCACCGGCCACCGTTACCCCCAGCAGATATCCCTGGTACTCAGTTCAGTTAGAGGCCGGAAGGGTTAACTGAATGAAAAATCCCAATGACACCTTCGGGAATCGAATTCGCGATTTTCCGGCTTGTAGCGCAATGCCTTAAAAAATGCGCCACCGCGGGCCCCACATAATTTTAATGATATAACATACATACTGTCGTAACATACAAAAATTTTGTAAATCATATAATTAATGTGTGTCGGGTTGATTTTTGTACAGTAATGTAACTGTAGCAGATAAAGTTGTAACAAAGTGATTTCTTTTGTACAAACGACAATTCAAGGGATTTGACTGCCTTCCTTTTCATTTATTCGCACCTGACGACGACCATTAATGGACGAAACATGTAACATCTTATACACGAAAATATTATTTTTATAACAAGAGATAAATGTGTTGACTATAATTACCTTTCATTATTTGGTTTATGAAACACAACCAGATATCTTCCCTAAACAAACTACACGTAAGATAACTTACATAAACGGTAATGCAGACAATTCCAGGCTGAGTCGTTCGACGTCGGCAGCAGAACAAACCAGGATGATTTCATATGCTATAACACGTCACGTTAACACGGCGGCAAATATTAAGATAACGGACTTCAGAGATGGCAGACCGTAAACACTTTTAGCATAATCTAGCATACATTATTATTCTTCTTCCATTGACACTACAGCCCACTGTGGGCTTTGGCCTGTCGAAAAATGTCCTTCCATTTTTCCCCATATGTCACCAGCTCTCTCCGTCTTCTCAATCCCAGCACTTGAAGATCTCTTTCTACTTCCTCTTTCCATCTTTTCCTGGGTCTTCCCCTTCGTCTCATCCCTTCCAGTTCTTGGGTGAAGATCTTTTTGGGCATGCTATCCTCTTCCATTCTGTCTAGGTGACCCAACCAGCTAATCCTTCTAGCATACATTCCGTGCAATATATTGATTACACACTATCTGATCCAACAAATTGCACTATTAATAATAAATAATAATTTATCACTTATATTCCTCCTACATGTTTCGACTTCTATAAGATCATCATCAGGGAGATATATACAAAGGCATACAAGCACAGCAAATCCTGTCAGAGATGTGCGAGAGTAGAATTAAAATAAAATATTGTTAATAAAAATTACTAAGATGTTTAAAATATAAATAAATTAACAAATATTTTTTGCAGTTCTAAACAATATTTTATCTCCCATTGCCGACAAACATCTAGGTCGCAACACGAAGGACGAACATAAGTGACAGATGATTTAATGTGTTCCATGTCCGTGCACTATATTATACAAAAACACTAATCACCAACAAATGCACAAAGAGTTTTATCATCAATCGCAACACATGTTTCGACCCTCCTCCACACTCCTACATGTTTCGACCCTGCTGGGTCATCTTCAGGGAGAACATTTTGTTATCGTTACACTAAGGCTGCACTTTATAGTTGAGTGAGAATGTGCTGTTGACTGTGTACTGCGTTGTTTTTGGAGACTTCATGCCTCTCTTAGTGCATTTGTTGGTGATTAGTGTTTTGACAGATGATTATTTATGACAGATGACTGTGCAATTTGCTAGATCGAATACTGTATAACGGTGGACCAACTGCTAGCTATAGGTTCGCCCCTATACGCCTTTGTGGTGTACATAGGGACGCTATAGTTTCAATTCTATCTGTGCGCCATGACCTGGCAGTCTGTGAAGTCTTAATATTTCGAGTTTCACAGTCAGAAGAGCAGGAAAATGAAAAAATAAAGAGGAAAACTTACGATAAAAATAGAGTACAAGGAACAGGAAGGTAAATGAAAAAATAAAGGAATAAAAACTAATTAAGAAAGGACGGGAGAAATGAAGAAGGGAAGATGGAGAGATAGGTTAAAGGAGGGACGGACGGACGGACGGGTGTGAGGATGTAATTAAAAGGGAATAACTGGAGGAAAGCAAATTAAGAGGCGAGAAGACAGTATAAAAAATCTTCTAACGTCACAGACGAAGGCCTAATAGCGATATTTGAAGGATCCTTTATATTGGGGTCACTCAGAGATGACGTCACTGCCAGTCGCCGCTACCGTTGTGGTTAACACATCATAGTGGACGTCATTCGCTCCGCATTTCGTTTTTATAGCGGCTATTCCCACACTACTCTCTAATTACACCTGTATGAACTTTGACGTCATTAAACGAGTTTCATTCCTGAATTAACTTCGGAATTACAGCGACTTGGCATCTATAATTAGACAGGTACTCGCGTGCTGGTATGCTAAGGTGACACATTACGTCACTACCGGTGTCTGATCATTACTTCTGACGTCCAGCCACGTTTGCGCGCAATAATAAGTCAGTTTCCTGCACTATAACAACAACAAAAATTATTTTGGGATCCTGACGATCATTTGATCCACAGAATAGCCTTCGACAGTCTGGCTTGCAGACTACGTTCTTGATAAAAGAACGTGCACTTGCTACATTTTCCCATTCTCCCTTTACACCGAAGTCCCTGGCAGCAAATTGTAGCCAAATTACACGACAATGGGTCGCGAATGCTTAGCATTCCGACATGGAATTAAGCAAGCAGCGAAATATACGCCGAAAAAGCTGGTAGCAGATTCCATTAAACATTCGGCACAAACCCAGTTGACAGCACTTTCATCTGCACTGAACAGGCTTGTCAAGAGAATGCAAGTAGCACAGTGTTATAAACTGCAACTTGATAAGTTTTAAAATAAAAAAATAAGAGCCCATCACGTCAAATTACGTAAAAGGACACAGACTGAAAAGTTAGTGTGGCTTGCTTCTACACGACAACGCGTGCAGGCACGTGAAAGCTACGTGTATTAGACAATGGCTAAGCTTAAATGTGCACATGGAATGGAAACAGAAGCCCAAAGTTTCAAAACCAGCTGTGGGTCCCATCTAACCGCCTATTCCACAACCACAGGCGCATACTTCCCCGAGAATAAAGCGGTCACGGGTGAAGTTGACTAACTTTCATCTAATAGAGAGGTCAAGAATGCTTGGAGCTATACCTCCGCTTCGCCGATTTGGGTGACCACGCGGTCTAATGCGTGGATCTGCGTACGTTCGTTTGCTGGGATTGCGGGTTCGAATCCCGCCGGGGGCATGGACGTCTGTCTCTTGTGAATGTTGTGTGTTGACAGGTACAGATCTCTGCGTTAGGCTGATCATTCGTCCAGAGGAGTCATACAGAGCGTGGCATGTCTGAGTGTGATTGTGAAGCCTCGATAAGGAGGAAGCCCTGGCCCACTACGGCCGTCATGACATAAAAAAACACCTCCATACTCTGAATGCTTTAATGGTTATAACGTCACGAAAGGGGCTATATATTTTACGTCGTTATAAACGAGTGTCGTTAAAATCGAACGGCATAATGCTATAGTTAACAGTGGTACCACAAAACATGTGACGTTATATGCGAGGTTTTGCTTAAACCGAAGTCGTTATAACCGGGTTCGACAGTATTTATAAAGTCAAACTAGAAGAGTACGATGTGTACGTTACGAACATTTTCAGTGTCTGGTGATACACATAATTGTTCTGTTCGTGACTCGGGTAGGCGAGAAAAATGGGGCTGTAAAGCACTGCTCTAGGCCACTGGTTTCTAACCTGTGTAACAGCACAGGAAATGGATGACCACATACGACATAACCCTTAGACACGTTTGGATTATCGTATTCTGGACTCTTCTCAGGTCGCCATACTCTTTAATCAACCGGGCTCACATTTGTGTTATTGTTCAGAACTGCGGGTACCTTATAACCAGTTATTACTTTTATGGACGTACGATAGTCGATTTCTTGGAAGAACTTTATTTTCGACGTTGATTCTATGTTACAACCACCTGTCACACATTACCGCAAATGTTTACCCCGTTTCAATACAGTGTCACATCTACCGCGTGCTTGGGTGCGGCAGTTTCATCCCATGGAAAGCCTCCACATGCCGCGACATACCGTGACAGCGAACGTGCTCAAGGACACGCTAAAAGAAACATCCCACATTCGGTAATTGCTGATACCAAATTTCACATTGGCAGATATAAGTTATAAATATTAAATACTATGATGATGACTCATGTAAATCGCCTTAAGAAAGTACGGACGTAACGTTAACAATACGAAGCCTACGCCAATGAATTATGACGTTAGACTACATCAACTCGGAACTATGTGGCGCAATATTACATAATTATATTCAAGTACGTACTAGTAAAGTTGGTCCTGTCCACGCCATGAAGGCATATAGGGGAGAAGAGGTATAGCTCCAGTCATTCTCAACCTCGGCACTAGATGGAGATGAGTGGTCAACTTCACGGCCCCGTTGTTTTACTCCACGGAAAGAACCCGGGTACCTATTGGACAGGAGGTTGAATGGGCCCAAATAATCAAGTATAAAGCAATAAATATTATATATCACGATGACGTTTGTGTTTATGCTCTGAGTATCCCGCATAAAAATTGCATATTATACACAATGTGGCCTATATTTCGTGTACTCTTATCGTAAAGGGCAAGATATCATAAATAAAAAAGGTAATGTAACACGTCTCTTATTTTTACCCAGTTTTAACGTGTACAGATTTTACTAAATGCCCGTCATATCTATCAAATTTCAAGAAAATCCGTCCAGTGGGAGTGCAGGTTTTCCGTGCGGATACACAGACACGAAGAAGCCAGCAGTCTCTTTTCGCAATTTTTTGCGAGTGTCTAAAGTAATGAAATGTACGGACACGGGTAATCGCCTGTAAGGCAAAGCTGAAGCCAAGTGTGTTTTATAAGTCTATTCTCTCCTCCAAGAAAATACGTCATTATGTCCAGGCGATTAGTAAGTTTACGCAAAGAATCCTTTACTCTGAGAAACAAAGGTGCACCCCAAATCAACTTCTGTAGATGTTATGTTGTGATTTCGGCATTAAATCAAGCGGTACACATAGTTACCACTCCACATAAAGGGTTAAACGGAAGATAATCTGAATAAACCGTAAACCTAGAGTCCTATATATGTTTAACACTACCTGTGTTGTTTTTATGCGCGTTCGAAACCCTGCAAAGCGCCTATTAAAACGGGCCTAACCGTCCGTCTATCTGTATGCACGTATAACCACATGAGGTTAGCAATTTCGTCCGTCAGTCCCCTGTCGCTGTCATTCCTAAGACTTCCGGTTGACAGTTTCACCGACTGCCAGTGAGCAAATGTGAGTAAATTCAACGTTCCTTTATTACAAAAGTATAATCCAACGTACTCTTATTCATTTACCTTTCATATGGTTTAATTTACAATGTGTTTCCTGCGTAAAATTGGAAAAATACAACAAAATTATTGCCCTTACCGTTGGTTACTTAATACCAACAGTTTTTCGCTACTTATAAATAACAGACCATCGACTGAGATCCGCGCTCTTCTGGGATATTACGCAGCGTCGAGTGGTAATCCTTTACCGACGTTTCGGGACAACCTATCGGTCCCACCTTCAAGGGTCAGGAAGTCTCCGCCCTTAGCTTTTTGGTTGGTTGGTTTGGTCCTACCGGAGGGTGGCAGGAGGTTCATCCAAAACGTCAGCAACGCAGCTCACCACCACACCATGCCAGCACTACAAACAGGCTTGGCATTACTGATCACAGTTAAGGCTTAGCCCCTTGCTGCCACCATGTTTTAACATTAAAACATTCCACATTCTGCCCACACAGCGCGTTTCTTTGATTCGTACGGCTCTCACAACTAACCGCGATTATTTCTCTATATAATACTAACGTGTGTACGTATATTGTGTTGTGGGGATATATTGTATTTGTACTGCATTTGTGTACGTATACTGTAATTGTGTAGGTATATTGTATTTGTATGGGTAGATTGTAATTGTGTAGGTATATTGTATTTGGGTAGGTGTATTGTATTTTATGGGTACATCGTATTTGTGTAAGTATTTTGTAATGTGTGGGTATATGGTATTTGTGTAGGTATATTGTACTTGTGTAGGCATATTGTATTAGTGTAGGCACATTGTATTGTGTGGGTGAACTGCCAATACGTGTACTGTAATTGTGCTGTTCCGTTTGTGTATGTGTTATTGTATTGTGGTGTCTGTACTGGTGTAAGACTGCTGCCACCGGGTGAAAACCCAATTGCAGTAAGAAATGATGATGATGATGATGATGATGATGATGATAATAATAATAATAACCAACTAGTTTTTTTTATAACCGAGACGGAGTGTTTACTGCACGGTACGAACTACATCTTTAAATATAATTATTTCTTTCCTGTGGCGCAACAGCCCAAATTGGCCCCAGGCAGCCTCCTTTTGGAGGTTTCTTGATCACACTCAGACATACCATATTCGGTAGGACTCCTCTGGACGAGAGATCAGGCCGTCGCAGAGAGCTCTACCTGACAACACAAAAACACTCAGAAGAGACAAACATCCATGGCCCCGGTGGGATTCGAACCCACGATTCCAGCAAGCGCTCGGCCGAAGCCCCACGCCTTAGACCGCACGGCCACTGGGATCGGTTTAAATATAATTCCGGTTAATCTTTGTCTGTGAAGGGTTAAAATATCTTCCTAAGGTAGGAGCCATGGATCAGAGTAAGAGCTAAGGATTGCAGACCGGAAATATCGCTAATTTGGCACTATTTACAGCTGTTATTTACTTACGTGATCAGTTCAGTGTTACGTATTCTGGCAATTTTTAGGACGAGCGTGTGTTATTTTTGTTACTTGTTGAAGCTACAGTGATTTTAATATTCTGACACAATGTATGATAGACCAATTTGTTAAGGGCGATGCCATGTTTTAAAATAAAATCATGAGAAAAAGAGAATCCCATACGTCTACAACAAATATAAACAGTAAACTGGGTCGAAGAGTAAATAATTACGTGGAACGCTCTTTAAAACTTCTGGAAAACGTGGAGAGTATGCACGCCTGTGCATGTGGGAAAATCTAGCAGGATATTTAACTATATAGGAAGGTGTATATGTTAGAGTTTTTAGGGTAAAAGTCAATAAAGAGTCCCGATGTAGTAAGATTCATGTATTACAAGAAAGGTCTATACAATCATAGTAGAAACACAAACAGGGAGAGGAAGATAAAAAAAAAGTTGTAGAAAATAAACTTAAAAACTACAAGTGGTACCAACTTAACACATCATAATATGAGGCCAATCCTAGTAGATCACAATTTCAAATCTCAGCAAATATACTTAAAGAGATCTTGAGTACATAACAAAAACACGATACACTTCAACACTACAGTTACTGTTTGTTTGGAAGGAGAAGTAGCTTTTACACGTGAAGACGATTCCGTAGACATACGCCTATATTTTCGTCAAAATAGATGTAGAAAACAATTCTCTATATAAAGAAGCCGGAGTTAATTTAATGCATAGAAACGCCTTTATAGCCCAGGAGTCAGGTACTCTGGGATTTGACGCTGCGTCGCTGGGATAGCGCGTCCCAGGGTTTCGAACGAATGAAGTAGGTTCATCTTCAAGGCTTAAAGATGCCCAAGAAAAAAGAAGAATCTCACAATTCGACTTTCATACCGAAAGCAGACTCTCAATAAACTTACCGTATTGTGAAATATGACTGTAACTCTGAGTCACTCTAGTGACTCCTTTCTTTACGCAACTTTAAATATGATTCATTTAGCGATGCAGCCAGACAATTAGGCAAATCAGATTCCAATGCAACACGGTAGCAATCAGGCGTAGCACGTATGGGGCGGTACGTTCCCGCCTCAACCGAGCAGTTATTAACCAATGACTGACTCTATGTGCGATTTCTCAGTGTAACAGCAAATGTCCAGCAAGGTAGAAGGCAAACACAGCAGAGAACAGCCGTCTGGTTCGCGTAATGAGAACGGGGAACACGCGTTTCCCCACGTTTCTTCTTTTTTTTCCCCCCGGTCACCGATAATCACTATCCGTCTGTAGTAATATATCACCGCCGAGAGATAAGCGATAGCCCTGTTCGAGATTACGTTTTCACATCATCGATCTCTTAAACGGTGGGATTCACCGTGACGTCACAGACAGCGGAAGTTAGTTAATAAGGGTGATAGGGGCAACAGAACAGGAAACAACATGCAATTGTAACTGGTTAGTGACACACTGGTGTGCATGGTACGTCACTCCTCTTACGGTACCGTCAGTGCGAAATGACCTGAACCAAAAGGCATGACCTTACAGAGGAAATCAATAATGCACAAATTAGGTGACAATATGGCATTATCACAAGTAACTTTAACACTTTCGGAATCAACATAACGCAGCAGACATCCGGAGTCCGAACAAAACATTCTCTTGCTGTACCAGGCTACAGTACTTCCAGAATAAACTATCACAGAGACAGTGGCTAGCAGCCTAGTCTATGGCTCGTGCAACCAGCAATCCAAATAGACTAGATGCAGGCCTATTCAGATATAAAACACATATTTAACGTTTATCCATCTTGTGTAAAAAAATGCTACGAGTAACAAGTTCTCATAAGGCATGAAGTTCATGCAGGTACCTGCAGCTACACCATCTTTGCAACGTGCAAGTTTTACTTGTACGACTATACGCCCACGTACGACGTTAACACTAATATGTTCCGCAGGAATAGGATAAGCAGAAGGATGCTGTACAAGGTCGGATATAAGGCGGCTCCCGCTTTCCCAGTGGGATACTTAGAGAGAGAGAGAGAGAGAGAGAGAGAGAGAGAATCAGAAAATTTAGAAAATGCTATGAAACCAATAAAATTCCAGAGAGTCAGATATAAATACAAAAAAAAAAACATAATTGGCCTTGTGTCTCTATGAACATGACTCAATTCAGCGTTTTAACGCAGACGTTTCACTTAAGACATGACATTTTTAATTAAATTATCATTTGCTCTAAGATCTTGCTTATAAGGTGATCCCTAATTTCTTGTGCTTTACATTCGGGCTTACACACAGGTAATTTTCACTCTTCTTTTACTCTCCGAAGCACTTCATATGAAGTCGATTTACATACATCAGTATTATTATATGAAAGTTCAATTCTGATCCCAAATAAAATACATCCTTTCTCCGTCACCAACCTCTCATTGCTTCTTAGGAAAATACTCTCACTTTATTCTGAGAACCACAAGGAGGCCTTGAATACATTCTGTAGGACGAACGCGAGGTGTTTTCATGTTAAAACATTTACTACGGACAGGGGAGCACAAAGTTTCCAAAAGTCTAGGAGCCACCTCAAAATTCTAGGCACCAAAAGGGTGACACTAAGCAAGTTCCATACTAAGAACTTAAAGTATTAGGCACCACCGTACAAAATTAAGTCGCCCGGGGGTCCGGGATTTGTGTACCCCTGTAACAGGATATAGGCCTATATGAACCTAGTCAGCGCTGTGCTTTAAACGGTAATGCGAGAAGTCCATCACAATCCGGAACGAGTTTTTGTCTTGCTTGGGGTGCACAACCTTTGTCAGTCTGTCACTGCTGTTAATGTCACTGTCAGTTACTTACAATTCACGATGCAGTTATTATGGCCGGAAACTCAACAAATAAATGTCTACCTCGGTTTACAGGAGCCTGGGTGGGCCCCAGCGCCGTCTTGACGAGTGCGGAAAATCTCGCCCCCACCAGGATTCGATCCCTGGAACGTCCACCCCGTAGCGAGTCGCTATACAGATTGCGCTATCCCGGCTGCACAATGGGTACCGGATCATTCCCGGAGGCAAAGCGGCCGGGACGTGGCGTTAACCACCCACCACAATATAGCGCCGAGATTAAAGAACGAGTACAGCTATACTTCTACTGCCCCCCTGGGCCTTCATGGCCTGTTCTAGGGTGAACTTTACCTCTCCCTTACGACATGAAGTTTCTTTCTTCAGCCGAAGAAGTTACTGAAGCCTGCAAGCATCAATTAATCAAACTGCACACGCATCTAACACCCGGGATTCTCAGAAACCTATGTAACTAGACTCGGGTGGAAGATCGGGGGATCAGGCTTAACTGGGAGGGACCGAGATTTTCCTATTCTTTACAGTTTCCAAATCATCCTGGGGCCCTCCAAAGCCCCTGGTAACTACATATTCGACGATAAAGCGGCCAGAGCTATAACTGGCCACACTCATCTAATGCCGAGGCTAAAAGTAAGTTCATGTAGACCTCCACTCTCCCATACGCCTTCATAAAGATGCGTAAGCATGGGGACTACTTTCATATCTTTACGTCAATTTGCGAACCCTTATTTGGAACCACGTCCAATTTTCAGTTTTAGATTGTGTACTATAGATCTGTTTTGCCCCTAACATTTTACATAAAGGCTACTCGCAAAATACGCGTTATGTCCACATGGCATCGATCAAAAGTTACAACGGGTTTTATTTAAACTAACTAACTAACTAACTAACTAACTAACTAACTAACTAACTAACTAACTAACTAACTAACTAACTAACTAACTAACTAACTAACTCCATGGAGCAGAGGCCTTCTTGAGAAGCTAACAGTTTCTCAGCTAGTCAAGAAATTCCCCGCATTTTATGGAACCCGAAGGTTCATTACCGCATTCACAAGAGCCCGCCACCTGTCCCTATCCTGAGCCAGCTCAATCCAGTTCATGCCCCCCCATCCCACATCTCCAATACGGGTTTTATTTAAACAGCCAAAATTACATAAATCAGCATAAATGCTTAGCGTATGAAACTAACTATTAAGCGCGTTCGCAAAATTGCGAAAAGCGACTATGAGCTTCGTGACAGCGGTCTATCGGCATGGAGAGCTCGGCCCCCATTATATGGATTTTCATTAAATTTGATATTTTAGGATCTCCCGAAAAGACGTCGCGAATATTCAGGTTTGATTGAAATCTAACAAGAATAACGGGTCCTTTACATAAGCATCTATGTAAATTTATGATAATATCTCGCTTAGTTCTTCTTGAAGTGAGAAATGTTTCAGACAAACGTTGTAGAGAAAACCAAAACACAAATTTTATGTTAAATAACTTTTTTTCCCCGAAAATCGTGCTGTTTATGAGACAATGTGGAAAAATATTGTTGAGCCAGACAGGCCGTATATGGCAATAAAGTGTGGGACAGAAAAGATGCAGTTTGCATGCCGGATAACTAAGGCAAAAATACAAACACACTCGTCACATTTGATTCTTATCGCTTCTTAACTGATTAATTCCGGTTGATCTCGTAAGACGTTTTACGGCAACAGTTACAAAAACACAGAAACTGTGCAACGACTTATCTGTCATTGCGATCTGTTTTGCCAAATTGTACGTCTGAAGAAGACCATGAGCAAACAAACATTCTTTTGTTTAAATGCAGCACCGGACACTTTATGTAACGACTTACGGACGTGTTATTGTTGTCGACATTTGCCACACGAGCATTGTTGCGCAACACACAATATTTTTATATATTCACAGTTTACAGTGACATATAGCTCAACAAGCAGAACGTATTGACGTGCTTCCACTGCAACAATGGTTACGCGAACGTGCCACCATGTTACGTTATACGCACATTGCCTGTCCAGTTTCGTTTTTGGTACTGAATGTAAGCTTGCAGTCTTTGCGCAAACATTGCACCAGCATGCTAGGTTTACGGGATTGCTTAAACTGAATTTCTGCTAATTGAAGGCATAGAATGGGCATCTGAAGAAGAAGCATGTTCCAATGCACCAGCCACTGCGTAAGATTATGCGAACTGCTTAACGTTGCCAGGACCCTTAAGAGTTAGGTGCCGCATAACTATGCAGACGTTGCAATGTGTTACGCAATTATCTTCCAGGGTCAGTGCACGTGCTACCTTTATTTCTAAACGCATTTACAGGAAGCAAAGTAACTGGAGTGTTTAATGACTCCAAATGTAGGTTTATTTAATAAATAATATTAACAATGAAGATGCGACATTGATACCTAAACGCGTTGTTGAAGAGACACCCTGGGCGTTTTTCTGTAGACTGTTCCGTCACACGATGTTTTGTATTACATTTTACGACAGCATCAGTGTGGAATTTAGCGTGCAAAGGCACAACTGACGAATTAGAAAGGATTTTAGATGACGTCGTCGTTTCATAATGATAATATCCCGGGAATTACATGCAGGGACTGAAGCAAACCACGGAAAACATCAGTCAGGATAACTGGTGTGCCAGCCGAGATTCAAAGGAAGCAGCCCCCGAATACAAGTCACCACGGCTGATGCGACAACAAACTGCTCTGTGTCAGTCGACACTAAAGTCCTGTTAGTTAAGTCTATTGTATTTCTTACGTAGGGGTACATACATAACGGACAGGTGAGATTTCAAGTAATCACACCGCCAACTGTCTGTGGGATATGACTCCGTGTTCCACATGCGGATATTAACCAACGCTTTCTCCTTGTGCACTCCGTGAAAGCATGTGGGAAAAGTATATGTGTTAACTCCACTCATTATTAACCTCGCTATTAGACGCAGGTGACTGGTCAGCTTCACACCCCGGCCACTTTAACCCTGTTGAAAAACTCGCAACTATCCATCAAACAGAAAGCTGGGTAGGCGCTCCAGAGCTGGACCGGACGTTTTGAAGAAGAAAAAAATTCGCAGCTTATGATGAGGATCGAACCATGATACCTCGGCCATGCAGTACGCAGTCCAGTGTCTACAATCCCTACGCTGTCAGCTACTCTGACACTGAGACAAACACTTTTTGGACTTAAGAGAGGGGATGTGACAGGAAGATGGAGAAAACTGTATGGCGAAGAGTCTTCATCTAGTAGTAATAATGATGATACGGAAATGACGTAAGGATTAAGACGCATAAGAGATAAGAATCGGATATGGTATTCGCAGCAGCAAGTCCGCAAGGTGAGTTAAATCGTGACGCCTCAGACTTGGAGACCTTGGGGAGAACTGTTCTTGTGACAAATTACTGCTCGCAAGTGACACTTCGAACAGCATGTCGTTTTTAAGCACACAGAACACACCTGGACTGATGGCTTGACGATCACAGTATTTTAGTGCTTATAGGGTCCTGACGACGGCGTGTCACATTTACGGCCACTCATATTTTGGACTCCGTCGCTCGAACAGCGCTTAATAATCTAACAATTTAACACAAGCCTCCGGAAATAGGGCCTGTTCCCGTCCTCAGCGTTCAGTTTTTAGGGGCGTTCGCAAAACAGTTTGCAGAAGCCACTACTGGCTGCGTCAAGTACGTCCGTCCGTCCGTCTTTCTGCATGGAACAACTCGACTCGCACTGGTTGGACTTTCGTGAAATTCTGCATTGGGAATTTTTACGACAGTCTGTCAACGCGTTCCCCTTCTTCTTAAAATCGCACAGAAATAGTATTAACTTTACGCGAAGACCTACGAACATTTATGGCTACTTGGGTTGCTAACATTACCATGGTCACCTCGGTTACCAAGGTTACCAGAGCATTTATGGCTACTTGGGTTGCTAACGTTACCATGGTCACCTTGGTTACCAAGGTTACCAGCGCATTTATGGCTACTTGGGTTGCTAACATTACCATGGTCACCTCGGTTACCACGATTATCAACTAACCTTGGTTGGTATGGGAACGCGAACGCGGTACCTACAAGAAAGCCTTTGCTAAGATAGGGATAAAACAAAATAAATCCTCGATCGATTGTAAATCCGTTGATAAGAGAATTATTATCGTGTCTGTTAAGTAAAAAGTGGAAAAGAACATTTGTAATAGCGCACTTGCAGAGTTGTTTTTAAAATTATACAAGAATTTATAATGCGGTACCGCAAGAAAAGCGAAAGCGCCACAAGTGGCACCCTCTGCGAGTACTTCCCAACTTGCTGTATTTTTAAATTCTACAGCTGCGTGGTTCTAAATGTAACACAATAATACCTAATCTTGTAATTTCGAATGGTCCTAACCTTACAGGATGACACTGGACATGAATTAGTGAAGTCGAAACAAGTATGTTAAAAAAGTGTATAATACGCGAATAAAGGGCTAGAGTTTGGTTGTTATGCATTCTGGAGTTTAGAAATGTAAGAACACATAGACCCCCCCCCCCCTCCCACCCGTAACCGTCACACTGAAAACTTTATGACCGATTAAACGGGTTTTGACAATTGTTAAGGACAGTGCATTTAGTCGACGACAGTTACACAATATTTCGTACCATCGCAAGAACTGCGTGTCTTGAGATCCAGGGCTTGGGGCGCGGACCAGAAGATAGCACTGTGTGAACGTACAGCTGATAGCACGCGAGACGGCGATAAAAGGCGCGTCGGTAACCGTCGAGCGGCGCATTCCTTGGGCCACGAGCCGGTCCAGCTGATTCACTCAGCGGCAGTGCAAAAACGCGTGGGTGACAGTTCACGGGAAGAACTGGAATGTGACAGCGCTCCTGACTGCAGAGAAGTGGGGGGAAATAAATTGTGACGGAAAAATCTTACAATTGTGACGTAATATGCACTTAATAAAAGTCTGTTGCTAGCCGCGGTAACCATTCCAGTGTCACGCTAACAGCACAACCGGAGTGTTCACCGAAGTAGATACTTGCCTGACCCCAGGACAGCTAAGCGATCATGGTCAAGGTTGACTACAGCGTGCTGTATCCCGCAGCTTTGGCCGTACTGGTTCTCAGCTGCCTCTCGTCTGAGGGACATCCTCAGAGGCACAACCATCACAGTAATAAGGTCAAGCAGCACATGCGCAACGTCAGTTCCTTCAGATGCAGAGAACCACAGCTGAGGTTAGTACAGCTGAAGGATCTGAATATCACCGTTAGACCTGAAATTTCGTACTACCCCCGAGCGACGGTGCTGCGAAGATGTGACTGCGCCACCGGGTACTGTAGCAACCCAGACCACGTCTGCAGTGCAAACGAGACTGCAGCGGTGGAGCTGGTCTTCAGCATAACCAACCGGGTAAAAGGAACAGATCTGGAATACATAACGGTCAGCGATAAGGATCACATCAGCTGTTCGTGTCAACCGATTACAAGTCAAATCAAGTAACAATGACGGTACTAACATCCTTTGTGGGACGACGAAATGTGAGGGACTGGTACTAATGTAAGATGAAATATGTGCATCACTGCTTGAGACGCATGTATCACGTACCAGCATGCCAAGGAAGTGATCTGCAACGTTAATCTATTTGATGTTGAAGTGTTTTTGATATTAAGATGCTTTTAACTGGTGCATGTTCAAGTAACTCAGACTGGCGTCACTCACAAACAAAGACTCGTCAATGGTGAGAAGATCGTGTGATATGTGTATGTATGTAATGAAACTGAAGGTGCTATGGACAGGTGAGGTTAAGGTTAAACTTTACGCTTCTTCCGTGCCATGTCATTCGCTTCAGAGGTACCTGAATTCATTAATTCCATTTCAATTTGCTGTTCATGCAATGGAAGTATTATAAACCGAAGCTTCATTTTATAGAACTCGACTGATAATTTCTGGACTTCGTTCAGTCTTTGGTCCATATCACTAACCGATGTATTTTTCTATTTATTCTATTGTATTGAACTCTTATGTATTTATTTAAATAAGCCCAACAGGCCATGTGTATATATTAAGTTTTTAAACGCTCCTTAACCTCACAAAAGTTTTAGTTATAGGTTCAAATGAGATTTTGTATCTATTACAGAAGTTAAATGATGACTTTGCAATGAAACCGAGCCGAAGTAGGTCTGCTACATATGTTTTATGTTACTTGTGATGAACATGCTGATAAGGAAGGTTCATTGCTTTAGGTTAGCCATTTTACATTCTGACACTTGGTACCAAGTCAAAAACACGTATTATCAGTTCACAGAAATTATATTTAACGATTTATCTTCAGGGTTCCGGCTTGTGAATCGTTCATCGTTGTTTAACACACAAGGCAATGGATTAACATTACTCCTGAACTTTCTTTACTGCTGCCGAATGCAAGACGCTTACTTTTTGTTATCTATCCTACATAAAGTACACACCTAAAGCGAAGTCACCTCTGCTGTGTGCGTGTGTGTTAAACAGTGGTTTACTTCTTGTGTGATAAAGAGTTCTGTTTGCATTAAAACTATTTCTTTCTTCACAGCGAAAACTGTAATTCAATATAAAAGCCATGTGACATAGAAAAAAGACACTTAGCTATCTTAAACTACAGAAAGGCGTGAATAATAATTAGTTCAAACAAACAAACAAACAAAGCAAGGACTGTAACTCTTATGTTGAAATTATAAATAATGCAATGGTAACTTAATGACAATCTGTTAGTGTATACGAGTCATCGAAAATGACTTGATTGATATTATTCTGTGATATTAGCATAGTTATTTATTATGGTATTAATTTCATAAAATATTTATTCATTATCGATCAAACAGAATATACTCCACTTGCATAGTAAGAAATATGTATAAATTATTCTTTTAGAATTTCAGTAAATAAAATATTGTAATTTTAAACATACATGTACTGTTGAAACATCTTTGTGTAACGAGCACTCTAACAGGAATCCTGCTTCCTGTATAGTCCTCATAATAAAAAAGCGTGTCGTAAAACCTGTACGAAACCAACACTGTGTATACTGTTACATAACCATACCATAAAAGTCTGTGTAGCCCAGCCTCCGTGGCAGGCTTTAAAAAAAATAAGGTACAAAAAATAGGCAGTAGGATGCTTCATTTAGTATTAACACTTTTTAGACTATGGGAATCCCTGCAGACATGAGACGGCTGGGGGCAGCGTACTGTAGTCCACTCACAACATGGACTTTGACCTTTGTAGTGGCTGCGCAGGAAAATGATGTGTACAACCACTAACCGATATATTCCAGTTAAAAATACACCGGTCTGAAGTGAAGATGTATTCTGCGTGTGAATTCATGCTGTTATTTCCTTTCGTGTTCTATCTGGTTACAGGTGTGCATAAATTTGACTTTACACTTGTAATAAACTGAGCACTTAACGAATGTCAACCAGTGGAAAGTGACAGATGCAGTGAACTAGACTTACATTTTTGACAGAACCTGACTTTACAGTTCGATATTTCATGTGATTTAATAACTTTTGCACGATGTGCTATTTTTTAGAAAAATTCACACGTTGAGTAATTTCGCGGAAGAAGGAAACAGTACACAGAACCAACTTAAAACTGAACTCGGCCATCAGCATTTAGAACAGACCTCAAAATACCAAATTTTAACGAAAATCGCTCAGCAGTTTGGGAGACGATACATGCAGACAGACGCAGAGACGGACGAAAAGAGAGGCACGACTTCACAATTATGTTTTTTTCTACGCATGATAAAAAACGGATCTTCAAGAAACAGGATTGGAGGGTGTGGATGGGATTGATCTGGCTCTGGATAGGGACAAGTGGCGGGCACTTGAAAAAGCGGCGATGAACGTTCGGGTTCCGTAAAGTGCGGGATAGCTGAAGAACGATAATATTTTCAAGATGGACTGTGCTCCATGGAATTAGTTTTATGCACAAACAAATACAGAAATTAAAGCGTAGCTTACGTCATTGTTGCAGGAAGTTGGAATCCATAAGCTGCCACCGACACAATTCATTACATCGTTTTGGGAAATGTCTGCTCAGTATGAACACGTAAGTACACGTAAACTGGTACATTTGTTCCTGTCCACGCCCTTCAGGCATACAGGGGGAGTAGAGGTATATTTCCACTCATTTTTAACCTTTTAAAGCCTACCGGTAACTTTACGTACCACCAGGTTTAACATTAAAAAATTCTACATGGTGCCCACATTGCGTTTATGTGTTTTGTACGGATCTCAGAACAAACAGCAACTTTTGCCTTACAAAACATTAACAGATTGGTTTTTATAACCGAAGTGGAGAGTGTTTACAGCGCGGTACGCACTGAGTCCTTATATAAAACAGATACGCTTCGTCTTTAAAGCGTTAAACTCGACGCAAGGTGGAGGTGGGTAGTCAACTTCACGCCCCGGCCGCTTTACGTTTTGGAGAAAAGAAAAAAATGTCTTGCCCCACCGGGGTTCGAGCCCCGGACCGTCCAGCCCGTAGCCCACACATTATACCAACCACGTTACCCCGTCTCCCTGAATGACGAAATATGCCCACCGAATTAGTGTCACGACAGGAACCCAGGTAGTTTTATTACGGTATAATTTCCTTGTCAGCCACCTGAAAGAAGACGTTTCTCACCACATACATGAATCTAATCGCGTGCGATAGGGAATTCCCCAGATTTCCGAACGCGGCAGAACTGGTTAGACTTGACTATTCCTTTTATGCTCGTATGAAAACCAGTTCTGACGGTGCTATAAAATTAATATTGTCATAAATTTTGGCTTGGAGGGGCATGTTTCTCATCAAATGAGTGTGAGTTTGAACACCGTAAGTGAATTCCTTTGAATAAATTGATTTGCTATGAATTACAGTCACATCTCCGTATTCGCAAGTTCTCTATTTGTGGTCGAGCCCCCAGCAGTGTATCATCACGAATTTTCTTAAAAAGGTTTCCTGCGGTGCAGCTTCGCTCATTTGCCAAACATCTAATCCACCATCCGCTCAGCGAGCGCCTGACGTTTCTACCAGCAACGTATCGAGAAAATTTAGCACTTTTTTTTCATTTTTGATGCACCAGTGCCCCCATAAAGAAACATGAGTGACGTTAGCTGTGTAACTGAGTGTACAAAAATCTGCTTCGGCGGGATAGAATAACACACAATTCATTAGAGGGGCACATAGGGCCCCGATAAAGGCCTACGCGGTTTATCAAAGTTCAAGGCCGTATTCGCAATCATTTCAGAAAAGCGTCCTTCGCGAATACGTTTGTCTAAACAGTAAAATGGCTGAGATCTGCACTCTTCTGGGATATTACGCAGCGTCGTCTCGTAATTGTTTACCGACGTTTCGGGACAACGTATCGGTCCCACCTTTCTTCTTCTTCTTCTTGGGTTTCTTGACCCTTGACGATGGAACCGATACGTAGTCCCGAAACGTCGGTAAAAATTACCACAGGACGCTGGGTAATACCCCAGAAGAGCGCACATCTCATCAATATCGCGGTGAAAACCTGAAATCACGGACAGTAAAATGGCTGCCAAATACTGGCAGCTTTGTAAGACAAGTTCTTCTGCAGCCTGTGGGTCACGTGAGGTGGACCTGCAGAGCTATGAGAAGTGCCACGACACGCCTAACAATGACTCTTGTTAATCCCAGGCCTTCCTACTCCTTCAGTAAATTCATGATATATGGTGTTTACTTTGCAGCACGTGTTTGTGTGTCAACTCGCATGACAATTGCATAATGCTAGTTGCAGGGGTGGACAAACCCCTGGTTCCTCCTCGCCCGGGCGACTACAATTTTAGCGGAGCTGCCCAATATTTTCAGTGTCAGTATTGCCGATTTTTGCCTTACGTAAAAAAAAAGTGCACCGAACAAAAAGAGTCAGATAACAGTGAGGTTCACAGATCATTCCAGAAATATGAGCGTTCAAAATGGAACTTACTTTTTCATCCATGTTGTGTACACAATTTGTAGGTATCTCCTCGATTTTTGGAATATTTATGAACACGTGTATCAGTGTATGTGATTATTAATTGGAAGACAGTCATTATAAGGGCAAGCGAGTACATTCAGAATGTGAATAGGCTATTCACTACAACTGCGACACCCGGTTGTTAAATACTTAAGTGTCTCCCGTTAGACATCATACACGACGGATCTGGCGGTCCTTCAAAGAATGGCGTTATACTGATTGGTGAAAGGTAATCAGCGAGTGCTGCTACTGACCTCCAAAATTTCACAAAGCGTGGAAATTTATCGCCAGGTCTCCCATATATTCCAGCAACGAGTGTTGTATAACGAATGCACAGAGGGATTTTATCTGTCTTCTGTAATGGTTTAGGTTTAATGATGCGCTCAAAAATACAAACTTGTTCACAATCATCCTACAATCATTTTCGGTTTGAATTACTGACTGCGTCGTTAAATAAACTACAACTAACTAACTTACTGACTAACTAATTGACCAAATGACTAATTAAGTAACCGATTGACCGATCGACCAACCAACCAATCAACCAAACCAACAAACCAACCAACCCCGTGCAGCAAAGATTCCTTCTTGAAAAGGTAAGAGTTCGTCAGCTGATGAGGACATTCCTCGCACTTAACTGAGTTGGGAGGTTCACTGCTGTGTTCACATGAGCCCCACACTTGTCCCTATGCTGCGCCTCTCCGAATTTATTCGTTTAAGATTAATACCACGTATTAATAGTAACCTCTCCTCTAGGCCTAGGTCTTCTAAGAGGTCTCCTTCCTTTACATTTCCATACTAAAACGCTGCACGAATTTCTCTTCTCTCTATACGTGCCACATATCCCGCCAATCCCATCCTTCTTGAGTTGATCACCCTAATAATATTTAGTGAGGAGTAACAACATAAAGATCCTCATACTGCAGTTTTCTGCACTTCCATGTTACCTAGTCCCCCTTAGGCCCAAATATCTTCCTCGGCACAGCATCTTCGAACAACCTCAGCCTACGTTCTTCCCACAGTGTGAGACAACAAGTTTTACACCCACAGAAAACAGGCAAAATTATGGTTCTGTATATTTTAATCTTATATTTTTTGATAGCAAACTAGAAGATAAAAGATTCTGGACTGAATGGTAGCACGCATTCTCTGAATTTAATGTGCTCTTAATTTCTTCAAGCCTGCAATTTTGATTTGTTACTGCTATTCCAAAATACTTGAACTTTTCCACATTTTCAAAGGATTTATTACCTATCTGTATGTTACGTTCTTGTCCTACGTTCTGTTCACGAAACATGGGCACATACGTTGTTTCTTCAGCATTTACTTCTAGACCAACTTCCTTCCTAGTAACTAATAAAGCTTCAACTAAACAAACAAACAAACAATATTTTACCCGTGCAGCTGCGTTATTAGACATATATCCTCCCTATGAAGTCACTGCGACTGAAATACGCAAAAACGATAATCTGTATTTTATTTTCAGTCTCCCCCTTGTCTCTGTTGTGTGGCAAAGATGCACTAGGCAGACAGTCTCAGTCTGATATTTGTGCCTGTTTACGGGTGGGACGTGATGCACACGTGGTTTCGGACGTGGGGCCTCCAAAAAATATTTCCACTAATGATACATTTAGGACCTAATACTAAAATACACATAAATGCAAAATACATTCTTTAGTAAAATGGAAAATTTGTTTTTATTTCGTTGGCCTCTATTTCTTTTCTGACAAAACGACTGGTGGCAAGCAAGAGGCAAAAGGTTGAAAACCACTGCGAAGAGCTGCGTAAAAGCATCACAAGTCTCCGTACAAATATCTACGTAGTTTGTAAGGCATAATAATATTCTAGTCAGACAACTAGACAAACCTGTTGAATTAATTAATGTCACTGGGCGTGATGCAGCTTTAATGCATGAAACAAAGCTGGACGTCAAGCAGGCAACTTGTAGTGTAATCAAACGAACACCCAGAGGTTGTACGGAAGTAACGAGAAAAAGAGCGCGTGTGGATGTAAAAGTGTTATAGAAACTTGCCTTCCCACCTACGTTCCCTGTCTTGTGGTTCTTTCTTTATTACTTCCTTTTTTTTTTAAAGATTTCCAGAACCTCGTGAAAGTTAATACAGTCTTACATTTCAACTTTATTTTATTCGAGTAATTTCCCTCCTACCCTAGATTTTAATTACACAATTAGTAGGAACACGAAGGAAAAGTTTCTACTGTTCAAATATATTTAGGCCAGTTTGCAATTTAGTGCAGAAGTTAAAAATTGAATGGAGCTACACCTCCAGTTCCCAATACGCCTTAATAGCGTGCACTGGGACTTCTAGGTTAGATTTCATTCTGGGATGAGATGCTGCGTCTTTGGATGAGAAGTTCCCAACGTTTTAAAGGATTGTAATGCCTTCAGCTTCAGGGCCAAACCGTCCCAGAAGACCACCGGCGTGCACACCTCAAATCCCGAATTTATACGCCTATGTTCGTGCTTTGCTCGTCGCTAGTCATTAAACCCGCTTTTCTTATAACGTTGCTGTGTACATGACACGGCGTCAGATGTCTTCATACTTCCTGTTGTTAGAATTTTTAAGCGCGTTCGCAAAATTGCGAAAAGCGACTATTAGAGTCGTCGTGTCTGTATGTCCGCCCATCCGTCCGCATGAAGCAATTCGACTCCCACTGGACGGATTTCCATGAAATTTCATATTTGAGGATTTTTCGAAAATCTGTCGAGAAAGGCCAGGTTTGGTTAAAATGTGACAAGAATAACGGGTACTTTACAGAAGACCTATGTACATTTATGATAATATCTCGCTGATTTCTTCTTAGATTAAGAAATATTTTTGATAAAAGTTGTAGAGAAAATAAAAACATTTCATTTTCAAGAAATTTTTCCCGAAAATCATGCCGTGTATGCTGGACAATTAAGGTTTTACATAAACACGCACGCACGCGCACACACACACACGCGCACGCACCCACGCGCGCGCACACACATACACGCACCACGCACCCACGCGCGCGCACACACACATATACACGCGCGCGCGCACGCACACATACACACGCACACACATACGCACACGCACGCGCGCGCACACACACGCACGCGCACACACACACATACACACGCACGCGCGCGCGCGCACACACACACAATATGTAATACTTACTGCTTTCACACGGCAACAATGGTTACGCGAAGGCGTTTCAATGTTACGTTTATACGCACGTTGCCTCTCTTGTTTCATACTCACTTTATTAGTTTTTTTACCAAACTTTTTTTGTGTAAAACGGACAGGCTTATGAAAGATATGAAAATAAAAAGAGGAAGTGGTATACGTTATTCAACTACCATCGGACAATGATAATAATTTTGATTCTTCTCAGGACAATAATTTCGTATCAGGCACCCTTCCTGTCACGCCCCAACCCAAGGTCACCGACACCAGACAAATCACTGTGGGACATCGGAAAGTGTTCCAGTGACTCTGTTACACACACAGATGAGTTACTAAAAAAGGAAGTCGTAAGAAAAAATGACAACCTATACACGTTACACCGTATCAGGAGACGCAGGGGACACATATGTTCCTCCATATGACACCCAACCAGTTTATTATTTCACCACTTTTTTATGACATCTCTTTTGAATGGTATCACCATAGCAACAGATATTCATAAAACTTCCTTGAAAAAATGCACCAATCACAGTCCAGGAAACAACAAAAAAAATTGCAAAAATGTGTCCCTGACCGAAATGAGACGGTTTGACCTGCATAATGAATATGGGTGTCACCAGATAAGCAGCTAAGCTTCTGTCCGGTTCACTCAATCTTCACAGTTTCGGCCCCAGTTTCATGACATGTTAGAAACAAACCGCTTCCATTCGCCCTTGAAATGACTAGACCGCGCACATTGTGTCACTCCAGGAGCCTTGTCAGACTACAACGCCTACTGCATCATGCAAACCAGGTTTTACATCAACAGTACATACAGCATTAGCGGCTGAGCACAGATAAAAATTTACCTAACACAAAAACTACATGCGTCACGGAAGATACAAAAGCCAAACACCACACCAACATATAGTGCATATATCGGAGGAACTGACAATTTAGACACAACTACGTATCTGTATCTGAAGAAAAATACTGGAAGTGTAAAGTATTGGTAGAAAATGTATTTCAATGCAACTGCTAGAAACGTCCTCAACGCCTATATTCACTAGGGAAACATCCACTCTGGAAATTCATAATCTTTCTGCTTTACGAGAATTTTATAGTCTTGTACAATGTAATTATTTAAAAATACGTGTAGGTAAAAAGTTGTCCCCGTCCATGCCATGAATACACACAGCGGGAAGGAGAAGTACAGACCCGCTCCTTCTTTAAACTCGGCGCTAGATCGGAGTGAGTGGTAAACCCCATGCCCGGGCCGCTTTACCCCCGGAAAGGAAAACCCACACCCACTGAATACAAGGCTGGGTAGCGTATTGTTGATATAAGTTACAGCCCTTTATCCTAATACAAGTGTGCAGCGAGCACCTAATGTTGAAAACCAATGCTGTACGGTAGTGCTGTGAGGGACATTCAAGTATTCTCGAATGCCGCGCAGTCGACTTGGAATTAGCAATGTCTCGTTGAATGTAGTAGAGTCTTCACATTCAGGGTCAGGCAGTGCAAGAAGAGTGGACTACCTGGCCCTGACATGAAGACGTTACGATCCTACAAAACGTCGGTAATTGTTTACCAGTCGACATAGCGCAACATTCATCTTCAGCATCACCACTGTGAGAACTTTAAACCTCGCAGTCCTGGGATATTGTTCTTTTCTTATGGTTCGACAGCCCCTAGTGGGCCAGGACCTCCCCATCGTTGAGGCTTCGGGGTCACACTCAGACGCACCCACTCGGTAGGACTCCTCTGGACGAGTGATCAGCCCCACGCAAAGACCTCTATCTGACAATACACAATATTCACAACAGACATACATGCATCCCCAGCGGGATTCGAACACGCAATCCCAGCAAGCGAGCGGCGGCAGACCCACGTCTTAGACCGCGTAGGAACTGGGATCGCTAGTGCTGGGATATTAGCTTATAATATTCCAATAGTCAAAAACATATACATATATATTTACAATACGCACAAAAATACACGCATTTTTTAATGAAAATTCATCGCGCGGGACTAAGTTGTTGTGAAACTACAGACGGACGGAGTCCAGGGATTTCAATACGCGCTCCGCAGGGTTCCGAAGGCGCATAAAAATAAAGTATCGACAATTTTTCGAAAAATACCGAAGTACATTAGGCGACCCATTCAACTCAGCGACCTGAGCGATCACCCAGTTCGCTGGCCCCACAGCCATACTTGTACAGTCGGGCCTGTATGCATTTATGTAGCCTATATGTTCATTCACGTTTGTAAAACACGCTGCACAGTTCTACTTCAAATCTTTCTTTGTGTACATAGGAACCATTTTGCTTCTGTGACCACAGTTTGTAAAATTACCGAGTTTTCCTTCTCACGTACGCAAAGTCGTGGTTTTGCATCCGGCGCCACGTTAAAGAATAACATTTTCAACGAAACAACTTTTTGCACATGTTTCACTCCACTGAGTACGTAACGCAACTATAACTCATCGCACACAGTGACCGCTATTACAGGCCAAGGTTATCAGGTAGGTACATAATTACGTAAAGGCAACCTTTGGCTCGCCGTCTCTTAACAAATATGCCCACTTCTACGGACCTCCAAGGCACCACAATATCGGGTTACGTAGACGTCAGCTTACTTAGCCAGGCAACAACTAACTAACTAACTCCATGGAGCAGAGGCCTTCTTGAGAAGCTAACAGTTTCTCAGCTAGTCAAGAAATTCCCCGCATTTTATGGAACCCGAAGGTTCATTACCGCATTCACAAGAGCCCGCCACCTGTCCCTATCCTGAGCCAGATCAATCCAGTTCATGCCCTCCCATCCCACTTCCCGAATATCCATCTTAATATTATCCTCCCATCTACGCCTGGGTCTCCCAAGTGGTCGCCTTCCCTCGGGTCTCCCCACCAAAATCCGGTATGCACCTCTCTCCTCCCCCATACGTGCCACATGCCCCGCCCATCTCAGTCTTCTCGATTTGATTACCCGAATAATATTTGGTGATGAGTACAGGTCATTAAGTTCCTCGTTATGTAGTCTTCTCCACTCCCCTGTCACCTCGTCCCTCTTAGGCCCAAATATCCTCCTCAGCACCCTGTTCTCGAACACCCTCAGTCTTTGTTCCTCCCTCAGCGTGAGAGACCAAGTTTGTACACAATATTATAGACAACAGTTGAATTTAGACTACCATTGGATTAAAACAGACCTTCGCGATTAGAAGCTATGGCACGGCCGTAACTGCATAGGCCTATTTGTAAGCTACAGGAAGCAGCTATTTCATTTTAACAATCGACGTACTTAAGACTGAAAGAATATATCCGCCTTCTGGGATATGAAGCAGTGTATATTTGTGTAGGATGTACTAATGTTCTGGGGAAGCGTACTGCCCCACCTTCAGGGCAGTCTTCTTGGACTATCCTCACAACCCTGATGACGGAAGCGATATTCTTCTGCGAAACATCCGTAACTATATACCAACCTGCACGGCATCATATATCACAAGCCGGGATTTTTCACCAGCAGTGATACGAGAAATTCAAATCTTCTTCAAAATTACTTCTGTGAAAAATCCACGTACATGCACTGGGTCTAGCCAATCATAAATGAAAACTTATATGCCTTTAAAACACTTCTGATCATGCGAATGTGCAGTCTGTCGGTTGCCATGGTGACGGCCAACAGAAGAAGGTAAACAGTCTATGTAGTTATCGACTATTTGTTGAAACATTTCCATGGCAACGCGAAAACAATGTCAGATTCTACAAAGGTAGTGTATAAGTTGTACGCCAAAGGCAGCAGTTTCGCAGAAAAGTAAGTTGCTCCGTCTTCTCTTCCGGAAGGTACACATAAACAAGTTACAGTGTTTGCTTAAGGTGCGACATTATGCTTTGACATTTTTCATTTTACGGTTCAGCAGACTATCCATCGAGTTGCTTTGTGAGTTCCAATGTTTGCCTACCATGGAATAATACACTCTTTTTTTTTTTCCACATCCTACTTGTCCAGATGTACGAACACCTCATCCACACCGCTGCGAAAACCTAAACACTAATTTAATATTTTATTTTTCTTGCTGTTACGATAACGTACATCGTGTGCAGGGTCGTCTCGAGGCGGGAACGCAGTCTCTTAACGTTTTATATGAATTAAACACAACAATATTCAACGGCAGGAACCTGCAGCCTTAAATTTCTTGGTACTTAGCTGCATATTTATCATAGTTTACTCTTATGCACCTTCCTACTGTAATCAGTATTAATCCTGTACAGAATTAAGAGTTTACTTCATGTACTACCAGGTTGGAAGGATCTCACGCCACAACAAACATCAACTAATCCGTTTTTATAACCCAGACGGGGAGTGTTTACTGCACGGCACGAACTAGATCTTTAAATTTAATTCAGATTAACCTTAGTACTTAAAGGGTTAAGTTCATAAAATTGTAATACAACTTACCCAACTCTCTCTGTAGCCTGCACTCATGGCTGTGGCATCCACACTTGACTGCCGAACAGCAGTCGCTGTCGATCCACACCTTTCGAACTCTACGCCCTGTTGCTGTAAAATAAAAAAGAATCGTTAATTCATAGTATTGTCTAAAACCAATCATATCGACAGTCTGGACTCAACTGTCGTACACTGTTCCAAAACGTAACGTCTAGAATTTCTCATCTTTGTTCAGTTTTCCACTAGAGTTGTGACGTTTTCAATTCATCCGTCTGGAGATATTTGGAGGTTAGGGAGAGGGGTGGCTAGGAAGGAGAGGGGATTAACGATGAGTGCCACGAAATTGTCATTACTTTTTAAAACCGTCATATTCACGGCACTCAGTTTTGTAGGGTATATACACTGCCCAATACAGGGTACTGATTTTAACCTTTCACTTCCTGGTACAGAAGAATATGAAATTTGGGTCACGATTGTTAGTAACTAAGCAAGGATTTAATACTCGCGTTTCAGTTTTAGGTACATGTTAAATAAAAACAATAACAGCTTTTATACCTCATACTGTAAATAGCAACTTGACAACAGCGCAGTGCTGGCAATGTATCAAGTGTAACTTCTCTACAAATAAAACATAACTGAATAAATTTCCAACATGTTTTCCTGTTACGCACTGTTTGAAAGTTTAAAATGAAAAATTTTAGATGCATATAACATTTAAATTATTGATATTATTTCGTGAGTTGACCCGCAGGCACACTGACTAGACCTGAAAGTGGCAGCTAATTATTTACATCTCGGAAAAGTAGCAATTCTCGTTTTCAACCATTATTAATTGTTGATACTAAAAAAAGCCAGCACTGATGCTAAATAATACAAATTAAGTATCAAAGAAATCCCTATATTTCATGATTCTAAAATAAAATTATCACATATATTGATAATTATATATTATGAATATATGTCATAATAATCAAGCATTCACTAACGTATGATACGCTGCTTGCTGTCTAAGAAAAGCATTCTCCCTGATGATGGCCGAATAGTTGCGGCCGAAACATGTCGGAGATTATAAATTAATTGCGCAGTAGTTTGTTGATTAATAAATTTGTATAATAAAATTTCTCATTTGAATTGTACGGTGTTATACTCGTATAATTTAGAAGTTCATTGTTAGTACACTGTAATAGACTTTTTCGTTGTTTTTCCTACCGTCAAGACTTGCTGGTTGCTGATCACGTGGTGTGATCGCATGCCAAATTATAAACGAGCAAATCATCCAGGGAGAACACGGAAATAAACGCACGCAAAAATCTTTAGGAAAAGAAGCAAGTAGACTGCACCCTCCCAATCTTCACACTATTCGACACTTACTTTGTCATATATTTTAATACTTTTAAAAATTTCATATTGATATGCATATTGTAACAACCAAGGTTTGAGACCGCAGTCTAAATATACAAAAATGAACTTGCAATTGTAATTTTATTTTTAAGTACCGTAATGGCCTGAAGATGACGACCTTGTGGTCAAAAACGTAGCCGTGTAACCTGATCTGATAAAAACACTAATAAACAGTTGTGTTGATGGTCATTAAATACTACTTTGTATAAGTTTAAAGCATTTTGCTGTACTAAACAGGTTTTGGTAAGGCATAACACAACCGGCAGCCATGTCTATGGTAACCTTTGCGAAGCCAGCAGAGCGCGTTGCTCTACCTGACTGGTATGCAGCAACCTGGGAAATGCGTCAAACTGCAGATGCGCGGCAAGCAGATTCATTTAACCTGAGAGCCGAGGGGCGACAATTACGCAGTGAGACTGCCCTTAAGACGAAATGGGATACTTATCACAATGATGCTCGCCTTCATGACAGGTACACACAGAAATGTTACAGAACCTTACGGGTTATGTACATTGTTAAATAACTGTGAAGGTCAATGTACAGATGAATGAAACCTTGTTTGAAATGTTCAACTCATCTGAGTAGTAAAAAACGCAGGACTCGACACAATCACAGCCCAAAGACAACGACGGCATGATATTTGGTCCACTCTTTAACTCATACCCCCTTCTGATCGGTGTTTTTTTAATCACCAAACCTGAAGACATACATCAGACATGCATGTAAAATGCAGATTATTTATGCCTACAATTACAAAAAAACCATGATTTAGGGTATGTAAAATGGACAGTGAAAGTGACTACTTCCGTGCTGGATATATGGATGTGAAATCTGCAACACATTTTTGATGCAACAGTGACATTTTTTTGGACAGTATTCTCAACAGCCTTGGTAGATCAAAATTTTACTGACATGTAACACCTTCCTCATCCATTATTCCTTACGAAACAAGATTTGGTGAAGTACACACACTTACCAAACATGTCCACTGTATCTCAGCATATTCTACTGCATTTATTGGAATGTACGAAAGACACTTTATATATCTCGTTACATAGAATCAGAAATTATTTTTCCTTCTATTTCATTACATATTCACAGGACTGAAAAAAATGTTTCAAACTGTCAGACATCTTAGTGTGATCCTGCATTGTATTCTGCACATTAACACTGGCGTAGACGATGTGCTAGTCTTTTAAAAAGTGATCAGAATTTGATTTACGCTTCCTCTGAATCACATTACTGACCCCTTTTTACTTCTCAAGACATACAGTGAAGTCTGACTATTTGTGTGCAACACCTCAAGCAAACTGTTAAAACCTTAAAACAAGCTAGGCCCATATCAGTACACATTTCACAATAAACTTGAAAAAAAAGTGCCCATGTCTTTTCCATTTAGAATGTTAAACACTGCTAAAATGTAATTTCTCTATATCAATAACTGAGCTAAGCCTTATGTGAATTAAAGTGTTGCTGGCATAACTGTGGATGCTTCTGATTCTACTGCAAAGTGATGTGATCACTTAAATTTCCATGTTAGGTTATTATTTATAGCACCTGTCAGACGCTCACTTCTGGATGTATTTCATTCCTAGGGTTACAGAAGTGTCTCGATGGCAAGATGTGCTAGAACAGAGCCTATTATCAGTTAAAAATGAAATGGCAAAATTAAGAGAAGAGAAAGTTGCAACGGAGCGGGAACTGGAGTCTCTAGCTGTGCATCTGAACACTGTAGCAGACTGCATCAGGCAGAGGGACAGGCGATACGGGAGTGATCTAGTGCTCATGGACGAAGGAGACGTTGAACTGAAAAATGTGAGCAATTTTTTTTAATTATATGAACTTTCCATGTTTTCATGGTGATGTGAGTCTACTAGGGTGAAAACCAAAGTTTCAGAGCAATATGCTGCCTCCTGCTTCAGGACCTTCAATATTGCGTCCCCATAGGCATCACTTATGTAAGTTTTCAGATTAGTAAATGTTCAGGTTGCAGTCTCCTGGGTCATAACACAGCATAGTCTTTGACGTGAACTCCAAAGTTCCAGAGGCACATGCTCTGCCAGCGTTTACCTAGAAGCTGGGAGCTAGGGGCAGCAGTTTGCCCCAAAACTTTGGTAGCCACCTCCATAAGTACATGGCGTTACAATCAGAGGATTAAAATATTAATAAAAAAACTTGTTTATTGAATTTTGTGAAATATGAGAACAGCTAAAACAAAATATTAGGCATATACAGAAATTTTGAGATTTCATCTGATACAGGGTTCCAAAAAGTTAAACACTAAGGCTCCACATAACAGAGTACTTCTTCAGAAGCTAACAGTTCCTCAGCTAGTCAACAAATTCCTGGCACCTGATGACACCCAAAAGTTCAGTACTGTGGTCATAAGAACCTGCCACTTGTCCCTATCCTGAAGAAGACCAATCTCGTCCATGCTCTCCCATCCTATTTCCTTGAGATCCATTTCAATATTATCATCCCACATAACACTTAGGACTTCCAAGTGGTCCCTTTCCCTCATGTCTTCCCCCACCCCAGAAGAAACCGCTGTATGCACCTCTCCTCTCCCACACACGTGCTACATCCCATATCATTCTTCTTGATTTGACTGCCTGAATAATATTTGGTGAGGAGTACAGAACATGTAGATCCTTATTATAAAATTTCCTCCAGTCCCTTGTAACCTCCTCTGTCTTAGGACTAAACAGCTTCCTCAGCACCCTACTTTATTTTGGGTCTAGCAAATATAATTAAGAAGTCACACTTTGGTCACCAAACTAAAATTTAAACTGCTGTTAAAAAAAGTTAAGACTCGTTTGTCTACATAATGGAATTTATGAAAGGGAAATTTACATGTAAAATGTTTGGAAACCTCTTAAGGGATATGAAGGTGTACTGCATTCTTTCTACACATTGCATACAAAACTGGCACTGTGATGAGATATACTTTTAATAACTGCAACTAACAAGAATATAAATAAAGCTTAAGGCACAATAAAGTATTATACAGCACAATTCCTTTAAACTGTTTCCCAGTAAGCCAGAAATACTGCCATTCCAGCAATTTATGACAGTAATCTCAAGATCGAGAGTTTTGCTTTTTACCAGAAAAAAGCTTATCAATGAAACAGGAAGATCTCACGGACATGTTCAAACAAGGCATCCAAGAATGCCTGTACATCAACTTTTGTGATATCTCCTCATGCCTTATCTCCTACTCCATCACCTTCTTCAGCTATAAAGACTCCAGAAAACACAGAAGAAAACCCTAATGATGCTGAAGCAGCTGATGAATGAGATATCCAAATGAAATACTCATTTGCTCAGTTATACAGCCCAAGTATAGGAACAGTATCAAAATATAACCTCTAAGAACTTAGGTCTGCACTGGTACCATCTGATAATCCAGAATATTAGATATTTTGGCACCTGTCAGGTCCTGTGTGAGCCAGATTAATGGAATTTTGCTGTACTTGTATCCTGCTTGTTATTATGGCTGTTACCCCAATTATCGTCATATGTTTCACCCTCCCAGGAACTTGGGGTGATTGAGCAAGTGAAAGCATTCTTGACAAGCAAGTGCAACAATGCTTGGGTACAACTGAACAGGCTCAGAGAAGTTCAATTCAAGTTAGAGCTTGATATTGACAATAAAAGGGATGCAGCTGCTATTGACAGGGGGAACTTAGAGATGGAGAAGGACAGTGCTGGAACCGGCTATATGCCTGATTCTCTAAGGAAACTAAGAAAGTATGTATGAAATATTCAAACAGAGACTAATAATACTTTTTGATTACAGAAAAATATCACTTGGTCTCATGTTCATTGCAAGTGCATAAGATCATCACTGAAGTTATAATGTTCAGCCAGTTTTCTCATTACTTCACATGCAGCATCCTCTTTTATGCTCTAAAGTCAAACTGACAACTCAGCTTTATGTAGCCATAATGCCATAAATGAATCACACCATTCAGAAGTCCTACCAGACGTCTATAAGCAAGATTCAGGAACTCAGAAAAAAACAGGCCTTGGGCCAAACAAGTCTGTAAGTGCCACTGAATGAAATGCGAAGTTAGGAATGTGTGAACTCTAATTCATTCAGTACTAGCTCCTTTTGCTTTATAAATTGAATAACAACAGCTTCATATTCACATACCGTGAAAAGTACAACTGGACCTTACTGCTACTTATTACTGTATAGACATTCAATTTAAATGCACACACTACAAATGGTACTTACAATCCAGGCACCTAAAATGTGTTTAAAATCTGCTTATAAATGTAATAATACTTTGAGATAAGAATAAAACATCTGTATTTAAGGTAATTAAAATAATAGAATGGCTTCAGCCCACTAAATGAGATGCAGCATCATATTCTGCCCCAGTGTTTGGAATTTGATGGCAGAATTATTTTACATAAATGTAATACCATATAATCCAAGTAGTTCAGTAAATTATGTTGCTTCAATACCCAGATTAAGAGCAATTACAATGTTGAACTCTCTGAAATGGTTCTCCAGAAGCCTGGATTCCAATACCTTACATGTCATGGTAATAAACACAGCAGATACAAATTTTAGAAAAACTTTATCTTTTTTGTTACTCATAAATAATTTCTGTATACTAACATGCAGCATATGTTTAAAGTTGCATTGCATATGAGGCTTGGCTGGAGCATTCCCGCTACAACAAGCTGCAAGCCGACAATGAGATGTCTGCTTCTGGACATCTGCGTGAGGCTCTGTATTGCTCAAGACAAAAGGCTCGCAATGACCTTCAGGCTCAGCATGATACTACAGACTACAGGCTCCGTCACCGCATCTACGAGACTCAGCGCCAGAAGAATGAACTTCAATGGCAACGGCAGAAGGTTTTAAATACTGAATGGATAGTTTGATAAAAAGTTACTGAATATTTTGAATTGTTTTATCAATAAGTAAGGACACAACTGATAAATGGTCTGAGGAAGACTGTCACTCTGTGAAGGTGGTAATATGCCAAACAACTGATAGAAAGAAACTCATACAAATTTATATCCTCCAGTTTTTGTTTTTGCAGTTTTCATATTGTTCAAGTAGTACCATCTCATAGGTATCAACGAATTTGTAAATTATTTTCTTACACATGTATACCATCAAATCAATCATAAATAATACCATTCAAACCGGTTTACCCTTAATGCTGGACTTCATATTTCCATACAGAATGACTGCAATGTGGAAATAGCCTGTAATTATGATTCAAAACACACAATGGTTCACTACAGAGATCTTAAATTGGCAAAGTATATAAAAAATGTTGAATATGATGAATGAAAGAAACATGTTGGTAGGCAGAGGTAAAAACTGTCACTCCATGCTTATTTCCTACTGATTGTGATATGATTCTCCCCTGTTTGTCGGCTCTAGTACAGTGCATGTGAGGAAGTGGCATTTGCTTAAATTTTCACACTGTGGAAGTGAACTTGATGTAACATAAAAACACCTTTAATCCCTTTATTTTATTGTGGTTGCACTTTACTGAAACATATTCTGATATGATCTTACAGCAGACCCACAAACCATATAACAGAGGATACCAATATCCACTAATTTCACGTGTAGTTCAGAATATAAGAATGGATAAAAGCCTACTACACAGCAATCTCTGAAACTGGCCAAATGAATTGTATTTTAATAACTTATAATTCTCATATTTATTAAAACATTTAAAAACAATACTAATTTCAGCAAGATGTTATGTGTACAAGGAATAAGTTTAAATGATTCAGAAACTCAACATTTGGAATCACAGGGGCCTTTGTCATAATTAATTTTACAATGGACAATGACAGAAAACCTGCAGTTCTCAAGAACAAAAGATGAGGCATGCTGTCATCACTTATGTGTTCTTAAGACTCTGTACATGTTTGTCTAGAAAAGGCTTGTGATTAAAACTTCAACATATGTCTGCAGATGATGAATGAAATGGAGAAGCTCCTAAAAGAAGTGGCTGATCTGGAACAGGCTCTGGTGGATAAGACTAATCCAGCAAAACTGGCAGAGACTAGGCTAGAAAATCGCATGTTTCGGCCAGTGCCAGAGCTGGTTCAAGATGAAGTTCAGCTGGGGTTGACAGACGAGGTACTGCAGTTATCTCAGACTCGCCAGGATCTCATCAGAAAGATAGAAGATGGGAAGTTAGTATTAATTTCATGCAAATTTTTATTCCTACATTACTTTTTTCCTCTAATAACCTCAGTGTAATCTGAGTTAATGTAGCAACTCTCTATTTCCCCCAAGAAGTCACTCAGTTTGCATATCTGTACAGTTGATATAAGTAACTGTGGCAGTTTCAGAGCTTTTACTACTCCCCTCCACCCCAACAAAAATGGCATGAGGAACAATGCACCCAGGAAACAATGGATTGATATCTGTCCATAAACAATACCACCTTCACTTTCTGCCTTCAGGTGCTACACATGCAGAAGATCACCCTTAATAACCATCACTACCTCACTGAGTTTTGCTACAAAATAGTGTAATTTTTAACAATAAAGACAGGTAGGAGAAGCAATAAATGCACACAAAGCTTTGGTAAGGAAACCTTTTTAAAAGCAGCATTTGGAAGGCTGAGATACAGTGCAAACTTCTAATCAGTACTAGGATTCAAAAACAATGCCTGTTGATTTTGTTCAGTCTAGGTACTGACCCTTACAACTTCTAAAGACTGCACTCCTCCCTAGTTACTTTCTAAACTCACATTTATAATTTGACACTTTCAAGTTTATGACAAACTGTTCTGAACCAACAGAATGTGATGTCATATGTAAACTGAAACCCAAACTCAAACTCAAACTGTCCCACTTTTTCAAGATTTTATCTGTCTATTCACTGTGCAGTAAACTGACATATAAATAATGGTTTCACACAAATTTGTATATGTGTTTATGAAATGTCACTACTCATATACTACATGTCAAGTTCATATATTTTACAGGGTATTATTAAGCCAAAGTATTTCCTGAAATCAGCATGCTAATTCCTGTATTCCTACAACGATTCCACTAAAAGATGCACATTTTAAAAATAACCATTAGTGCAGGAAATGTAAAAAATATTAAAAAAAGGGAAGGGTCTACAGTGGCATGCTGTTCACCTGAGTTTCACAAAAGTTGTTAATTAGCATCTCTCATGTTGATTGTCTGCTGTTGACTTGAGACAAACAAATGGATGAACTGAGAAGCAGAAAGTTAAATACAGGTGGTTCAAAAACAGGAAAAATTATGTAGGAATAGTAGTATCTTCCCATTACATATCAGATTTGATCAACCGTGTGCTCTCTTCCACACAGGGAAACATACAATGCTCTTGAGGCACATCTGATTTGCCTCAACCAACAACTCGCAAACAAACAACATACGTTGATGACAGACCTGCGTTGTCTGGATATTAGAGACGCATTAAAGAGAGGAAACATGGCTCCACCTGATACACAGACTGAATGCAACATCCAACTCACCAAAATGGAGGACGAAGTATCAAAGCCATAAACACACACCTGTATGAGTATTTTGCAATAAAATTGTCTCTTTTTCTCTCATTATACTGAAATGTCTTGTGGGATTATTATTATTACTATTATTTCCGGTAAATTGGTTTGTGTGCAATCACATTTTAACAAGAAAACTGCAAACTGGACGGACATGACTTATAATTTATTGTGTTTCAAAAGAAAGTATTAACACGTCCTGTACCTCAGTTACTGTACTAAAGTAGTCTATATTTGTCCTAAATTTGAAACACATTGGAGATCAGGCACTGACTGACTGATTGGTATCAACAATGGCAAAGCACTATTATGAACTCATGTGGGCTGTGCGGAGCTATAAAGAATTTCCTGGTTGGTTCCTGCCATTTGAGGAAACTCCAGTCTGCTGAACAGTCCTCCACTGCATTCAAGTTTGCTGTTTTATTGTGATTGAATATAGCCTAAAAATTACACACTGTCACTAATATACTGCCTGACCTGCTTAATTACACCTAAGTACTAATGTTTTTGTTTCACTTGTTTGATGTACAAAAGAAACAAGCTTACTAGTCTTATTAGTGCACACCTTATAGGTCTGTTCACTGTACAAGTGGAATTTTCTTACTATTCATTTCAAACTATACTGTCACTTCAGCTTACCAAAAGACTAAGGATTTATATACATGAACAAAGGCACAATTACATGAACAAACTAAGAACAGATGACTTCAGGAACTGTTTTCCACCACTCAGCCCTGAGTATTCTGTCTTCCTCTCTCCCGTCTAAGCCAGTGGTTGGGAACCTTTCTCATTACTGTGGGCTGAACTGACTGTTCATATTTTTGTTGAGGGCTGCAGCAAAAATTAATGCTGGATAGTAAACGAAACTGTGTTCCATTAACTTGCAAAGTATAGCCACAATTCATTCAAAAACAGGTCACAGCCATATTTCATCATACTATTGAGTTAATAGCAATGCTTCAATGAGCTTCTATCCCTAACACACTAAGTGTTAGAAACCATGTTTCACTTCATGAAGGAACCTTACAAAATGACATGCCAAATGCATTTAAAATGTAGTGTTATAATATAAATATTTTCATTACTTTTGAGAACTTTTATAAAGCCTCTTTTAAAGATTACATTCATAATGTAACTTTATTACTACGTTTTTAAAAGCATATAGCTGAAAATGAAAAAAGTAACTTGATGCATACAAAAATACTTCAAAATCCCTATATTACATAAAAGCATGAATCCAACAAAAACAGATCTGGTTATTAGCTCACCACATTTTCAACACATGTTCACATTTTTGTCATTTCTGCAGAATAGTTTCTCCTAAAAGTCTGGGTATGCTGGGCTCAAAGTTTGCCATTGTAATCCTTCACTGATGGTGCATAAGCTCAAGTGTTAACTTGGAACGTGACCCCTTTTTCGTCAAATTCAGAAAACAGAACATCTCCTCACAAATATGTCTTAGAAACACTATTGTCATACCTGATGCAAATTTCCTGCCTTTCTGGAAAAACTCAGAGGCATGCCTTAACCCCTGGACTACAAAGCACTGAAATGGTGAGAGTTGAATCAGAGGTAACATGATAGACACAAAATTTTAATGTTAATTTTCTCCACAATTTCTGAATATGAGATCACTGTGATTGGTCATCTTGCCTTATGGCAGGAGTTTTTCATTGCCACAAAGTTTAAAAGGAATTGGTGATAACTCAATAATGCACTCCCCTTTTTAATGGGATTTGCCTGTTCAGGCAGCTTTTTACTGTTATTATGGTCTTCCTCTACCCTCATAACCTGCATTGGATTAAAATATTTAGGCCTGCCCTGAGTCTTTGTACTACACATTCATTCTGTCAGTTTGCCACTTTACATTGTCCAACGCCATGCCACCAGTCAACTGCTGATCAGTCAGCAGCTGTACAGGCTGTCGATATGGTGCACCATAATGTAACACTAGTTCAGACATCTAACTTTCAGACAATGCATGGTTACTCTTGTATGCCTGTAAGTGGCATAAATTAACAAAACTATGGGGGTGGGGGATTGTAATAAGGAGTTTAATAATTTGAATTAATTGCCTGATCTTCCTAAGGTGATTAATGCATAACATGGACATGATTTGTAGCATGTACAAAGAAACAATATCTGCATAAAAAATTACGGTAGAAAAGTGTCAAGAGAAGAGATCATCCAGAAGACTGGGTGGAGATGATACGATGATATTATGATACTTGCGCCTGTAAACTTTGAGTTACCTGTTCTGTAGTGGATAGGGATTCACATGGGCTCTCATAGCAATGTGTCAGCCAGTCACAGTCCTGTAACATTTACAAAAGTAATATTAACACACAGCAAGAATTCGGGTGAGATGCAGGGTCCTGCATACACTTGTTTCTAAAACTGACGGCAAGGTGCATAACTTCCATGTATGCAATATGACATAACATCATATCTTGTGATTACATAACCATTTACGGTTTAAGAAAATTTCCGATGAACAAACAAACACTCTCTAATACTATGAGACATCAGAAATGTGATGTAACCATAAACCACGGCGAACTATTATGTAGCACAAGCAGGTGTCAACCCCCGGCGGAGCGAAGGGAGATACATAGTTCTACAACATGATAACAGATGGCCATATGAGGCTATTAGCCAGCACAGACGTTTGACACTGCCCACTCTTCGGAGCAACTTGGATGATCCCTGGTTGGATCACGGGGAACGTACTCTTGAGGATGTGTAATTATTTCTCGTGTTTATGTTGTTAGAAGCAAGGTAAATATACGAAAAAAAAACCTGAGAAGAGCGTACACTTAATGTGAATTTGTAATACGAAGTATAATCCAAAACTGTCATTGAAAACGGATATTGCTTCACACGTATACCACCACGTGCTTGAAAGAAAACATTTTCAGACAGCCGCCTACACAGACGATATATCGTACGTCAATTATGGTCGGTGCATCCAACTGTGATCACAGTACCATCACGGATTACCTATAATGCGGCCGCCATATTAGTCACGTGATACACGTAGCATCTTACACGACCAATGCAATGATCCCACTGACATTTTGGTGACATGGTAAATTTGAAATAATTTATATACTTTTGTTTTCAGGCACGTTCGAAAAATTGCGAAAAGCCACTATTAGCTTCGTCCTGTCTGTCTGTCTGTCTGTCTGTTTGTTTGTCTTTCCGCATGAGGCAACTCGGCTCCCAGTGCACGGATTTTCATTAAATGTTATTTGAGGATTTTTCGAAAATCTGTCTAAAAATTCAAGTTTGATTAATATATGACAGGAATAACGAGTACGTTACATGAATACCTATCTACATTTATGATATATTGCAGAACTCTTCTTAGAATTTGAACAAAAAATCAAAACATACACTTTACCTTCAATAACGTATTTTCCAAAACCGTACTATTTATGAGTTATGCGGACAAATGTGGTACAGCCGGACAGGCCTCACATGACAATATAATGCGGGGTAGAAAAGATGCGACTTGCATGCCAGATAACTAAGGCTAGAATACAGACACACTGATAATATTTCATAATTCTTGTTTCAAAATTAATTACCTAAATCCGTCCGATCTCGTAAAATGTTTTACGGCAACTCTTATAACACGATAGGCAATTTATGTATAACGTAATATTGTGCAGCGTTCGCGTGACCATTCTAGCACTGGAAATACAAAAAAGCATTGCGTGTATGTTACTTGAGCTACACGTCGCTGACAACAATGCTTTTTTAGCGCCGGAAACAATAAAAGGCACTCAGGTCTTCGTGTAAAGTGCACGATGCTGCATGGAAACAAAAGAATTTTCGTTTGCTCATGGCCTTCTTTATACTAAAATTTGGCTATTGTTTCTCAGGGTTTAAACATTTTGGGTAAGATTTGGTACATTACATCTTTACTTTCCACCATTTATGGCTACGGTTTTGAGCAGCAGCACATTTATGCATTCGACACATGAAGGAACTCCATTATATTTCTGCAGTCGCCTAAACCCCAAGGAGTTCCAAGAAATTGTGCGGCCTTCTGCTATAGCAGAATGATGAACGGCTTACGTGACCATACATAAGGAGGCATATTAGATCGACTGAATACTTCTGTACTTCACTCCCAGCGATTGAACCTCGGTGTCCTCTAACCTCGTAATGCTTTACATTCTGGGTTATGCTTTGTGTATAAGGGTACCTAACTAAATACATGGTCATGTCTCGAGATCAGATTGCGGGAAAAAATCGCAACAAAAAGACAGATAAAAAATCCTTTGAAATGGTGGAAGAGTTCACATATTCGGGAACAACCCTAACGAATCGAAATTCCATTCATGAAAAAATTAAGAGCAGACAGAAGTCGGGAAATGCTTGCTATTAGTCGGTGCAGAATCTTTTGTCTTCCAGGTTGCTATCCAAAAACACAAAGATTAGGGTATACAGAACTGTAGTTTTACTTGTTGTTTTGAATGGGTGTGGAACTTGGTCTCTCACACTGAGGGAGGAACAAAGACTGAGGGTGTTCGAGAATTGGGTGCTGAGGAGAGTATTTGGGCCTAAGAGGGACGAGGAGACAGGGGAGTGGAGAAGACTACATAATGAGGAACTTAATGACCTGTACTCATCACCAAATATTATTCGGGTAATCAAATCGAGAAGAATGAGATGGGCGGGGCATGTAGCACGTATGGGGGAGGGGAGAGGCGCATACAGGATTTTGGTGGGGAGACCTGAGGGAAGGCGACCACTTGGGAGACCCAGGCATAGATGGGAGGATAATATTAAAATAGATCTTCAAGAAGTGGGATGGGGGCATGGACTGGATCGAACTGGCTAAGGATAGGGACAGGTGGCGGGCTGTTGTGAATGGGGTAATGAACCTCCGGGTTCCATAAAATGCGGGGAATTTCTTGACTAGCTGAGAATCTGTTAGCTTTTCAAGAAGGACTCTGCTCCATGGAGTTAGTTAGTTGGTTGGTTAGGTAGTTAGTTAGTTAGTAAGTATAAAGGTACCTACAAGGACAAGCAGAGGCGGATCTGTTTTTAATGTGGGTCCATACCACCATTTCAACTAATTTAATGCAGTAATACCAGTATGTAATTACAGGGACTGAAAACACCACCAAAACACTCAGGATGGCTGATGTCTCGGCCAAAATTCGGATCCGGCGTCCCCTGGGTGCAATTCAGGAGCCAAGCGTTGTGACTTGACCTAACGTACTCGATGCTTACACAATCATATCAATTTCGATGTACTTTTTTTTTTTCTTTGGCAAAAACAGGGAGTATACGTAAACACTTTACGTATGAAATTCCAGGAATAAGCCAAAGTTAAACAACATAGGGTGACAACTGCAAATACCCTATCTGTTGAACTAATCCATATGCAAGTCAAGTGGAGGAATTACGTTATCAAACTCACAATAGTATTGTAGCAGAGGGCGTAGTCTGCCGCTACCCAACGAATGTCAGTGCTGACTACGCAGGAGTCTGATGTGTGCCAGCTGCCAACCACGTACTATGTACGCATGGAAGACGGAATAAATCTCCTGGTGCCAGTGTTTTTTTACCTTAATGTTCTGAATTGCTTTGTACAGTACTGTATCATACATATAGGACTGATGCTGCGCACGACTGAAGGAGCCATCTTCATGTAAGCGGCACTTTAAGTTGCACGGTTCAATTCCGTGCCAGGTGCAAAAATTCTTCACTTCTCCAAATTATCCTGACCGGCCCCGTGCCCTTCCCAGCCTTCTAGTCAATGGGTACCAGGAGCGTCTAACCTGGGTACAGAGCAACTGCGGAGTGAAGCTGACGACTCGACTCTACGTAATGCTGGTGTTAAGAATGCGTGGAGCTATACTTCCACTCTCCCACATCAGGGGTGCACAAATTTTCTGAAAATTTAGAAGCCACCTCAAAATTCTAGGCACCAGAACGGTAAACTGGAGCAAGTTTAATATTGAGAACCCACAAGTATTAGGCGCCACAGGAAAAATTTTGGTTTCCATGGCGACCTGGCGCCCGGGAATTGTGCAACGCGGCCCTAAAAGACTTGAGGGCGTGAGGCCTAATTCAGTACAGAAAACCCCTACTTTTACTGTCACATATTTAGTGACCGCTGTCACATTTGGATAGGAAAAAAATTAGTTTAGGTTTTCTCGCGGAAGACCACGGGAATAACCTTCAAATAACTCTTCTCAATACGACATTTGAATTGGTTTCAGTAATGGAGGAACACATGAGAAACGCAGTGAAGATAAAAGGCACTTTCATTTTGTCAAGAAACCTTCTAAAATAGAATGTCCGCTGCGTGGTGATATCCTCGAGACGCGGAGACAATAGGCGGTATGAGTTTACACACGCAAGCGCCCGGAACCCTCGATTTGCACTGCCAACCCTCCGTCCTGACCCACAGGCCTGTATACTATATACTACTACGTGTCTACACAAACATTTTAAAAGAAACTTAATCAGGGTGGAAGTCGCCATTGTGACAGTCCTTCTGCATTAGCATGACCCATATTTCATTGCTGAAAATGAGCTTGTCAAAACTTAACGCAGTGCAAAATGTTAGAAAGTATAAGCATTTGCAACTTTGGTGATTTGTACCAACTAGTAAAGACATACTTACTAGCAAGCAGAAAAAGTAATTAAATGCGAAGTTGTTTACAAGTGCATGTAATGTAGCAGTTATTCAGAAAGTAAGTTTTTATTTGGATTGACGTTATCTTTCTGAAACAGTAAATGCATTCAAACACGAATCTTCCTGTACTTTAGACAGAGAAGCAAACCGCCTTGTAACAATATACCTACTGAGTGAGCTGATGTTATTTAATGAAGCTTGATGTAAACGTCAAGAGATTTTTCTCTTCTCAAACCTAAAGGAAACAGACCGCTTGAACTGCCAAGGAGTAGAATTAACGATAATACTACAGGCTATCTTAACCTTTTAAAGCCTAGCGGTAACTTTACATACGACCAGGTTTAACATTAAAAAATTCTACGTGGTGCCCACATTGCGTTTATGTATTTTGTACGGATCTCAGAACAAACAGCAACTTTTGCCTTATAAAACATTAAGAGACCGGTTTTTATAACCGAAGTGGAGAGTGTTTACAGCGCGGTACGCACTGAGTCCTTATATAAAACAGATACGCTTCGTCTTTAAAGGGTTTAAAGAAACAGGATGGAGTGTGGCTTGGATCCTTCTGGCCGAGGACAGGGACAAGTGATGGGCTCTAGCGAACATGAAAACAAACCTGCGACTTCAGTAACGTGTGGGATGTTAACTGAATTACACGTGGAACTTGATTTCTCAAGAATAACTACGTCACGTGTAATAAGTCAACTGCGGCAGCAAGCAAAAGTTCCAGACACCAAACTTCCCAACATTACTGTAGGCGAATATCGTTACTGTGACCCACAATCAAGATTTTAAATTCTTAGGCCCATTTAATAACGAATAATATGAAAGCGTTTGTTATGTGTGTCTTGCACATTAATAAACACAACCCGTACGCTTCGTGAAGAAATTGAAGTTTCTTATTACGTACCTAGAATAACATTTGCCCAAATTAAAATTACATTTTTTCTACCTGCCACATGTTGACTGTCTTATACGGATCTATGCACGTTTCCGTCAACACATGCTACGTGTAGGTTATGTTCTTCCAGTGAACACTGAGTACTGCCTATGTGACAAGAGCACAAGACCCGTCACTTTTTGTTCCATATGAAGGAGAAATCTAAAATATAGAAGTCGTATAGAAAATAATAACGGTATCAAATAAATGTCTCCAGAAGTGGCTGAGAATTTATGTGGGTAGACACAAACACAAGTGTAATTTCGTTTATACACTATAAATTTATCATGCTCTTCGTCGCAATTTCATTTGAATAAATCTACTCATTATTTACTAGTACTTTACCTCACATAACCGTTACGAATTTTACACTCCACTTCCAGTACAGACGATAATATCAAAATGAAAGTTAACTTGTTTCGAATATGGTTCAGCGTCTTGAATTTCACACTAGACGATAATAAAGGGTCCAGTTTCCTAAACGTCGTGTTTGAAGAAACTGACGATGCTCGATAATGCACAAAGTAACGGGCACGCTCAATGTACCGTACCTTCGTCACAGACATTTAGACTACGATAAGAACTGTTCATTCAGTTCCCAATATAACTAGTAGTACGCCACAAAGCATACAGTCTGTTACAAATACAGTTATTCAAGGCCAGAACTTTCACCACGTCAAATTACAGTCTGAAGAAACTGTACGTTATTAGAGGTATGTCAGCATGTTTCTGCTTTGCTAGGGTGAAATGTAGTTTCTTTGTTATTTGCCAACAGTATAATATTATCAAAAGAAAATTCTTTTCAGAGATACATTACCGCTCTAATTCGAAATACCGTTTAACTTATTTGCTTATGTTAGTGTTGCTCTCATACCATGACACTGCACGCTTCCTTTTATGAAACAAACAGAGATACTTCTAATAATGCGTCAAGACAGAATACGTTTAACACTTCAAGTTATCACCAGTTTTGTATTGCAGTACGCTGTGTACCTTACCTGCGTCAGAAACACATGGCAAGACTTAACGGCGTATATTTTTAATTAGCAGGTGTGGTGCAGCTTAGTAATTCTGTCAACCAGATCTCGACATCTGTTGACGTATCAGCATACGTTTCTCCATTACAGGACGCGACAAGACCAGAGAATGACGAATGACACTTCCATGCAGAATATAAACGTTATCACAATTATAATCACTTACTGAAATCCCGGTGATGACGCTATCGGTATCATCAACAGTCACACTCCCATTTATAGAGAAAACAGGTGCCGTAAAGCAATGAGCTATATAATGTAAATAAGAATTGTGCTGGTATATGGACAGGAAGGACGAAACGTTTGCATTAGAACGTAAACGTACGTAACTTTTGTGTACTCTTAAGACCGAGGCTCCGGCAGTTCTGTCCTGTGTCGTAGCATCAACCCGACTCAATTTTGATAACGTCTCAAAGTTAATTGCGAGCACGTGGCTGAAGCACGGCGCTAAAAGCCGGAAGGTCGCGGGTTCGATTCCCGATTATGTCATTGGAATTTTTCATTGACATAATCCTTCTGGCCGCACTATGGCCCTGGGGTAGACTCAGCTTCTAACGGAAATGAGTACCAGGAATATTTCCTGGGGGGGGGGGGATAAAGGCCGCCGGTGCGTACGGCTGACAACCCTACCACCTTCATGTGCCGACTGTCTTTGAGATCTGGGCGCGGCAACCTCCTGGAACCATAAGGGTTTGTCTAGGCCTGTAATTGGATAGGTTTACCTTACCTCGTATTTAATTAAATAAAATAGTGTAACTAAGGGGTAATGGCAACTTCGAAGAAAGAGTTTTTGGACTAGCACTTATGATGATATGCCAAGACGCTGGAGGAGGGAAGGTTGTGACACGCTGCGAGGTACTACCACGATATTCGCGAATTTATTAGTTTAGTAAGCTGCAGTTACCTTCATAGCTAAAGTTACAAACAAATTTTGCGGTTTATTTTGTTACATTCTAAAAATATTCTTGGAGTTAACTAGCAGACTACATTACAAATCGAAATCCTGCAGAAGATGATAATCCCATCGGCAGTTAACCAATTCCCCTCCTACTAAGAAAAACAGAAGTGGTATTAGATTCCGTATTCAAAACAGCCCGCCACTTTATCTCGAGTATGTTAACCTTTTAAAGCCTAGCGGTAACTTTACATACCATCAGGTTTAACACTAAAAAATTCTACGTGGTGCCCACATTGCGTTTATGTGTTTTGTACGGATCTCAGAACAAACAGCAACTTTTGCCTTACACAACATTAAGACAGTAGTTTTTATAACCGAGATGGAGAGTGTTTACTGCGCGGTACGCACTGAGTCCTTATATAGAACAGATAGGCTTCGTCTTTAAAGGGTTAATTTCGGTTCACACACTCACACAGTTTTCTTAACAAGTACAATTAAATGCGACGATAGTATCTTTCATTATTGGCTTGTGCACATTTTTATTGTAGAGTGAATCACTTATGAGAAATTTCAAGACTATTAGATTTGGTTATACAGGAAGTCTACTTTTATCAGTAATATCAGTTTGCACTGTAAGGAAACATAAGCTGTCTGATCCCGAATCACCCATCAACATTTGATCTTTCATACCGTGAAAATATCATTCATGTGCCTATAATCAGGGCCGGTTTAAGATATTTCTGGGACGAACAGACAAATTAACCTGAGGGCCTCACCTAAGCGTAGTCCTGAAATGGCGAGTGGGACAGAGCACACACACAGAATATACTGCTGATGTGTATTTATAGAGTTGCACACACAAGTGAATAGTTGCCCTACCTATAACTGTCAGCAAGCAAACCGTTCATGTTATATTCATTTCCGAAATTTCAGTATAAGTAAACTGACTCAGAGTAACAAACTACGCAACTCGGTCCATTTGGTGTGTCTGGAAGATCAGCAGACTTGACCAGAAGAAAAAAAAATTAACTCAATCCTACAAATACAGCCACTCCAGGGACATGAGATTAGGTACAAGAAGACAAATTTCACGTTTCGGTACTTCACAGGTTCCACATGCCCAAAGTTCATGTATGCCTAATTTCACATTCACTTTACCTTCTTTTTTCGTTTTGAAATTCTTTTGTATGTTCCAATTCATATTTCAGTGTGAAAGACCAATACATTTGCATATTTGTTAGGGCTCCTCGGACGATGAGTCCCTCGATCTCGTTACCTCTAACTTACCTAGGACAATAAATAATATCTAACTTACATAGGACAATAAATAATATCTAACTTACATAGGACAATAAATAATATCTAACTTACATAGGACAATAAATAATATCTAACTTACATAGGACAATAAATAATATCTAACTTACATAGGACAATAAATAATATCTAACTAACATAGGAAAATAAATAATATCTAACTTACCTAGGACAATAAATAATACACAGAAATGAAAGTGAACACACGTCCATGCAGGGAAGTGTTCAGAAACCGCATTTCAGATCTTGGACATGCCAAAGACAACTGTATGGCAAGTGAAATCGGATTTATCGACAAGAAGTCCTCTCGTTCCCTTGGTGTAAGACTGCAAAACGGAATTACGAATGAACAGCTGAGTGGATCTTGACATCAAAAAGACATGTGAAACAAATAAAGTCCAAGCTTTTAAAACTCAAATGACATAAGCTTACATAAAATTATATGGCCGGTGGGTTGGGAATTTTGGCAGAATGTTCTACTGCCTAGGATTGTTGCTGGTACATCAGCAACGAGATCGAAATACACTGGAACCAGTCCCGACTTTGTTTCGACCAGTAACGAAACTGCTGAACGAATACCGTAGGAACGTTCGAAGTGTGATAACCTCGACGGAAAAAGGGATGGACTGAGGCGAAACCTGTAAGAAGGCAACGTCGGTTACTTTTAGGACGAACTTCGTGTATTTCTGCAGTGACATGTGCACTCATCCATCACTCATGATGAAGTGCCTAGTCTCTTTACCGAGTGCTATCAGCTTTTGGCCGACTTCCATATTAAGTTTCAGGCCTATCCATTATATTCTGACAGCCTCATAACCTGGAACGATCCAATTTCTCACCTTAATTTAAAAAGCTCCGCGAACCTCTTTTCGAAAGCTTCGTCTACATGCATTAAGCCACTCTGGGTTTGTTGTACAGGTTACCATGAAATTTAATATTTATTGTTCTCAGTTAAAAGTTTGGCAAAACTCGTAATTTTTGGTTATAATCTTCACAAAAATTATTATTATGGATAAATAAGAGATGATGAGATAAAGGGATTATTTGGTACCCATGTGGAAGATAAAAAATTTGGGAAGAGAACTTGAAAACGGAAGAGACCACTTAAACGTAGGTGTCGATGGGAAGATAATATTAAAATTTATTATTATAAGGACACAGGGTCTGAGGGGTCTAAGGGATTTATGTGACAGAGGACTGAGACCAGCAGCAGGCTCTGGTAAACATGACACTTAACCTTGGAATGCAATAAAAACCTTCCAATTTCTTTACCAGCTGAACAAACACTAGCTAAGAAATATTCAGCTTTATGGAGCTAATTAATTACGTCATTGCACAGTTTTAGTCATTAAGACTGTGAATAGTGTAAGGCAATATAAGATCAGAATGTTCCAGTGCACAGGTCGGTGCTGATACGCAAATATACTTAATGGATAGCCAAGCATTTTGAGAATTACGCACATATTGAGTGACGAATCAGCCTGCATGATAAGAACACTAAATTCACTTTAACCACTACTGACTGTCTTTAGTAGTCAACACATCTGTTGTTCTGCATTATAAAAGAAGATAGCCTTGAACTTGGTTTGATTAACCTTGGTAAAAAAAATGTCATAAGAGTTTACATAAGAAATATGGTACTACGCCCGTATCAATTTCAACTGCAATCGTAGTAGAGTCCAGCGTATCTGCGACGACAGCCAGACTAAAGCTGACGATATAAAGCCGGCCACTCACCGTTTCGCATCTGACAGTTCCTTCTCCGGCAGCTTCCAAGCAGTATCAGCGGCGACACCAGGTAATATACGGAACACAATGCTTACGTAACTATTGTTACTTCTTTACCTGTTTTGATTTTTTGAGTGAATGTAAGAATTCATTACAATGTCAGTGTTATAAATGACTTCCAGATTTAATATCCATTATCTTACTGACTTTTAGAAGTCTAAGCTCGCGTGCGACGGCCGTGACTCCAGCTCCGTCACACTTTACATATATTTGCCGGGGCTCTTTAACACTGGAACTCATCACCTGCTGTAGGGAGCTCTCGCAGGCTGCTATTTAATGCATATCGAGAGTACTTTCCCCGGGATAAAGCTGATGAGGCGTAAAACTGACCACGCAAGGGTATCTAGTGCCGAGGTTAAGAATGGGTGGAGCTATACCTCCGCTCTCCCATATAACTTCATTGCGCGAACAGTAATAAATTAGCCTTTTACCTTATCATACGAGATTCGAAGCACACACAATTCTGCATGATCACTGGACTCTGCTTCAAGGTACCGTCAAATGCAATAAGCTGTCACCAGCTGGTTCAGTGATAGAAACTTGCTACAGGGGTCCAACACAACAGGATCATTCTCTCCCATTTCAGCCTAAAACAGACCCAGTATTTGAAACGCTGTGGTTTAATACGTAGTACACGGAAGAGGATGGTATGTCCGAAGCGCCATTCAGGACAACAGCCAGCTGTAGTTCCTTTTAGATGTGTTTATGAAGCACCCTGACAAATGTATACATCGCAGCATATGAAATGGATTTCCCATTCATTATGTACGGTCCATGAAGGGTAGTCTTGCAACAGCCTCTTTACTGTCCAAGTAAGGATAAAGTTTACATCAGAACACGCCAAGAAGGCCCAGAGGGAGAGTAGATATACATACACCTCTACTGTTCCTGTAACCTCGGCGCTAGATGGGGTGGGTGGTCAACGCCAGGCTCCGGCGGCTTTACCTCCGGGAAAGGTCCCGTACCCATTGTATAGAAGGCCGGGTGGGGCCCTGGGCCGTGGAAAATCTCACCCCCAACCGGCATTTGATCCCCCGACTGTCCAGCCTGAATCCAGTCGCTATGACATTCAGAGTTTGTTCTCAGATGCGTTTATCATTTAAACTTATCACCGTGTTTCAGGAAAGTGAAGCATGTCCATCAAGGGAAAGACAGCTCTAGTGACCGGTGCAGCTATGGGTATTGGTCTGGAATACGTGAAGGCGCTCCTAAAGAACGGGGTGCAGGTGAGTTACATAGGTTCATACACGCACTTATGTAAGGCAAATGGTTTAGGCACGTCTTCACGCAAATGACCTTTTGAGGTGAAGAGGGTATTTTGTTAACAAACAAGGTTGCTACTTATTATCGAAGTATATTTTCCGAAGACTTGATATTGTAACTGAGGTTTTACATGGCTCCTCTCTTCTCCTCCGGAAAATTCTAATAAATTGCTTTAACATGAGCCACGACATTTTTCTTCCACATCATTTCGTATTTACGCATAGAGAGTAGATAGGCCTAGTTGCATTCAAGATATTGGCTGTAAAATGTGAAGAAAATAGGCCGTGTGACATACGGAAGTTTAATACTACACCGAATCAACAAATTCTGGACTGGATTGATGGGGCCTACGGTCGGGTTCTGTGAATATGGTAATAACATGGAATTTTTTGAATACCTGAAAGACAATTAGCTTCCCAAGAAAATGAAGTTAGGCCAAATTAAAGAAGTAACGGCGGACTCTTAAACATCGGTCCCCGAAGCAGGCAAATTTCGTGGCATTGAGGAGACATTTATTCTCTCATCTGCTATTATGGACACTTCCGTCATCACACCTGGTTGGCAAGATTGCTACAAGTGAGATATAGCTTCATAATTATAGCCCGTTTCTTAATTTTCCTTAACATTTATTTTAATGAGGAAATAAAACTGTTTACACCAGTACTGTAAAACTGCTACATCAAGCATTTAGCAAGCACAGTAGGCCTACAGAAAAGGTTAGCGTGCTGACGAAGTGGACATTTTACATCTCTGATTCATTTCCATTACACTGGATTACAAAACGTTTTGACAATGCTGTTCAATCGTTCTCTGTGTTCTCTATATTCCAATTTTGTGTTCTTCAGCACCAATTGTAATTTAAAAATTTGATGTTTTTGGTCTGCTCAGAAACTATGTAAGCATTTTTCGAAAAAAAAAAAGAATAAAATCATCCCGGTATACTCAGGTCATATCTGTCCGTTCGTCCAAAAGTTTGAAAGATGTACACAGCTTTGTTTCAGTGGTGCCTCAGAGACTTACAATTAGACGTACTACTTTGATTTATTTTTCTTTATTCTCTCGCTCTTTCGAGCGCCTACAGAATAATCCGCATACAAGTGCTGTAGTATACATATGTGACTAGAAGCTCTATGTACTGGAAAGCAATACAATAATGGTGCACAAATTCGGGCTCCAAGTCACCATGGCGACCACATTTTGTACGGCAGCGCCTAGCGTTTGTGGTTCCTCCGTATGGAACCTGATTGTGGTCGCAATCCTGGCGGCTAGTATTTTGGAAATAATGTGAACCAATGCAAAACAATATTGGCAGGAATAATACATAACGATTAACTAACTAACTAACTAACTAAGTAAGTAACTAACAACTAACTAACTAACTAACTAACTAACTAACTAACTAACTAAGTGGAATGGAATCTTTCTCCGAAAGCTCGCACTTCTTCGGCTAGTGAAGAAATTCCCCGCACATTGTTTAACCCGATAAAGTTTATTGCTGTTTTTAAAACAGCCCGCCACTTGTCCTTGTCCTCAGCTAGATCAATGCAGCCGACGCAAGCTCATCCTATTTAATATTATACTACAATCTCAGCCTATGTCCTCCAAGTCGCCTCTTTCCTTCCAGTTCTTCCTACCAACACCTTTTACACACTGCCGTTCTCTCCCATACGTGTCACATGCCCTGCCCACTCGATGCTCCACGATTTTGTCACTGCAATAATATTTGGTGAGGAGTACAAACCATAAAGCTCGTAATTATGGAGTTCTATTTAGCAGCTTATCCCCTTACATATGAATCGCTAATTGATTATAGAACATTCAGACCACTGATTCGTTTAATCACTAGTTGTAAGATTTCACTACATTCTACTGTACATTGATATGGAAGGATTTGATAAAAAGCAAGTTTCAGAAGTTCTTCCGGGAACTTGTTACAGAATGTGGCTGTCTGTGATGTGGATCTTCGGAAGGGGGAGAATGCTGTCAGGGAGCTTCAGGCTGAGTACGGCGCGGACCGCGTCATTTTCATCAAGACCGACGTCACTAATGTAGCTGAACTGGAAGGTAATGTTGAATCGATCTGAATGCGGGGAGCCTTTATAATCTCGGGCTTGTCAAAAGTTTGAACATAACGGCTTATTTTGCAGGACTTTGCTACGCTGGATCCGTTTGTCAGAGCTCTGTGACTTCAGACCTGCTTGCCAGAGCTTTGCGACTAAGGGCACGTTTTTGCCAGACTTCTGTGATGACACAGTACCTATTTGTCAAAACCCTGAGACACAGGGTCCATTATTGTCGGAACTTTGCGACTAAGGGCACGTTTTTGCCAGACTTCTGTGATGACACAGTACCTATTTGTCAAAACCCTGAGACACAGGGTCCATTATTGTCGGAACTTTGCGACGCAGGACATGTTTATCAGGGCTATGTAACACAAGATCCGCTTGTCAGACGTTTGTGCTTAAGTACACGTTCTTTCCAGAATTGTGCGACAAAGACCCATTTTTACCTGGACTTTCCGACACAGGACCTGCTTGTCATAATTTTGTGACTAAGAGTGCCTTTTTCAGTACTTTGCAGCACAGGTCCTACTTGTAAAAAAAATTGCGATAACGACCCATTTTTGTCATAGATGTGCGACACAGGAGGTGTCTGTGTAATTAATTTTTGAAATGAAGGACGTATCTTCGATTAAGTTGTTATTTTCACCAATTTTGTGATGGAGAGGCTTACAAGAGTATTGACACACCATAACAGTTTTTGTAACCATTTAAAGGTAGCCTTAGAGCTGCAAATGTTTCTCAAACAGTTCAACATACTTCGGTAAAAAAAAAAAAATGTTATAAAGGCTACAAATACATACACTTCCACGGTTGGCCAAAGTACACTTTCCGAAAGTCTGGGCACGCTAACCTACACACACTTGCAATGTCATACTCAGGAAACGTTTGTTTACTGCACTACCTCCATACCTGCAACAGTACCGTTGGCTAATCCAGTTTCTGTGGGTTCAAGTATACCAAACGCATCAGGAACTGAATAATGTAAACTGGGACAAAGAAGGTGCGGTATGAATTGTACGTCTTAGCTAAGCGGTAGAAAGGGAAAATACAGGACAAAGTTTAAAGAAGAAAACTGGCCTAAGAAAAGTCGATATTTCACAAATACAAAGTGATAATGGTAGCTACAAAAACACAACGATAGGTAACCTATAAAAAGGGATGGATACAGGAAATCAGGCTATGAGCGTTACTAATTTTAAAATGACCACACACAAATTTATTCCCCTTAGTCGGGATCTCAGAAAAGCCTAAAAGAGCTACGGCCGAAACGGAAGTTTGGAACTGAAGGAAAAATACGGTTATGACAGGGGTGCACAAAATTTTCAAAAATTATGTCCACCTCAAAATTCTGCGAGCAAGAAAGGTGACAAAGCAGTTTCCATATTAAGAACGCATAAATATTAGACGCTACAGTACAAAATCTAGTGGTCCGGGATTTGTGCATCCCTTGCTTATAGGATCTCATCTGTTCGCGTGTCGTTGTACCATGCAATGTATGTTGCATTAGACAGCTAACGATTCTTAATCAGTCATGTAAACACGTCACGTGACTGAAGACGACACCACTTTCCTACTTACGTTCGTTTACAACTCATAATATAAAAACGGCACCTTGCCAACGTACGAGACGGAGCCACATTACATCTATTTAATTAGTGACATGTACAGCAAACACAGCCAACTTAAGCACAGCGTTGCTCTTTATTTAACAAACAAACAGTAACACTGTTCATAAGTTCGCTCTGTTTGCTGAATTAATCGTATGCACGGAAATGAATAACATAAAATTAGTGGCATGTAATTTTATGCGGCAAAGTTCTTGAGGCTTGAAAGCTTATCTTTCCTCTTTCTAAATGTGAAGTTACAGTACTGTGGTTACATAAAAGACACATAGCTGCAATTAACTTTCAATTTGTTGAGATTAAAAGGAAATGTGAAATATGGGGTAGAAAATTATAAATTATAGAAAATTATAAATATGTACATACATTTTGTATAAAACTTCAGTATATGCAGACACTTGAAAGGTGAAGAAGTACCCGCTACAGCCCATACCAGCCCTCTTAATCACCTAGGAGAAATGCAGCCAAGGCATATGTATTCCTCCAGAATGTCATTTTATATTTGTTACAGGAGCATTCAAGAAAACACACACAACGTTTAAGGCTTTGGACATTGTGATTAACAACGCTGGTGTTATGGACGACGGGCGATGGGAAATTGAAATTGCAATCAACTTGGTAAGCAGACAATATTGAAAATATGAAACACTATTTCTGGGCGCAACTAATACCCCTTCTTTAGGATTCTATTCTTCTGGGATCTTGTGCTGTGTACTGCGTAATGTAATACATCTCGACGTTTCGAAGAAACGTAGCGCCTTCATTTTTAGCGTTTCGTAAGCCCCGAGGACCTTCCAGAACCTTCTAAACACAGGGTTTCCTCCGAAGGTTGGTTTATTTTAAATCAAACTTTACACAACGTAAATTCCCACAAGTGTAGAAACCTCAACCTGACCGTCCTTTATCTGGCAATTGATCGTACAGTCCTTCCCGGCAAAGAGGCCGCTGGTCTTGATGCCATAGAAGCCGTCTTTGCTAAAGATGGATACAGCTCTGGGCACTTACATTCTGGCCTTCCTTCCTCCCGCTAGTTTACCACCGGGAACATTTGAATGGATCTATATACATGTTAATAAACTGCAAGTTCTATTTAGCTGTGACAAGCAGTAGGCGCCATTACAAAGTGTGATGTTTGGTTATTGCAGAATGCTGTTGTCAGATGCACCTTACTGGGACTCCAGTACATGGGTAAAGACAAAGGGGGCAAGGGTGGTGTAGTGGTCAACATCGCCTCGATTGCGGGCCTGGCACCGCTCGCAGGCACACCTGTTTATGTTGCCACGAAGCATGCGGTCATCGGCCTTAGTCGTTCCTTCGGAGTAAGTAGAGCTCTAGCAATGTGGGTAAGTCATACTGGATTAGAGCCCCTTCTGGGTGCTTGTAGCATCTCGAGCGTTTAAAATATTAAGAGCAGGTATGCCATCTGTAATGGTCAAATGAAATACAGTCCTTAAATACCCATTCTGCACCCCTTGATTTCATATTTATATGGATGTGAAATTAGAATTTGCAGTTTAAAAGTAGAACTGAGATTAGAGTGTCAGGAGTCTGCGGAAAATATTTTAACCTAGGAAGAGGTAACATGAGAATGCAGAAAATTACATAAAAAAGAATTTTTTATGATTTGCGTTATCCAGTAAAACTGAAATAGTTTGGTAGGACATGTAGCAAGCATGTCGACGACGAAAGCATGAGAACTTTTAGCCGGCAAGTATGAAGAAGAGAATGTTTTGGGAATCCTAGTAACAGATGGAAAGACAACAGCAAGGGTATCTGAAAGAAACTGTGTGTTATTCATCTGGGTCAGGACATTCAGGCATAACTCTTGTGGACACCATAAAAAGCAGGTAATTTCCGTTCCAAAGCATTTAATTTAGAGGTCCTGTGTCCTTAACACTGAGAGGAAACTTTCTACAGGCGCACCTCATACTACCGGCAGCTTCTCTGACAGTAGGCCTAATGTACAGTGGGCAAACCTGTCACAGCTCTTACAAGCGCGTTAGACTAAGAACCGTGCTGATTACAAATCTTAGAAACCGAAGCAAAAAAGAAAGTAATGAGACAAGTACACCGGTCGATATAATGTCTTGAAAGATATTTTAAAAAACACTTAAAAGTTACATATAACACTTGTAATCATTGCCCCTTTCCTGGCTCTACTTGAAGGTGTCGCCTAACAGAGCTTACTTGATGCAGTCCAGGAATAAAAAAGGTTACATTAATAGGCACGGGGGAATAACGAAAACTGAAAAAATAACTGACCGTACCCTTTAATAAATTTTATATTTCTTGATTTCTAGGATGCTGTATATAACATTAAGGCGTCACTTTATAAGATTACTGACTGAGCGCGCACGTCCCAACACAGGATAAACGTAAAAATCCAAAAGAAAGTTTTTGTGCGGAACTAGACGTGGTATACCTGTAAGTCCCAAAGAAACACATTAAAACTTTGTTAGGGAATTTCATCGCAGAATGAAGGAAAGAAAATATCTTCAAACCTTCATGAAATAGCAGGCTGACGATATGGAAGTTAAAGAACAGCATCATGTTCATACCCGAAGAAAGTTTGCAGCGTTGACAAACATGGATTTTAATGGCGGCTTTAAAATTGTGTGCGAAAATATTACAGAAAATAAATAAACAATAGTTTAAGACAGCCTGGGTTGTTACGTGTTGAAAATCGTCATTAAGGAAGAATGTTAAGAACTGCTATGTCACCGTTTCAGTTGCCATATCACTTCGACAGAACCGGAGTCAGGGTGCTGGCCATGTGCCCTGGAGTGACTGACACATCCCTCATTTCCGAGGCCCACCATCGCCAGTTGCGGCAAGACTGGGGCGACGAAGCTGGGAGAGAGCTTGATGAACTTCCAATGCAAAAGTGAGTACACTTCATGCGCAGTGGACTTTCTTACAGGATTCCTAAAAACACCACTTTCCATGATACTGTGGCTGTAAACTTCTAGAGTTTTGCTAGTTTGCAGGAAACGACTTCTGATTTCTTCGTGTTAGTTTATTTAGGAACGCTGTTCCAACTGCGTAAGGTAGACTTCATATGGTCGAACGAGGTGGAAAAGTGTGTGAAGAACTGTGAGTGGGTAACATGTGTTGAACTAGGTGGTCACGACACAATTTAATGCACTATCCTGGCCTTCGATTGATGGCCTGCGAAAAGCCACTTGAGATAGCAATATGAATGGGTGGTAGTTTAATCGAAGTTTTGAAAGCGTATCTCCCGGGTACGAATCTATAGACAGACAACTGGATGAGACATCTCTGTTTTCAGGATAAAACCTGGTCTTCAGCACAGACTATAGGCTAGTCACATTTAAGCACATGAATTATGAATTGTTTTGTTTGTAGGCCTGAGAGTGTAGCCAAAGGAATGATGCATCTGATCGAGAAGGGTAGCAGTGGTTCGATCTGGGTAGCAGAAGGTGGAGAGCCAGTGTACGAAATTCATATCCCCGACAGACAAACTTTGAGGGTGGAATAAAAGCCGGCACATCGATATCAAACTCTAAAACCAAACACTAAATCATTTCTTCTGAGATCATTATACATGCTTAATATAACTGTAAAGAAAACAGAATAGTACGAGTAGAGTGTAACCGCCTCTATTGTCATGAAGAACAGGACATCAAGTTGCCTGCCAAGTTATTTCCATGAACACATGCTTTTCACTGTTTCTCTTAAGATGATATGAAAATAATTTCGTAATGATTATTAGCACTCACTTGTACGACATTTATGATAAACTATGGCATAGTATATGTATTGTGTAAACATGTTCAAGAATAAACTTGACGCATTTTGATGTTAAGTGCAGGTTGCAAATCTGAGAAGAAGATTTAATCACTTGTACTTGGTGATGGCGCTTCAGACTGAATTGCAGATATACGGTAGTGCTTACGCTCGTAACGTGTACTGTGTTACCAAATATAATTTTTCTGATTTACAGTGGAGTTTATAATCTCTTATCAAATATTCGTGAATTAATGCTGTATGTTTTACCTAGATTTGGTATAAAAATAATGCACATTTCGCAATCTTATAACCATGTGCAATGAACGAAATGAGAAATAAATAATTACAAGGAAAGAGGCGTGTAAAAGTTTCTACTCTGGCTGATATATTCCTATTAAATTTCCAAAACCGAAGCAACACAACACGGAAATAAAAATTCTTCGGCGTGCAATAGCTCGACCAGAGATAAAGACCTATAACTATGGCACGTTACACAATTGAGTATGACTGTGGTTTCCAGTTGGACTTCATAAATTTTCGGAACACAAAACAACATTCAAGCATCACTTCATATTGGAGAGGTTTATCAGAAACTAATGCTGATTATGAACTTTATCTAATGAACCTAACAGAGATTCATCTAATGGACATAACAGGGTAAGTCCTTCGCCCTTTACTGAGGACAGGGAGAGACGCAGTCGCCGAAAAATAACAGCTTTAGAATGTTGTATTTTAATTGGAAAATGGGTGAGGTCCAGTTGGAGTGTAATGTTAGTAAATCATACTCATGTGTTTGAAGGAGTGAAAAGCATTTTTTATTCAGTTAAAAAAGCACAACGGTGTACAGCATACCGAGACAGTAATACTGACATTTTAATGGAGACAGCTGATAGCGGCTACTAGGCATTCCACTGAGACTGTAATACTGACATTTTAATGGAGACAACTGGTAGCGGCTACTGGGCATTCCACTGAATGCCCTAGTGCAATGGAAGAAGTTCCCTTTGCCTTCGAGTAGGCAAGTGAGCAAGCAACTTTGTCGCAAGAGCAAAGTTTGGTGGCCAGTTGAAGGCAAGATTGCGAGCTGAAGTAACAAGTGTCCCCCTGTGACTCGGTACTTGCTTTGTTTCTCTGCCAGTTGCTGTGTGGGGGAAAGGTTAGAGCTGTATTTTCAAATAACAAAATATCCGAGTGGAACAGTGAAAATATTAGTGAATGCACTGTCGGGCATAGATCAAGTCCAGCCTGCCTGAAGAAGCCGACAATGGCACTGTGGTGTCTTGGCCAAGCTTACGTTTCAATGACCAGTATTCTTCTTTCCCAGCCCTACCCGACACGGGGCGAAGATGGACCCTTCTAAACTTGACTCGGGGGTAGCGACTTTGGCAGAAGAGGTTCCCCTAATTCCAGGAGAACCTATCGTGCTTCGCTAGACTGCCACCCCCGCAATTTTTCCCCGTGAAACACCGCGACGCGACTGCAGACGTGCATGGTGATTCACTATTCCTAGCCTATCTTCACGTGTTTTCGGAGGGCCTGGGGCAGTGGGTGGATGGAACGTTGTGTCATTACTATCCAAAATAATGACCACTCTTCTTGATAAGGGATCGGCCCCTCGCAGAGACCTCTACCTGGCAACACATAACACAAGAGACAGACATCCATGACACCGGCGGGATTCGAACTCGCCATCACAGCACGCGAGCGGCCGCAGATCTACGCCTTAGACAGCGTGGATATTATCATAAATGCACACAGCTCTTCCTGTAAAATACAGGCTATTCTTGTCAGATTTCAATGACGAATTTTCGGGACAGATTTTAGAAAAATCTTGAAATATCAAATCTCATGTAAATCCGTCCAGCGGGAGCCGAGCTGTTCCATATGGACGGACGGACGGACGGACGGACGGACGGACGGACGGACGGACGGACGGACGGACGGACGGACGGACGGACGGACAGACAGACAGCCGGGCGGAGAGATGGACATGACGGAGCTAACAGCCGCTTTCGCAATTTTGCGAACGCGTCTAAAAACTGAGAAACTACACAACGACATGTCTGTCATTGCGATCTGTTTAGCCAAACTGTATTTCCGAATAAGAACATGAGCAAACGAACGTTCCTTTGTTTCAGTGCAGCATCGGGCACTTTACATGAAGACCTACGTACGTGTTATTATTGTCAGTGACATAAATTTGCCACAAAAGCATTTATGCAACACTCAATATTTTTATATAGTTGACAGTGACGTGCAGATCAAGAACACACAAAGAATGCATTGTTGTTTCCACTGAAACAGTGTTTACGCAAAAGCGCCACAATGTTACTTCATACAACACTGCCTAACTTGTTATTGAGAGCATACATATGTACTCGAATAGAGGAAACGAAGCGAGGGCAGCCCGCAATTTGTTGCGGAACACGTAAGGACAGGAGGATGAATTCTTTCACAGCTTCACACGAGCGTGGAACCACATTAACCCTTTAAAGACGAAGCGTATCTATTTTATATAAGGCCGCAGTGCGTACCGCGCTGTAAACACTCCCCACTTCGGTTATAAAAACCAATCTCTTAATGTTTTATAAGGCAAAAGTTGCTGTTTGTTCTGAGATCCGTACAAAACACATAAACGCAATGTGGGCACCACGTAGAATTTTTTAATGTTAAACCTGGCGGTACGTAAAGTTACCGCTAGGCTTTAAAAGGTTAAGACAGCAGACACGACTGGATTAGAATGATGACGTAAAGCACCTTTAGGTTCCGCAAAGTAAGGCATTATTGCACTCGTAGTATGGACATTGTCTTCAGGCTTGGTAAAACAGTGGGACTTGGGGATAATTTGAAGCCCAACGTTGTACGATGACAGTCCAGGTGGATAAGCAAAGGGCTAGGAGCAGAAAGATGCATTTAGGGATTCAGTCCTTTCAAGGGTTAGTTTTTGAACGAAAATCAAACTACAGAAATTTATTGCATCTAATAAAAAAATGGTGTTTTACATAACCTTTATGAATTTAACCCGTTAATTACTATATTAAACATAACCTAATATGCTAAAACCGATGTTTAGTAACGGGTATTAGAGACTGTGCTAACGTTTGTTTTTAATGTACTTCATATATAAACAATTGCATGCAACTTCAGTCTTAAAAACAACCCCAGACTGGCGCTACCTAAAGTGCAGCTTGTAGGAAACGGGTGGTTTCCCCTAACTTCCTTCCTCCTGTCAAGGAATGTTAAGACTGTTTGTTACGAAAGTACCGTTCCTGGGTTCGAATCTCGGGTCAGCCATCCTAAGATGGACGAATACAAACTGGTGTGTTTGTACAGTTTTATAGTTAGTTCAGGAAAGAGTAACAGGTACAGTTACGTATTGCTCATTACGAGGTACTTTACTCAATTGTAAATTAGGGAATGTTTGGATAAATGATCATTCGTGATCAAGAGTTCCACAAAGACAGCGTAGATGTTTAAAACACCTGGCCACCAGTCGGTCACTTATTCACAGCGGACAATCTAAGCCTAGGCACAAATAACCTGTTTGCTCCCAGAAATTCTAAACCACACCAGATGCCAAAAATGCTAGGGGAATTGAGTCACTTAATGTCAACCACAGATAATGAAATTGAAACAGGCTGATTCCCGTAGGAATACAGCAAGTGGTGGAAATCCTTTGCGCCAAAAAGAATTCCTGTATGATTTCAACATTTGAATATAATTAAGGAAAACGTGTTTTTCAGTACAAATATATTTGCGGCTTGCAACACACTTGACTTGTCTTTTGATCTTCCAGTGTGACAGGAAACGGTCGGCCCCCAATTTAAAACAATTATATTTCAGAACAGTGACACAGAAAACTTATGCACGGTATCTGTATGACTGCGACACGTTAACAACAGACAGCACACAAGCTATCTCATACGTTGCTACTGATAACATTAAGTACTTAGTATTCTGAATGAACGCAAAATTAATACGATATGTCACAGGGTTGTCTGATAACTTTATAAAGGAAAGGCGACAGCTGGGAGATAGGATTCTGACGTCGTCTTGACGCCATCCTCAACATACTCCCCAAGACAAGACTAACCTTTAACCTAAGCTATAAATGTCTTTCAGATCATCCTGTCTCATACAACGAAAGCAGAAGGACGCATGCTAGACCGTTAACAGGAGCGATCGGCATGATCATCTGCGGCGGTACACGGCGACGTTGAGTGCCGACGGGTAGATGTAATTAGCAAATCGGAGTTTGCTAATCTTACAGCACGCAGCAGGTTACACACAGGCAGGGGTGTACCGGGGGGGGGGGCCAAGTTGGGAGGCCAGCCTGAGACACAGAGTCCAAGGACAGGAATACTGAAGATTTAGAACGAAAAACATTGATTTTATGCACTCAACATACTGTAAGTTATTGAGCCAAATAAACTAAAATTCAATAAAAAATAGCGAACTTTTAAAGTTAACAATTTCTGGTAGGGGTGTTCATTGATATTACTCACTCACAGTGCCAAATAAAACTAACTCCGTCATTCCCGACTTCCCAAACTGAACCAAAGACCTTGGAGTTCTGCTGGACCGTAGGTCTAAGTTCTAATTTCATCCTTGAGTTGACCTATATTTTTCAGGTTTAAACATCTTGCTTATGATTTGGTACATTAAATCGTCATTTTTCACCAAGTATGGCTACGGTTTTGAGCAGCAGCATATTTATGCAGTCCAGAAATGAAGGGACTCCATTATATTGATGCAGTAGTCTAAGCCCGACGGAGTTTCAAGAAACTGTGCGGCCTTATGCTATAGTAGAATGATGAACGGCTTACGTGACCATACGTAAGGAGGAATATTACATCGACTGAATACTTCTGTACCCCACTCCCAGTGGCGACAACTCAGTGCCCTCTAACCTGTTAAACTTTTACATTCTAGGTTATGTTTTGTCTACAAAGGTATCTACAAGGATAAGCACAGGCGTATCTGTTCTTAATGTGAGCCAATACCACAATTTCGACTAGTTTAAGGCAATATACCAGTATGTAACTGCATGGACACCAAACGCTACCAAAACACTCAGGATGGCAGATGTCCCGGCCGAAATTTGGATCCGGCCTCTCGTGGGTACAATTCAGAAGCCAAGGGTTATGACTTGACCAAACGTACTCGATGCTTACACAATCATATCACTTTGGATGTACGTTTTCGTTGGCAAAAAAAAAAATCACGGTAGAGAAGTGAGGAATGAGTCAAGGTCACATTGCCGTCGGGCTGGCCCTTTAATTAAATACCCCCGGTTCCCGGACATTCTACACACTTTAGATGTGAAACCTCTGAATGGATTCTTAGTTACGATGTGAAGGTATAGATGAAACTCCTGAACCCAGTACTGAAGAAACTGCACATAGAGGTTCCAGTCGTTCCTCACTGAGTGGCATCTCTCAATGCAAGACCCTTTGTGAAGCGGAACAACGCAGAATTTACAAATGTACGTAGTTTCACTTCGCTTCTTATGTTCCGCACATGCTTTACACTGTCTTGCACGATACCGCTTCTTGCCCTCCCCACCAGCAACAATTTTGTCCAGTTTGTGTTTGCCGAAGTCCCCAAACAGTCTGCATTGGGGTCCTCTTTAGGACCCCTTGGCGCTAGTTGCCTCTCTGGCAATTGCAGTTGATCAGAACTGGGCTCGGTTGTGTTCTGGACTTTTGATACCCACGACCTTTCTACCCGGTGCAGGAAGCTCTTGAACTTTATTTTTTGTTTGTGTTTAGTGTTCTGTACACAAAAAACGCATTGAGCAGCGCACAGTTTAGCAGATACAATACCAACTTTTTCAACCACTTGACAGTTTTCCTCAAAATTGAGTAAATATTGAGGTACTGGTCTGCGCTCCCTACGCCCTTCGTGAATTCACTGCACTGGACAACAGCATAAGGTTCCCTTATTTATACGTTTGTTTTTCTGCCTTTCCTTCCTGTGTTCCGTAATGTTGCGTCATGCATCGTGCGTATCATGGCACAAGCCTTTTCTCCTTCCACACTTGCATCGTGATGTCAGCCTTCCTCCAGAACACTGCCTGCCTTTTTTCACCTGGGTGGCTTCCCGCTCTAGGTCTCGTGGAATGCGTCTGTTAGCCCTCATAGTGACACAAACTCTCACTTTCTGTCTGGCAATATTTCAGTTACGTTCACACTATCATAGAAATTGCCTAGATAGGGTGTGATGATTCTGGCCTAAGTTTCTGTCTAAAAGTGATAATACTGTGTCCTCCAACTTCTTCCCCTCGGCTGCGTATATATCCATGTTGCAGACATAACCCGATAGTGCCTCACACACCATTCTTACCAGCACGCCAAATTTTGTTATTTTCCTCAGATTGTACGTCAGAAATTTCAGGCGATCCTACTATGGCTTCATGGCTTTTTCAAGTGACAGTTCTGGATTTGGGCTGTAAAGTGACCTATATTTATGCAGAATATATTTATACACAGGCCGCATTTGGAATAGCCTCACTGCATCTTGCGTTTGCTGGCTGTTTTCACTACAAATGCCAAGCTTGCCAAATAAAATCAAAACGGTTTCTGCTCAAGGGACAAGGTTGCGACTGTTTACGTGAATTAATTTCGGGGACGTCACTGTCACTTTCCAAAATTTCATATTCACTATCATCAGAAACATCGGAACATGTGCCTGCATATAACTCACACAAAATATCGTGGCCTTTCATTACTCTCCTACTCAATGCCGTGATTGTAACCGAAAGAAAATACAGACCGTCTCTGGTTCTGTGGTCGCTTTGTTGCTGTCATATGACTCTACGAATGGGGGGTTGGAGGGAGTCAGTGTGTTTGTCACTTGGAGACCCAGACATCCTGCCTGAAGCCGCCGATAAACTCGACGCCATATGTGAGACAGAACAGCCCACAGACGCAGGTACACGACGTCGCCCACGAAAATGTCGAAGTACATGACCGTCCACAAGGCATGGCTTAACAATCACGTCTTTATATGCGGCCCGACTGCAAAGCGTTACACAGCACAAAGTGACAACTAAAAATGCCTTATCTGTTCAAATAATCTATATACAAGGCAAGGGCAGCATCAGGTTATCAAACTCAGCACTACTATTGTGCAAGAGGGCGTAGTCAGCAGCTACCCAGTGAATGTCAGGGGTGACTACGTAGGACTCTAACGTATGCCGTCTACCAACGATGTGCCATGGTATACATCGAAGGCGGAATATGCCTCTCGGCATCAGAGTATTTCTTACCTTAACATTCTGATCTGCCTTGTACAGTACTGTGACCTACATACAGGACCGATGCTGACTGGGACTGGAAGAAGCAATCTTCATGTAAGCGGTACTTTAAGTTGCACGGTTCGATTCCCTGTCAGGTGCAAGCGATTATTCACTTCTCATAAGCGTCCAGACCGGCTATGTTGCCTTCCCAGCCTCCTACAGAATGGGAACCAGGAACATCCTCCTGTGTACAGGGGAAGCAGAGTGAAGCTGACGAATCGGACTCTATCTAATGCAGATATTGAGAATGCGTGGAACTATACTTCCACTCTCCCACATCAGGGGTGTACAAATTTTCCGAAAATCTATAAGCCACCCCAGAATTCTAGGCGCGCCAGAATGACGACAAGCCCCCAGTTTCATACTGATGTCCCCCACCATTAGGCGCCACAATACAAAACATGGTCACCAAGGCGACCTGGCGGCCAGGTTTTGTAGACCCCTGCCCTAAATGATTTGAAGGCATGAGGCCTAATTAGGTACCGAAAAACTTTCCTTTTACTGCCACATATTTTGTGACCCCTGTCGAATTTGGATAGGAGATGTCTTCTAGCGTGTGACCTTTGGCATGATCTGCAACATGTTTATTCAGCAGAACATTTGAATTGATTTCAGTAATGGAGGAACACATGAGAAACGCAGTGAAGATAAAAGGCACTTTCATTTTGTCAAGAAACCTTCTAAAATAGAATGTCCGCTGCGTGGTGATATCCTCGAGACGCGGAGACAATAGGCGGTATGAGTTTACACACGCAAGCGCCCGGAACCCTCGATTTGCACTGCCAACCCTCCGTCCTGACCCACAGGCCTGTATACTATATACTACTATGTGTCTACACAAACATTTTAAAAGAAACTTAATCAGGGTGGAAGTCGCCATTGTGACAGTCCTTCTGAATTAGCATGACCCATATGTCGACGCTAAAACTGAACCTGTAAAAAATTAAAAGGTTGCAAATGTTAGCAAGCGTAAACATATGCAACACGGGTCATTTATATTAACTTGTAAACACATAGCCGTTAGAAAGAAAAAAATACGAAGTTGTTTACAAGTGTAGGTTATGAAGCAATTATTCAGAAAGTTAGTTTTTATTTGGATTGACATTATCTTTCTGAAACAGTAAATGCATTCAAACACGAATCTTCCTGTACTTTAGACAGAGAAGCAAACCACCTTATAACAATATACCTACTGAGTGGGCTGATGCTATTTAATGAAGCTTGATGTAAACGTCGAGAGATTTTTCTCTCCTCAAACCTAAAGGAAACAGACCGCTTGAACTGCCAAGGAGTAGAATTAACCCTTTAAAGACGAAGCGTATCTGTTTTATATAAGGACTCAGTGCGTACCGCGCTGTAAACACTTTCCACTTCGGTTATAAAAACCAATCTCTTAATGTTTTATAAGGCAAAAGTTGCTGTTTGTTCAGAGATCCGTACAAAACACATAAACGCAGTGTGGGCACCACGTAGAGTTTTTTAATGTTAAACCTGGTGGTACGTAAAGTTACCGCTAGGCTTTAAAAGGTTAAAGGATAATACTACAGGGTATTTTAAAGAAACAGGATGGAGTGTGGCTTGGATCCTTCTGGCCGAGGACAGGGAGTGGCGATGGGCTCTAGCGAACACGAAAACAAACCTGCGACTTAAGTAACGTGTGGGATGTTAACTGAATTACACGTGGAACTTGATTTCTCAAGAATAACTACGTCACGTGTAGTAAGTTAACCGCAGCACTAAGCAAAAGTTCCAGACGCCAAATTTCCCAACATTACTGTAGGCGAATATCGAAGTGTGACCCACAATCAAGATTTTGAATTCTTAGGCCTATTTGATAACGAATATAAAGGCGTCTATTGTGTTTGTCTTGCACGTTGGTAGACACAACCCGTACGCTTCGTGAAGAAATTGAAGTTTTCGTCTTACGTATCTCCAACAACTTGGTTTGAAAGTGTAGTCATAACAGTATGCGCAAGACTTACGGCACTGTGCCCCTATCAATTTCATCAGCGATCCTAACACTGTACAGCGGTGGCGGTATAAAGCCGGCCACTCAGCGCTTCGCATCTCACAGTTTCTTCTCCGGCAGCTTCCAAGAGCCATCAGCGGCAACACCAGGTAATATACGGAACACAATACTTACATATGTGGTGTAACTTTGCTGTCTGTTTTCATTTTTCGGGGGGGGGGGGGGAGCAAGTATTCATTTCAAGGTCACAGTGGCTTCCAGTTTTAACAGCCACAATATTAATGACTTTTAAAAGTCTAAGCTCGCGTGCGACGGCTGTGACTCCAGTTCCGTCACACTTTACATATATTTGCCGGGGCTCTTTAACACTGGAACTCATCACCTGCTGTAGGGAGCTCTCGCAGGCTGCTATTTAATGCACATCGAGAGTACTTTCCCGGGATAAAGCTGATGAGGCGTAAAACTGACCACGCAAGGGTATCTAGTGCCGAGGTTAAGAATGGGTGGAGCTATACCTCCGCTCTCCCATATAACTTCATTGCGCGAACAGTAATAAATTAGCCTTTTACCTTATCATACGAGATTCGAAACGCACACACAATTCTGCATGATCACTGGACTATGCTTCAAGGTACTGTCAAAGGTAATAAACTGTCACCAGCTGGTTCAGCGATAGAAACTTGCTCAGAGGGGCCCAACATAACAGGACTATTCTCTCTCACTCTAATCTGGAGATGAAATGAAACCCACTATTTGAAACGTTGTGGTTTAATACACGGAAGGGGATGGGATGTCCGAAGCACTATTCAGGCCAACAGCCCGCTGTAGTTCCGTTCAGATGTGTTAATGAAGCACCCGGACAGCTACATACGTCACAACATACGAAATGGCCTTCCCATTCGTTTACATGAAGATCATTAAGGGCAGTCTTGCAACGTTCCCTTTACCGTCCACGTATCTGTAGGATCCTACTGCCCTAAATTTCCGACAGCGTCGGTACGACGGTGACGCTAATAAATTCTGGGCATATTGATTATTTTCGCAACTTCTCACCCCTCAGAATATTAAATAATCCCGCCGCGGCCTGAAAGAAGCCTCTATAGACAACAAAACCAATTCTCGAATTTTACATAAATTATCTGTTAATACGCGTGCTGAAGACATAATTTTTACAGAAGGCTAATGTGGTATTAAAATCTGTATCAGGGAAACAGGATGCAAAACTGTCGAATCGATTAATACGGCTCACAATATACTCGTACGAACAGTGACACGCTCCTGTAAACATGGCACTGAGTCTTTGTCTCCCACAAAGCCGAGGAATTTCTTGGGTATTTGAGTGACTCACAGTTTATCAACATGCACTCCGGCACACAGGTTTCGTGTTTTGTAAGGTTACTGCCGTCAGAGGCATAGCAGGGTCTTCATATTACTTGTATATAGCACAAGAAAAGGTAACGTCACCTAAGCGCCACGCTGCGAATGGATATGGTGGCGTGTGTGACCGAACTTCCCTTGTCAGGCCTGGTTCGAATCCAGCCTGGGAAACGAACAATAATAATGTGTGTGGCAAAAGGGTTCAACTCTCTCACCCCACTAGACAAAAGGACAGGAAACCCTCTGATCGCGGAAACCGGTGGTCCAACAGAGCCCTCAGCAGGGATAATTGCCCCACTGTTTGTAGGTTCGAGACTTACGGCGGTGATGCTGAACGCCAACATCTGGCCAGCTCCGGCCACTGCATTTGTGTGAGTCGACATCTTCTAGTGTCATAAATTCGTTGTAAGAAGGGTATGAAAAGGGTTACCCTCTTGACAACTACTTGGCCTTACTAAGGAGCAAATCCTCCCAGCAAGCGCGGAACCAGGGTTCAAACAATGAGGGACGACCCCAACACCCACTTGAAAGGAAATAGGTGAGAGCAGTTGTTAAACAGACTGAGTATTGTTTAGGTGGTCGCTGTGAATCTTGGTTGAATACAGGTCAGGAGAGACGAGTGTCAGCTATCACTGTTACTATATGTACGTCCTGTAATGTCTAATGTAATAAATAACGTACAATTTAAGTTACCTATATGACTTGATGAGTGCACCCTGTATCTTCCTGAGAGAGTCGACCACTGAGCTGAATATACAAGAAAGTCGGTTGCACGTGGATATTGCAAAAGTCGAAATGAGTTGAAAGTGAAAATGTATCTGTTTTGAGTACCTGAAGAGGTCACGCAACGAACACATTACATATGTGGAATATTACTGAATTTTCAACAGGCGGAATAGACCGAAAATATGCCGTTAATCAAGCAGTTACAGAACACCGGCAACTACCAGTTTCAATAGGACTCCCTGCGGGCCGGACGGTCGGGGCTCGAAGGCTGGTGGAGGCGAGAATTCCCGCACCCATCCCATGCAGACTGACCTCGAGTCCAACCCAGCCTCCTGTACAATGAGTACCGCGTCTTTCCGGGTGGTAAATCGGCCAGCACGTCGCGTTTACCACCCGCCCCTTCAAGCACCTATGTTGTGAATGGGTAGAGCTACACCTCCACTCCGCTTCTTTGCGTTAATGGCTTGATACTGATTGAAGTTTACTTCGATGTTACAGTTTGCATAGGCTCCATCTCGTATTACAACAATTAAAACATAATTTAGAGAAATAATAATGAAGTACTAAAGAACTTTGCTTCTGTCTCTTCCAGTGTTACAAGACTGCGAAGCTGAATTTTCAAACTCCTGCAGATTTACGAAAGATATTACGAGGGCAGAAAATGTGTATTTTGCACAGCAGTAGTTGTGTTAAAATTAAAATCAAACATCAGAACACAGACACAGATCACGTACCAGAGGAAACGTATTTTATAACATAAGATATCGCACTCAGAACCCGGAAAATTAAACAGCTAATTTTTATCAGTTTATTCACACGACGGCGTGTCACGATTTGAGACATTTAATATTACACAGTATAGCGTCTATGCAATAAACATAAACTGGAGAATTTACTTTCAGTTTATTGCTCTAGTTCGTATATAATGCTTACTCCTTCATGTTTCGGCAATTACAAATGGCCATCTTCAAGGAATATATGTTACACAAAGGTAACATATAGTTAAAATATAATATCATCGTTGTTAAAAGATAATATATAAATTGAAGAATAAAACATACGCGTATATAAATATAGACAATGCCATAGGCATTATAATTTATCTGTTAGATCGCCTACTTTTTATATGCTTATGCTTTATTCTTCAATTTATATTTTATCGTTTAACACCGACGATGTTATATTTTAATTATATATGACCGATGTATAACATGTATTCCGTGAAGATGGCCGTCTGTAATGGCCGAAACATATAAGAGTAACCTTTACATGTGACGTAGTGCACCTTCAGAGTTTGTTCTCAGATGCGTTTATCATTTAAACTTATCACCGTGTTTCAGGAAAGTGAAGCATGTCCATCAAGGGAAAGACAGCTCTAGTGACCGGTGCAGCTACGGGCATTGGTCTGGAATACGTGAAGGCGCTCCTAAAGAACGGGGTGCAGGTGAGTTACATAGGTTCATACACGCACTTATGTAAGGCAAATGGTTTAGGCACGTCTTCACGCACACGACTTTCTAAGTGGAGGAGCGAATTTGTTTGATAAACAGTCTTGGTACTTGGATAAAATATTCTCGGATTATCAGCTGTGTTAAGTAGCTTAATGGTGAATAAGCCAACGTTTCGACAGCCACCTGCGCTCTCGTCATCAGGGAACTGTTCTCTGATGAAGAGGGCGGAGATGTCTCTCGAAATGTTGACTTATTCACCATTAAGCTATTAAAACACATGAGATAATCCGAGAATATTTTATCCAGTTTAGTTACCGTGAAAGTTTCAAATTATAAATCCTGTTACCTGTTAAGAAATAATCTTTTCCGACGACCGGATGTTGTAACCAAGGTTTTACATGGTTCTGCTCTTCTCTTCAGGAAAATTCTAGTAAATTACTTTAACGTGAGCCACGACAGATGTCTTCCACACCATTTCCTATTTATGCACAGGCAGAAGATAAATGCATTAAAAATATTGGCTGTAAAATGTAAAGAAAATAGGCCGTTTGACATACGGAAGTTTAATACTAAACCGATTTACCAAATTCTGGACTGGATTTATGGAGCCTACGGTCGGGTTCTGTGAATATGGTAATAATATTTCGATCCCAAGAAAAGATGGGATTTTTTGAACAGGTGGAAAACAATTAGTTTCCCAAGACAATGCAGTTAGGACAAATTAAAGAAGTGACGGCGGAAGTTAAAAGCCGGACTCGGAAGCAGGCAACTTTCCTGGCCTTGAGGAGACATTTTTTCTCTCATCTGCAGTTGGTGACGCTTCTGTCATCACACCTGGTTGTTTTAAGGTTCACATGATTGCTACATGTAAGGCATAACTTCATAATTCACGCACATTTCTTAATTCCCCTTAACCATTGTATTAATGAGGAAATGAAACTGTTTTATACCAGCAATCTCGCCATGGCGACAACATTTTTTACAGTGCGGCCTAATACTTCTGGATCCTCAGTATGGAACTTGAAACATGTCCCTATTCTGACGCGTAGAATTTTGAGGTGACTGCTGATGCTTTGAAAATTTGTGAACACATGCAATAGAATATTGGCAGGAATTATACATAAATATTACTAACAAACTAAGTAACTACGTAACTAGGTATCTAAGAAATTAACTAAATAACTAACTGGAATTGAAAATTTCTTCAACAGCTATCACTTCCCCCGCCAATGAAGAAATTCCCCGCACATTGTTTAACCCGAAAAAGTTTACTGCTGTCTTTACAACAGCCGGCCACTGGTCCTTGTCCTCAGCCAGATCAATCCAGCCCACGCAATCTCATCCTATTTAATATTATACTACAATCTCAGCCTATGTCCTCCAAGTCGCCTCTTTCCTTCAGTTCTTCCTACCAACACCTTTTACACACTGCCGTTCTCTCCCATACGTGTCACATGTCCTGCCCACTCGATGCTCCACGATTTTATCACTGCAATAATATTTGGTGAGGAGTAGAAACCATAAAGTTCGTAATTATGGAGTTTTATTTAGCAGCTTATCCCCTTACATATGAATCGCTAATTGATTATAGAACATTCAGATAACTAATTTGTTTAATCATTAATTGTAAGATTTCACTACATTCTACTGTACACTGATGTGGAATGGTTTGATAAAAAGCAAGTCTCAGGAATTCTTCGGGAACTTGTTACAGAATGTGGCTGTCTGTGATGTGGATCTACGGAAGGGGGAGAATGCTGTCAGGGAGCTTCAGGCTGAGTACGGCGCGGACCGCGTCATTTTCATCAAGACCGACGTCACTAACATAGCTGAACTGGAAGGTAATGTTGAATCGACGTTCTAACGTCGGCTTGTGAAATGTTCCAGCAGAAGGGCATGCTGGCAGAAGACTGCAATACACGCCTTCTTAGAACTTTGCAAATACAGGACCTGTTTCTCAAGTCTATGCGACAGAGGACCTTGCTGTCAGAAATGTGTGACAGAGGACCCTACTGTCAGAAATGTGTGACAGAGGACCTTAATGTCAGAATTGTGACAGAGGAGCTTACTCTAAGAATGGGTGGCAGAGGACCTTACTGTCAGAACTGTGTGACAGACGATCTTACTGTCAGAACTGTGTGACAGAGGATCTTACTGTCAGAACTGTGTGACAGACGATCTTACTGTCAGAACTGTGTGACAGACGATCTTACTGTCAGAACTGTGTGACAGAGGATCTTACTGTCAGAAACGTGTGACAGAGGATCTTACTGTCAGAACTGTGTGACAGAGGATCTTACTGTCAGAAACGTGTGACAGAGGACCTTACTGTCANGAACTGTGTGACAGAGGATCTTACTGTCAGAAACGTGTGACAGAGGACCTTACTGTCAGAACAATGTGTCTGAGGACCTCTTTGTCAGAGCTCCGCGCTTAAGAGCTGCTTGTCAGATCTTAATGACTAAGGACGTGTTTTTGTCAGAATGTTTCTACACATTACCTCTTTGTTAGGATCTTGCGATGAAGGACAACTTTTGTCAAAACTCTGCGATAGAATATCGTTCGTCGGAACCCTGCGACCCAGGATTTGTTTCTCAGAACTTTGTGACTATCGATGGGGTATTTCAGAACTCCGCGAAAAAGGACCCCATTTTGTCAGCACGTTTCGACACGGGACAGTTTGTGAGAACTATGCGACACAGGACATGCTTGTCAAAATTTTGTGACAACGGGTGCTGTTCTTTAGAATTTTGTGACACAACACCTGTTTGCCATATAGATTACGAATGATTTTAAAAACAAACCATGTTGCAGCATATTTTCCTCATATATATTTTCAAAATACGTTGAAATCGACACACCTTTATAAGAAGGAGAACGTCAGCTTTGTACAGCGATAAAAATGAGACTGTATTACACTAGTGGTTTCACACTGCGGTCCGCGGGCTATTTTGACCTTCGACACTTTCCCAAGTAGCCAGTGAAGCACGACCCGTTGCTTAAGCCCAGTCACTAGACTGACTACGCTACCTCTGCTTCTCGACCTTTATACAATTTAAAGTGTTAATGTTTTCCTTGTTACTGCGATAATTTGTGTCTAAAGTTCGAAGCCTGTACTTTGAATTCGTACGTAAAAGAGAAAACGTCACCGCATAAAGCGCCATGACAGGCACATCGGGGGAGTGCTGGTACAGCCGCCTTCATGCATTATCTCGGCACTAGGAAAGAGAGGGTGGCCAGCAACACGCCTCAGCCGTTCTAATGGTGGGAAAGGGCCCCGGTACCCTATTCTACTTATATAAAGAACAAAAAAATTATCCTTGTGTGCAAGAGCTACGCCATGAAATTTGATAACAATATATATGTAAAATTTAAGAATTCTCAACTACGATCTTATTTAGAGATTGAGGATAAGTTTAACTAACCGGTCACTTTACCCACTTGAAAGACCACGCAAACACCAGTTTTGCAAAACTGAGTGAGCCGATTGGAAGAAGGGATCCCTATACAGGCCTAAGGCCCAAGGGGGAGTAGACGTATAGTTCCATCCTTTCGTTAGCCTCGGCGCTAGAAGGGGGTGGGGTGGCAAGCCCCACGCCCCGGCCGCTTTACACCCGGGAAAGACCCGGCACCCATTGTACACGAGACTCCGTGGGACCCAGTGCCGGCCTGGACGCATGCGGAACATCTCGCCCCTACCGGGATTCGATCCTCGGACCATCCAGCCCGTAGGGAGTAGCTATACCGACTGCGCTATCCCGGCCCCAAGTGGAGGGGAACGTCAGGGAAATAGCAATAAACAGAAATCTTGCCAGCAATACCTTCGGAAATCTAAATCCACTCATCCACTTACAGGTCATTTGTCTTAATTAACTAGCCACAACGGCCCGCAAAATACGGCTTCACCATCGGTCAGCACTACAGGTTCTGCAGATTCAAGTACACCAAATATGTCAGGTACTGAATAATGTAAACTGGGAGAAAAGAGGTGGGGTATGACTTCTACGTCTTAGCTAAGTAGAAGAAAGGAAAATACGCGGAAATTTCTAAGGACGAAAAATGGACTATGAAAAGTCTGTACTTCACAAATACAAATTGGTAATGATAGCTACAAAAACACAACAATAGGTAACCTATGAAAAGGGGTGGGTGGAGGAAATCAGGCTGTGAGAGCGTCTAATTTTAAAATGACCACACGCAAACATATTCGTCTTAGCCAGAGTCTCAGAGACGCTTAAAACAGCTACGGCCGAAACGGAAGGTTGGAACTGAAGCTAAGATACGGTTATGACAGGGGTGCACAAACTTTCGAATATTATTTCCACTTCGAAATTCTGTGAGCCAGAAGGGCGGCACAAACCAATATACAACGGAGAAAGCATAAATATTAGACGCTACAGTACAAAATCTAGTCGCCTGGGATTTGTGCAACAATGGGCTATAGGATCTTACGGGGAAGGTGAAGACGTACCCACTACAGCCCATACCATTCCTCAAAATTACGCAGGAGAAACGTAGCCAAGGCGTAATACTCTAACGGATTGTCGTTTTTTATTTGTTACAGGAGCATTCAAGAAAACACACACAACGTTTCAGGCTTTGGACATTGTGATTAACAACGCTGGTATTCTGGACGACGGGCGATGGGAACTTGAAATTGCAATCAACTTGGTAAGCAGACAATATTGAAAATATGAAACACTATTTCTGGGCGCAACTAATACCCCTTCTTTAGGATTCTATTCTTCTGGGATCTAGTACTGTGTACTGCGTAATGTAATTTAACTCGACGTTTCGAAGAAACGTAGCGCCTTCATTTTTAGCGTCTGGTAAGCCGCTATTTCCTTACAGAACTTACCAACTATTGAATTTCCTCCGAAGTTCCGTTTAATGTAAAACACCCTTAACACAGAGTAATATCCCCGAAATGTAGAAGCCTTAACATCAAGCCTGCGGAAACATTAAATGTCGCATAATAAACTTTCCTTTTTGAGACCTGAACAGCTGTGCCTGGCCTTCTGTATCGCATACGTACCCCGCGACTTTCGAACCCCAAGGGAACTCGGCAGTTTGCATAACGGCCTTGTCGTAACCGAACTCTGGCCGAGGAAACACGTGTTATCTTACTGTATGTTGAAGATTTAATTCTTCAGGGAGGTTGCCAGCGTCAACTGGTAAACTGTTACAGGAGCTTCTAGGAATTGTACGGCCTTCGATATATCGGTAACTGTTTACCGATAGACTAGGCCTAACATCTCACAAGACATAACTTTTATGGACGCGGCAGAGAGAACGTCCCACCTCGCATGGTTGCTTGCGTTCGTTTAGTTATAAAGGTGTCCCTGGACACCTCATGAAGGCATATGCAGGGTGAAGGTATAGCTCCACTCATTCTCAAGCTTGGTAATAGACAGAGGTGAGTGGTGAGCTTCATTCCCCGGTCGCTTTACTGCCGGGAAAAGACCTTCGAGTGGCCATTGACTAGTAGGCTGTGGGCGCCACAACAGGTCAGGGCGCTTTGGAGAAGGGAAGGAAGCACTGCACCTGCCGGGAACTGAACCACAACTCCTCAGTCGTCCAGACTGTACGCTACTCATTACACGCATTCCTGGCTCCACTTACCTTGTTTATGGGATCCGAGATTGTTACGGTCACGGCTTGCAGTGCCATTTGATGTCAGTATTGAGAACAGGTTGTGCAAGAAGAAACGTCAAGGGTCATACATTTATACGTGAATCTGCTTACGCGTACAGCAATACGACTATGTAGATCATTTAATGCATAACACAGGGTATCATAATGTTGAAGGAAAATAACTTAGCGGCATATGGAAATGAATCCGAGATAAAGAAATTTTTGCTAAATCATATGATTCTTGCGGATTTTGACAGTGCTTAGGTAGACGTGATTCCATCACCCTGAAGATGGAGACAGCATGCTACTTCGAATTGTTGTATAAATACAATCACACACTGTAACACCGACCATGAAAGACTAAAACAGACCTGTCGTATGGGCTTGCGACATATAAGTGGGAGAACTGTGACCAACAGCCTACTGAAATAGCAGAAAACAGAATTTCCCCTCTTCCAAAGTATCACGCCACGTAGGCACGAAAGCATAAACTCATAATTCTAGACGCCATCTTTAACGGAAATGAACTTCAAGCCCCGTCCGTTTTAATCCAACTGTTGCAGCGAACTATTCAGCACCCCTTGGATAAGTGGCTGCCTTAGGCCCCGAGCCGTGACGTGTGCCGCGAATAACTCTCCATCCCACCTCAGAACAAGAACATTACTGGCTACTCACGTCACTTTCCTTGCAGTCTGTAACGAGAACACGAATAAAAGTGCACGGCACTCGAACTGTCTAAGTGACACAGAACGTGTCAGTTTGGTCGTACAGGGATTAGCGAGCACCAAAGCTAAGGTGGGAGGAAGACATCAGGAACGACTTAAAAGCGAGGAAGGTCAAAAACTGGAAGAAACTCGCACACGAGAGAAGTAAATGGAAAGGGACAGTTGAAGAGGCCAAAACTCAAGTAGATTTGTAGAGTCTTTAGAAGAAGAAAAGAAGGACTTAACGAGTTCGAGTTCGGGCTGAAAACACCTTACTGTCCACAAGCTGTACAATGTTACGGAGGGATTATGGTTCAATTCCCAGTAGGAGACACGTCTTCTACCTTTACCGAAATATCCAGAACAGTTCTGTGGAACTCACAGCCCTTTATTTAGGGTTAAAGCGGCTGCAGTATAAACCTGACTACTCACCTCTTCTAGCGTCAAGGTTATGAATACAGGGAACGATACCTCCACTCCTCCATATGACGTGCCCAGAGAGTTTTACAGTACAATGTTACACTCTTTGTGCACGCTGCAGCGCCTCTCTGTGTACACAAGAGAAGTTTAGTTTTATTTTAATGAATCTCTTCAGGAATCGTTCAATCTACACAAAGCAGAGCACCTGAGCGCCTTTGCCTGGTACTTGATCACACGGTCCTTCCGGGCAAAGAGGCTGCTGGTGTTGATGCCAAAGAAGCCGTCTTTGTTACAGATCAGACACTGGATATAGCTCTGGGCACTCGTATTCTCGCCTTGCTTCCTCCCGCTAGATTACCATCGTGAAAATTTGAATGAATCTATATACAGGTGAATAAACGGCAAGTTATGAAGCCATGTATTGGGGCGTGACAATCAAGCTCCTGCTTTATCACGACGGAGGCAGCCATAATCACTTGCCTTCCAATCGGCCGTGTTCGCCTAAGATGACGGTATCTGCTGCAAGAACACGCGGCACGTCGCGGCTCAAAAAGCAGTGCACATAACCATATGTGTTTTACATTACATTCTTGTAGAAGACACTTTATGAGTTAGACCGTCGTATATGTAATTTTCATGTCATGTTGACCATAATCATTGAAAATGATAGCCGAAGCCAGTCTAAATTACTGATAGTCCATATTGGTGTAGGATTGCGTAGGTAACGATTTTTAACGAAGTGTTCTTATCCTGTTGCAATTAAACCTGTGTTATACTACATTATTCACTTTGGAATACCAATTATAGAGCCTCTGGTCAGACCTAAGTACTGAAAATCTTAATATATTTTTATTATTTTACCCTTCAATTCTAACACGAACGCGTTGGTCATTCCATTCTATAGCCTGGAATAATTAAACTGTTACCTAATTTTACGTCGGGTACTGAAGTGGAAACTTAAGCTGAATTTCATTTAGGCACTGGAAAGCATAGAAACTGGCTCACACTCAGTCACTCAGATCTGACTGATGGATTCAAAACATCTGATAATTAAACGAGCTACTAAGTGTTACTCCACGCTTATGATCGCCAGTATTTCAATTGACGTTTACACTTCAGGCATACATATATACACACACACACATACATACACACACACATCTATGGTACCCCGAAACTGCACAGTCCTCAGAAAACAAAAAAAGATCAAGCAGCACGAGACATTGCAAAGCGTGATGTTTGGTTATTGCAGAATGCTGCTGTCAGAGGCACCTTACTGGGACTCCAGTACATGGGTAAAGACAAAGGGGGCAAGGGTGGTGTAGTGGTCAACATCTCCTCGACTGCGGGCCTGGCACCGGTCGCAGGCGCACCTGTTTATGTTGCCACGAAGCATGCGGTCATCGGCCTTAGTCGTTCCTTCGGAGTAAGTATAGTTCTAGCAATGTGGGTAAGTCATACTGGATTAGAGCCCCTTCTGGGTGCTTGTAGCATCTCGAGCGTTTAAAATATTAAGAGCAGGTATGCCATCTGTAATGGTCAAATGAAATACAGTCCTTAAATACCCATTCTGCACCCCTTGATTTCATATTTATATGGATGTGAAAGTGGAACTTGCTCTTTAAGGGACGAACCGAGATAATGTTATCACGGTTCTGAGAACATTATGTTATTCTCAGAAAGAAATAACAAGACGATTAAGGAAGTTATATATAAAAAAGAAGTTTCGATGATCTGTGTTACTCTAAATATTATTTGGGTTATCCATTAAAGATGAAAGTCTTTGGTAGGACATGTAGCAAGCACGTTGATCACGAAAGCATGAAGACATTTTAGGCTGCAAGTATGAAGAAGAGAAAGCTTTTGTGGATCCTAGTAACAGTTGGACAGACAATATTAAGGCGTATCTTAAAGACGTAGTCTTACTCATCTGGTTCAGGATGTTCACAGCAGAACGCCTGTGGACGCCATAAAAAGGAGGTAATCCATTTATGAACTGACCATTACGGATTTAAGAAAAACTCCGATCCAAAGGTCTGATTTAGAGATCTTAATTTCTTAGCACCGACAGGCGACTTTATACAGGCGCGCCTTACATTAGCGGCAGCTTCTCTGACAATACTGTAGAGTGGGTAAGCCTGTCGCAAGTCTTACGGGCGCATTTGACTAAGAACAGTGCTGATTGCAAATTTTAGAAACCGAAGCAAAAAGTGAAGTAATGAGAGAAGTATACGGGTCGATATAACGTCTTGAAAGACATTTTTATCACAAAACACTTACAAGTCACATATAGCACGTGTAATCACGGTCCCTTTCGTGGCTGTACTTGAAGGTATCACCTAACAACAGCTTTTTTAATGCAATGCAAGAATAAAAGGTAATGTTCACCATAAGAACAGGCCTTGAAGGCACAGGCGGAGTGTACAATTTAGTTCTACTCTTTCTCTAACCTCGGCGCTAGATAGGGGTGACTGGTCAAGGCCACACCCCGTCCTCTTTAGCCCCGGGAAAGACACTCGGTACCCATTTTACTGAAGGCTGGGTGGGTCCCAGAGCCTGTCTGAAGGGTGCGGAAAACTCGCCCCCCCCCCCAACGGGATTCGATCCCTAAACTGTCCAGGCTGTAGCGAGTTGCTATACCGACTGCGCTGTCCCGGTACACCCTATGCAAGAATAGAGGAGATTATGTTAATATATAAAGGGAAATAATGAGAACTCAATATTAGACCATACTCATTAGGGAAATACTGTGCGTTCGTAAACGAACAGTACAGAAATTTCATATGGCTAGCTCCGACGTCAAGACGGCTACCGATATGGAAATTAAAGGACAGCATCGTGTTCACACGGGAAAAAAGTTTCCACCTTTGATGAATATAGGCATAGATTAAAATGGCGGCTTCAAAATTGTTGCGAAAATATTACAGAAAATAAACAAACAGTAGTTTAAGACAGCCTGGGTTGTTACGTATTGAAAATCGTCATTAATGAAGAATGTTAAAAACTGCTATGTCACTGTTTCAGTTGCCATATCACTTCGACAGAACCGGAGTCAGGGTGCTGGCCATGTGCCCTGGAGTGACTGACACACGCCTCATTTCCGACGCCCCCCGTCGCCAGTTGCGGCAAGAGTGGGGCATCCAACTTGGGAGAGAGGTTGATACATTTCAGACGCAAAAGTGAGTACTTGCGATAGGGAGTGGCCTTTCTTACAAAATTCCTAGAAAAATCACTTTCCTTGACACTGTGGCTGTAAACTTCTAGAGTTTTCCAGCTTGCAGGAAACGACTTCTGATTTCTCCATGTCAGTTTATTCAGGAACGCTGTTCCAACTGCGTAAGGTAGACTTCATATGGTCGAACGAGGTGGAAAAGTGTGTGAAGAACTGTGAGTGGGTAACATGTGTTGAACTAGATGGTCACGACACAATTTAATGCACTATCCTGACCTTCGATTGATGGCCTGCGAAAAGCCACTTGAGATAGCAATATGAATGGGTGGTAGTTTAATCGAAGTTTTGAAAGCGTATCTCCCGGGTACGAATCTATAGACAGACAACTGGATGAGACATCTCTGTTTTCAGGATAAAACCTGGTCTTCAGCACAGACTATAGGCTAGTCACATTTAAGCACATGAATTATGAATTGTTTTCTTTGCAGGCCTGAGAGTGTAGCCAAAGGAATGATGCATCTGATCGAGAAGGGTAGCAGTGGTTCGATCTGGGTAGCAGAAGGTGGAGAGCCAGTGTACGAAATTCATATCCCCGACAGACAAACTTTGAGGGTGGAATAAAAGCCGGCACATCGATATCAAACTCTAAAACCAAACACTAAACAGTTACTTCTGAGATTATTATACATGCTTAATGTACCTATAAAGAAAATAGAATAGTACTAATTGAGTTGAACCGTCTTTACTAACGCGACAAACAGGACACCAATTTGTCTCCCAAATTACTTCCATGAATTTTTACATTATCACTGTTTCTCTCAAGATGATATAAAATGAAATTCATGCTGATATAAGCATTAGCACTCAAGGAGTGTTTGCATGCTTCCGTCGCGATATGATGAGATCTGCGCCCTTCTGCGATATTACGTGGCGTCGTGTGGTAATCCTTTAAAAGATTACCATCTGACGCCGCGTAATATCCCAGAAGAGCGCAGATATCAGCCTGTAAGACATTCATGATTAACTATGGCAGAGTATGTGTATATATTGTGTAAACATATTCAAGGATCAACTTGACGCATTTTGATGTTAAGTGCAGGTTGCAAATCTGAGAAGCAAATTTTAATCACTTGTACTTGGTGATGGCGCTTCAGACTGAATTGCAGATATATGGTAGTGCTTACGCTCGTAACGTGTACTGTGTTACCAAATATAATTTTTCTGATTTACAGTGGAGTTTATAATCTCTTATCAAATATTCGTGAATTAATGCTGTATGTTTTACCCAGAATCGATGTAAAAATAATGCACATTTCGCAATCTTATAACCATGTGCAATGAACGAAATGAGAAATAAATAATTACAAGGAAAGAGGCATGTAAAAGTTTCTACTCTGGCTGATATATTCCTATTAGATTTCCAAAACCGAAGCAACATAACACGGAAATAAAAATTCTTCAGCATGCAATAAGGCTACTCGAGAGAAGACCAATTACAATGGCATATTATTACGACTGTGTATTCCTGTGGTCTGAAGTTGAACTTCACAAATTATCTGAACAGAAAACAACATTCCAGCACCACTTAGTTTTGGGGACTTGCTCTGTTGCGTTACCGGTTATGAGCAGCTAATGTTGATGCTTTGCGGATCCCAGTGGCCGCGTGGCCTAAGTCATGAATCTTCGGCCTTTCGCTTGCTGCGATTGTGGATTCGAATTCCGCCGGGGAAATGGACGTCTGTCTGTTGTGAGTGTTGTTTATTGTACAGACAGAGGTCTCTGCGTCGGTGTGATCACTCGTCTAGAGGAGTCCTACTGAGTGTGGTGTGTCTATGAGAGTGACCGCGAAGCGCCGAGTAAGAGGAAAGCCATTACACGAAAACGGGTCGAAAAGTGCTACATGAAAACAATGTTGATGCTTTATCCAAAGTACCCGAGAGAGTAAGTCCCTCTCCTCGTACTGAGTACAGGGACAGATCCAATTGTCAAAATGTAATGGGTTTCGAATGTTGTGCTTTAAGTAGGAAGTGGGTGAAGTTCAATTGGAATGTAATATTTGTAAATCAAGCTGTTGTGTTTGAAGGAGTGTACAGTATTTTTGATTCCGTTTATGAAGCATAAAGGTGTACAACATACCGAGATTGTTACATTAGTAACAGCAGAAAATAGTTGCATAGGGTACAATAAAGACTGGTACTGTGTTTATACATAGTAAGTTGATGTTCAAGAAAAAGCTAACTTGGCCTTATGAAAACACTATCCTGGTATCATTACGGAATATATGAAGACAACAAGAAAAAGTCTGAGCTAGCATAGCAAGCACATCCACCCCCCAGTTTAATAAGTATAAAAAATTTCGCAAATACCAAACAGAAATGATGTTACAAAGACGTTCTCAATATATGAACACTTTAATTGGTGGAAGTGAGGTAATGGCCTAGAGAGGTAATTCAGGTTTGGTGATTTCGTCAAATGCACCTTCCAAAAAAAAGTTTCTAAATTAGAGGGAGAATTATTAAAAATTAATAAAGTCGCATTTTATGTCAGTTAAAGAATATAATATACACAACTGGAAAGTTGAATCAAGTAGGTTCCTCGTCAGGATAACGAAAGTGTCTTAGTACTCTACGTTCCCTCTAATTTTCTTTACAGCTGCGCGGACCTGCTACTGGTCTGAGCAGAAAATGTTTACACGACCTGACGACTGCGCGGCATTTTAGAAGCTTTTTCTAATATGCAGAATAAGAATATTTACAATGAAAATTGAAAAACTGCAACTCCGAGGTAACAATTCGGTGTGCACGGTAGCATTTCAATTACTGCGCGGCAGCGCACCCGCGCAGCTTAGAGGGAACATTGTCACTACTGCAACTGCTAAGTCACCAACAGGTCTCACTGCTACTATTTACACGCAGAACAACAACCCTCATTCAAAATTTAGCTTTCACACGCCTCAATTTTTAAGCTCGTTCGCAAAATTGCGAATAGCGTCTGTCAGCTTCGTCATGTATGTCTGTCGGCATGTAACAACTCATAAAATTTGATATTTCAGGATGTTTTCAGAATCTGTCCAGAAAACTCAACTTTCATTAATATCTGACAAGAATAATGGCTACTTTACATGAAGACGTATGTACATTTATGATAATATGTTGCTGAACTCTGGTTGAAATGAGGAATATTTCAGACAAGCCTTGTAGGAAAAATCAAAACACATATTTAGGTTCAATATCTTTTTTTCTGAAAATCGTGCCGTTTACGATATAAAGTAGAAAAATATGGTACAGCCAGACAAGCCACATGCTACAATACAATGCGTCCTACAAAATATGCGATCTGTATGTCTGATAACTATGGTAAGAATACAGACGCGCACTCAAAATATTTAATAATAATTGCTTCGTAATTCACTACTTCCGTCTGACCTCGTAAAAGGTTTTATGGCAACATTTACATAACCAGAAAATGCGCAACGACTTATCTGTCATTGCGATCTGTTTAGCCAAACTGTACGTCTAAAGAAGGCCATGGGCAAACGAACATTATTTTCTTTCAATACAGCATCGGACACTTTACGTGAAGACCTACGTATGTGTTATTGTTGTCTGCGACATAAATTTGCCACAAAAGCACAGTTGTACATCACTCAATATTTGTATATAGTTGACAGTGACGTGTAGCTCAAGAATACACACAAATGCATTGTTGTTTCCACTGCAACAATGGTTACGCGAACGACACACAATGGTACGTTATGCCTGCATTACCTATCCTGTTATCTCTTCCACTGTGCCTAGAGTACAGAGTGGTCAGTCCAGTTGCATACTTAGTATTCTGTCATTGCTGGACACGAAAGTTACACAGTAATAAGGGAAGAATTGCCATCGGTGTTTGGATGCAAAAATCAAACTCTGTCTTCTAGTAGATACAAATTAATATTCTAAGATTGATTATAATAAAGCAGCTTATTTTTATTTAAAAATATTAAAGACACTCATATCTTTGAGTTTAACCATTAATAATTGGCATATACACACACACAAACACATACATACTAATGCTGAAAAAAATCTGTATTTTATCCCGCTGTATCTTACAGAGAGACAGACGCATATGCAGCATTATAAATACGTTCCCTTTTATTTTGTTTCCCTGATGATGGCTCAATGTGAGCCAGTACGTGTTGGGGACAATGTAAGAATAAATGACATGATGTATACTGCATAATAAGCTTATTTAGTTGAATCTTAGTAAACAGTAATACAATGCAGGACAATGCACGATACTAAAATTCTTACGTGTTCTGTTCAAGAAATTAAATTGAAGTTGCCTTTCTTTTCTCTTCTCTTTTCTTTTCTTTTCTTTTCTTTTCTTTTCTTTTCTAGTTTCCGGACTCTCGACCCTTGAAGATGGGACCGATACGTTGTCCCGAAACGTCGGTAAACAATTACAACACGACGCCGCGTAATGTCCCAGAACAGTGCAGTTGTGAAAGTACCTTATCTCTGTCGAGTAATTAGCAGATGAAAGTGTGGAAATTTAAAGGAACTGATACGCTGACTTGAACACCATTTCCGCATGTTCTTATGCTTCAGTTAAAATGCAAACATGCTTGTCACTATACCTGAGAAAAAATTCTGCTACTGAAATTGCTGCAAGGAGTTTATTGGATGTTTTGCTACTCGACGTCTTTGGCTGTGGTTGATGTAACAGGAGGGTTCGGGTAGAAAGAGGTAATACTAAGCTAACTCCGTGGAGCAGAATCCTAGAAAAATTTATAGACCCTCACTAGGCAACAAATTACCCGTATTTTATCGAAACAGAAAGTTAGACACCGCTGTCATAACAGCCTGCCACCCGTCCGTGTCCACAGCCAGATCAGTACAGTCCCTGCCCTCCAGTCCCATTTCGCGCACATCCGCTTCATTGTTGTTCTTAAATCTACACCTAGGAATTTCATGTTATCTCCTCAGGTTTCCCCACCAAAACCCTGTGCGCACCTTTCCTCTCACCCATACGTGCTACATATCCCGCCTGTCTTATTATTCCTCTTGATTTGATCAATGCATAATATGTGGTGAGGTATACAAATCACGATGCTCCTCATTATACAGTCTCTTCCAGTCACCTGTCACCTCCTTCCTCTTAAGCTCCAATATCTTCCTCATCACCCTATTCTCCCAGTGTGAGAGACCAAGTTTCACACCCACATAAACGAAGTCACAACTGTAGTCCTGTGTATTTCAGTCTTTATATTTTTGGACAGCGAACTGTGGATGGAATGACTGTTATGACATAACACTACTTTACATTCCTTATTAAAGTTACGAATCCATTATATGTCCTCCATGACGCTTAGCAACACCCTCAAGTACTCAGGCTCTAATGAGCGGTGTCTAATTCGGTGTGGCTGCCAGAACAGGAACGAAGAATAAGTATCAATGCACTAAAGAAAAGCATGGATAAATCAAGCTGTAACAGGAATATTAAATAAAGGAATACGAAGATATTACATGCACAGTCTTCACATAAATAGAATAGTTCTTGAAAAAAGGAAAACGAAGCAAGTCATGATGACGAAGTTGTTTTCAATGAGAAAGCACTACTCTTGTGAAGCAGAAGCTGTTGCAACAAACGCAGTCGCCCCAAATCCTTCGCAGACAGCTGACGGAACCCGGAAGAGCAGGTAAGGGCAACAACTGACAACACTGCAAATTACAGTGTAATAACTATCAGTTTTAAAGTATTTGTGTTTCTTTTTACGCAACACTCGTTTCAGCAGGGCATAATAAACGCAACTTAGATCATAACACAAATGCTTTACATATTACGATTGCCTTTCTTACTTTTACATTGCTTTTTTCAATCATTAAAAGACCAATGATGGGCACAACACTAAATCTGCTGAAGCTTTTCATTAGCATCCTATTGTTAAATAACAATTAAATAATAATTGCATTAAAATGCACAGCAATACAGCCAGTCACTGATTTCCTTGTAACAGATTTCTCTGAGTTAACGTCACAATGTCTACAAAATTTTTATGTCACTTCAGATATACGTGTTTTACGGCCCAGTCTACTTCCGTCAACTTTCATAACAACAGAATTATTTGAGATCGGTCTAATTCAAATGTGCAGATTAGCTTCTTTTCTACGTTCTGTTCAATAATTCACATACAATTTATTCGACATGCTTCGAACTTTTCCTCATTTTCAATCGCATTTAAGAGAATTCCTGAGGTAGGCCTACTACCAGAAAGACGAGAACTGATAAAAATAATAATGAGTATATAGAGACACGAATGGAAAGAAAATTTCTTTCTAAGTTCCTTACGACCCGTCCCTCAAAAGTGAGCGGCATTAATGCCATCTCTATCTGTTGGCAATAGTACATACTTTACAGTTGCAATCACCAAAAGAAACCCAAATTGATCACTGTGAACCTATAAAACAGAAACCATATTTAACACTTCTAGTCACAATAACAAAATAAATTTAGGAAAGTGTGATGTCTTACTTCTCAAATAATGTTATCTCTCCTCGTGCAGGATGTCACATTTCAGCTATGAAGACAGACAAGTTCTTATCAATAAGAAATTATACAATGTCCTCCCTACTAATGCCACACGGAATTTCTCTCAAAACGGCAGCTATGGCTTATCATACAACGTCGCTTTAGGCTGGTCCCAATACGTACTTGAAGGACAAAAGAGATTTGAACATACACTGCAGAAAACAGTACCAAGATAGGCGCCTTCGCCTAAACATTGTTGTCGTGGAAAAGCAGCACGCATTACACATTCTGAGAGTGTGTCTGCAGCCTTAGTTACCCAGCATGCAAAGCGCGTGCGCCATATAATATTGTTATCTGTAGCCTGTCTGGTTCTACCATATTTTTCCACATTATCTCATAAAGGGCCCGATTTTCGGGAAAAAATTTATTGAACACAAAATGTGTGCTTTGATTTTCTCTACAATTTTTGTATGAACCGTTTCTCATTCTAAGAACAATTAATGAGATGCTATCATAAATGTACTTAGGTCTTCATTTACAGTAGCCGTTATTCTTGTCATACTTTCATAAATCTTGAACTTTCTCGAAAGTTTTTAAAAAATCCTCATACATTAAAGTTAATGAAAATCTATCTAGTGGCAGCCGAATTCTTCCATGTGGACGGACGGACGGACGGAGAGACGGACAGACAAATATGACGAAGCTAACAGTTGCTTTTCGCATTTTTTCGAATGTGCCTAAAAGCGTTATATGTATTCGGTCCGCAGACCAAATCCTAAGGTCCCTTCTAGCATAAAAAGTATGGATTTGAACGGAAAGGTGGCGCTAGTGACGGGGGCAGCCAATGGCATCGGAATGGCTACAGTTCAACAGCTTTTAAAGAATGGTCTCAAGGTAAGAAAACAAGACATATAACTTAATAAATTATGACACATACATTGCGTACTTGCGCGAGCAGGTTATGCAGCTTCTGAGGTAAAACAAAAAAGAATCATCAATTAGGGGTACGCGTTCTGGTATACACAGAACGGTAAAGTACTTCCGAAAGTAGAATATGCGAATTCTGAGGATTTCGAAGCGGTGTAATGAGGAATCCGTTCTTCTAGGATATGACGCTGCGTCAATTGGTTAAGGGTCCCGACATTTCGAGGAAAAGTAACGTCAGTATTTTCACGGGTCGACAGGTCCTATAAGCTATCCACCCTTGAACATGAGGACATAATGATGCGTCGAAATGTTTGGGTCCGATTACTCACCGACGCAGCGTCAAACTTCAGAAGAAGGGAACCTTAAAATTAGTGTATCTTTTTAAAAGAATGTCACGTATTCGACAAGAGATCAGTGGTGTGATATTGCTTTACACGTGCATTCCGCAACCGGGGATAATGGAGGTGGTACAAAAGACATTTTATAGGAGGAACTGAAGTAGGTACATCAACAGTTTTCTTATGTACCACATAAATAGCTGCGAGAATTTCAAAGAAAAATAAGGAATAGAAGATAATTTCAAAAGGAAAATTTGCAAGCGGAGATCACATGGAATATTTGATGATATGGGGGACGGTATTCAAATATACAACAACCAAAACTCCAGTTGGGAAGATCTGAATAGCCACACATCGAAACACTCGACAATACACATACAATTCTTGTAAAGAGAAGGCTTAAAGTCTGATTCATGATTTCTTGACATACAGGAGGTGTAATTAAGTACACACACGTCTGATATTTCAGCGCAGTTGACAGCGACAGTGACGAATATCTAGTGGCTTTGCAGGTAACCGGTCAAGTACCGATCAGATACTCTGCATTCGTCAAATACGTGACAATTATGAATACAAAGGGACAGTATACAGCTTTCATGGACTTCAAGAAAGACTATAATTTTGGGGAGAAAAATTGGTGCGATATTCTCAATTAAATTTTTATACACATGAAAACAGGTTAATTAACATACGCCTAAACGAAAATTACAGCAAAGTTCTGATTCCAAACACTAACCTGCCATGTTTCCTTTGAGAACGTTCTGAAACAAGGAGATGCTTTACCGGAATTGTTTATGTTTGATTTAGCATGTGGTATTAGGAACACACATGATAATCAAGATTTAAACTGAGTGAAACACATAAGCTTCTGGCCTGCGCTGATGTTAATCTATGTTAAAGAACACAAATAGGCCTACTACACAGAAAAACACAGAAGCCTCAGGTTTACTTATGATTAGCCAATTCACTTAGTGCTATTTTGCGTTCATGCCCGTAGCCCTCACACAGTGCAAGGGACCGTGTTCAGACAGTGACACTGATGCTCACAATGACAGTTTCAGTCACGGTAACAGTGACAGCAATAATACGAGCTATTTGTTTGTTAATTTAAAACAAACAAGGTTGATTGTCATTAACTGTTTAGTAAGCCCGCTTCATAAAAAGTAATTAATTATGACGTACTCGTAATTCCGACGTAACAATTTTATAGGGTGTCTCCATGTGTGATATTGACAGCAAGAATGGCGAACGTGCTGCTCTGTCTTTTGCCAAAGAATATGGGAAAGACCGAGTAATCTTCATCAGGACGGACGTCACGAAGGAAAAGGACTTGGAAGGTCAGTTGAATAGTTGGGTGTTCTGTGTCAGTTAAAGCTCTGTGCGTCTAGAAGCTAATTTGGAGAAATGGGATTTTAATGTCATTCTGACCGACCCAAGCTTCACACATGTGTTCACTGCATGTCTTCAATCTGTACTTTCACACTTTCCCAGCAATCTAGGCACGCAAGTTTTAGTCTTGTAACCAACACATTCATACAAATGTGCAAACGTAACCTCTTTGACAAAGCATGCAATTGAAATATTTCTGCGTCTGTAAAACGCTCAAGTCCAAAATGTAACTGACGGCCCGAACTAGGCACACGATCGGCATTAGTCAGCTGTTAATATTACCAAACATTAATGTGAGCACTGAACAAGTATTTAGTAAATCTGAAAACTACTTGATTTAGAAGCGAAGAGCGAACGTGAGAGACATCCGTTTGTGATTTCAGTTAACGGAATCGCCTAGTAGATGACTGTGAAGGATATACTAGAATTAATATGGAGGAAGTTCTAGTGGCCTAGTGTACCTTATAAACAGTAAGTTGCCTCAAAAGAAGAAGAGAAAACAGGAAATCCTTCCGTTAGGAAACTCAGTGNAGCCATCAAATCGTTCTACTTACACACAAAACCTCCTTATGTAAGGCCACTAAAGTCTCTTCTGATGAAACTTCCTACGTTCCACGATCCATACGACGGTGTTGAGCTTCACTCCCGTACAGGTTTCATTCTACAATACTCTACTCTGTCACCGTAAGTTTCAATGCACCGTGATTATTACAGTCCATGGCCAGTGTAACAGACTGCTGACAGGATTCTACACTCCTTTTGTATGACATCCCTACCCACAGAGTACGCACTATCCACCAGCTACGCAATACATTTTTTCTCTCTCTTTAGGTCTCGCATAAAGAGTAAGTTAACATATAACAGCAGGGTTCAAGTAGAAAATGATTTGTATTTGTTTGCAAGTGACAAAAGTTCATAATGCATTGTGTGCTTTTAGTTTCCACCAATGGATATCAGACACGGGGTGCGAATTCTGTGTATGTGCCCAGGGGCAACGGATACTCCCATAGTTACTGGAATATATGATGCCTACGGAAAACTGGATGTTGACAGGGATAGTGTATTTCCAGGACGTACAGTGCAACAGTGAGTGTTCTTACCACCTTACGTACTTCGTCAAACCCTAACATGCAAAAAATATTTCTCGGTATTTAATTTATAGACGCACTGAACCTCACACTGCTTCGAATAAAAGTAGGCCTGGAAGTTGCTGGTAATATTTGCACAATTTATATATTGCCCAGTACACTACATATCTAACTAACTCCATGGACTAGAGGCCTTCTTGAGAAGCTAACAGTTTCTCAGCTAGTCAAGAAATTCCCCGCATTTTATGGAACCCGAAGCTTCATTACCGCATTCACAACAGCCCGCCACCTGTCCCTATCCTTAGCCAGTTCGATCCAGTCCATGCCCCCATCCCACTTCTTGAAGATCTATTTTAATATTATCCTCCCATCTACGCCTGGGTCTCCCAAGTGGTCGCCTTCCCTCAGGTCTCCCCACCAAAATCCTGTATGCACCTCTCCCCCCCATATGTGCTACATGCCCTGCCCATCTCATTCTTCTTGATTTGATTACCCGAACAATATTTGGTGATGAGTACAGGTCATTAAGTTCCTCATTATGTAGTCTTCTCCACTCCCCTGTCGCCTCGTCCCTCTTTGGCCCAAATACTCTCCTCAGCACCCAATTCTCGAACACCCTCAGTATTTGTTCCTCCCTCAGTGTGAAAGACCAAGTTCCACACCCATTCAAAACAAGAGGTAAAACCACACTTCTGTATACCCTAATCTTTGTGTTTTTGGATAGCAACCTGGAAGACAAAAGATCCTGCACCGAATAATAGCAACCATTCCCCGACTTCACTCTGCTCTTGATTTCTTCATGAATGGAGTTACGATTCGGTAGGGTTGTTCCCAAATATTTGAATTCCTCCACCCTTTGAAAGGATTTACTATCTTTTTGTTGTGACTTTGTATACACTACACAATCTATATTAAAAATTTAAAAGCAGAATAAAGGTCAAGTGCATGTGAGATGTATTACTTAGAATACTAATTTTAATATATTGAGACAGCTGGCTTCATAGTATTTTGTAGAAGATTGTTGTGATATTAGAGGCTCTAAGTTCGCATATATCACGTTTTCTCTTGTTATAGCTGTCTACGGTGAGATAAACCGTAACAAAGGTCTTGTACTCTGGAAGCAAACTGTGGAAAAGACAGACAACAGGTAGACTTCGCATGTCTTACGGACAATCCAAAGAGATATGAATGAGTTAAGACACCCACCGCTATGTAGATGAGATCTGCGCTCTTCTGGGGCATTACGCAGGGTTGAGTGCTAGTTCCAAACCGATGTTTCGAGACATTCTATCTGTCCCATCTTCAAGGGTCAAGAATTCCAAAACTTCTTGACACTTGAAGATGCCTTGATGATACGACCGATAGGTTTTCGCAAGACGTCGGTGCAGAACTACCACTCAACGCGGCGCAATATCACAGAAGTTCGCAGATCTCATATATTAAAGAGTTTCTTATGCGACATGAATAAACATGGTAGTGTGTATAGATACGAAATATAAATGTTGACAGAACTTTGGACAAGTCTTGTTTGAACAGCGTTTAGTAAAATTTACAAAAGAACAGCCGCGAAGAACCTCAATAATAATAGTGGTAACCTGGCCGACACTCAAGCACGTATGGTAGTGACCAGATTTCTTGCTAGCTGTTGACGCTGCGCTGGGGTGAGGGGGGTACGTCGTAAGAGGGAAAGGCATTGCGCTAGTGCCATCAAGTTACTCTGTCCACTGGGAAAACCTTCAAAGTGACAGACCTATGCTAATAATACCACGAGACTAAACGATTTTTAAAGACCTATAATGCAGCCTGGACATTTTGATGTGAGTCTAGCACTGGCCACGCCGTACCGACTGCGGCTATGTACAGGGTTACGAAGCTCAGTTTGCAAGTAGTCTTGCCACTAATCAACTACCTCATTACTACTTCAGTTTTGTAGGTGGAAGAGATCGTGAGAGTAACTAACACTAATCTATCACATGCCTGTAACACTGCAGTAAAATAATGTGTTGGTTTGTACTTTCTACAGGCCTGATGATGTAGCACAGGGCATTGCGCATATATTGCGTGAAGGAGCAACTGGGTCTGTGTGGGTCAGTGACAACTGCCGGCCCGCCTACCAGGTCGAATTCCCGAATCTTCTCAAGCAGCCCGTGTAGAAGTTCATCTTATCAGTCGAACTTCGATGGAAGGAAACTAAACCACTGGTTCCCAAGGGTTCTGCGGGTGTCTTTAGTAATAAAAAATGTTAATTCTGTAGAATTCTCGAGTAATAAAAATTATGTTCTTCAGAGAAATAGAAAGTCGCTTTTAATTGTGCAGTACATCAAAGTGGCACTGCCGACTGTAAAGACTATGTAGGGACCACTTGTGTGGTACTGGTTCAAAAACACCGTCCAACAGGTTACTGAAATTTGGTTTCCGAAGCAAAGGAGACAAAACAACTGTCAGTTCAAAACAGCGAGTTCAGTTGTGTTACGCTCTGTTTGCAAATATTCGATTAGACTAGCTTTTGAACTCACTGCAACGAAAGAGAGTTCCAGTACATTTAATTTGTAGCATCTGCTTCCATACGTCAGTCAAATTTCGTTTCTTTTTCGAAACCTAATGGACGCGTCACTAAAAATATCTGGGAAACACTGACCGAAGCCAGTTACCACGCTACTGTTACCTAAAAAATTGTTGATAAATTCTGACAAGTGGATTATAAGCAAGCACAATCTGCTTCGTAAATATCACTTCACCCATCATACCAATGTATTTATAAATAAAATATTAAATTCGTTTTGTAAAACTATTAAGATTTTATTGACCTTTCAAAAGTTTTACTTGTTTACATGAACTGAAATGGGCGAGGGACGCAGAAATGCATGACAGGGTTGAAAAGACAAACATGAATTTAGTTGCAAAAACTGAGAGGAAGGCACGAATGGATAAACAGTTTCGAGTAGTGACGTAGCTAGGTTTTTGGTGCCCGAGGCGAGAAAACATAATGGCCGCCCATTAAAGAAATTACGAACTTCAAGGAAACTAAAACTACTACTTATATTTTCTTGGCTCAATAATTCAATCGCTGGACGCAGAAACTTCATTTTGAAGTTCAAAGTATTCATTCTGCCACCCTTGGACTCTGCTGCCCGTGATGGACGCACCAAAACTCGCCCCACCCTAGCTAAGCCCCTAGTATAGACGATAATATTAAAAATTAACTGACTGAGAAGGTATGGACTACATTACATTGGACCGATTAAGTCCAAATGCTGGTTCCTGTGAAGAAAGTAATGAAGTTAAGCGGCACAGTAAACACCTGAAATTTTAATAATAATAATAATAATAATAATAATAATAATAATGTTACTAATGTTTCCACCAAATATTATTACATGTGTGTGTTTCACTGCCATTATCAGATTGCAAGGGACACCACACTAAAGGAGAAATTGAAGCTTATTTCCTATAGACATCCCTGTCGTTCAGCACTGAAAGAATGGCTCCATCCATACGCATGAGCAATAAACAGACGGCAGGAAGCAGCCCTGTCTACATACAAGATGAATATAAAATATAAAGTCTACTGTTCTAGTTTGTAAACTTCAACATTCTGAATTTAAGAGTTTCTTAATTTCGGGTAATCTGGGTCTACACACGTGCAAAGTCCCTTTAGTGGCTGGTCACGCAACTGTGTTGAGACATGCGATGCAACTGGACTTACCTGAGAACGTAGGCGTTATGGGTCGACCCAACCTGACGTGCGGGGACTGTCCGACTGTTCGGGATCAGTTAGTTGGGCCTAGACATGGAGAGTTGGAATGTCAGTACGTACAGTACACCTAATGCTATTCGTGCTTACACATTTCTGTAAATAAATGCACAAGCGACTAATATGACGATATCCATGGCTAATTGTACAGAATGTATCTATTTACGTATGTATGTACGTACATATGTATGTATGTATGTATGTTTGTATGTATGTATGTATGTATGTATGTATGTATGTATGTATGTATGTATGTATGTATGTATGTATGTATGTATGTATGTATGTATGTATGTATGTATGTATGTATGTATGTATGTATGTATGTATGTACGTACGTACGTACGTACGTATGTATGTATGTATGTATGTATGTATGTATGTACGTACGTATGCACGTACGTATGTGTGTATGTATGTATGTATGTATGTATGCATGTATGTACGTATGTACGTATGTACGTACGTATGTACGTAAGTATGTATGTACGTATGTATGTATGTATGTATGTATGTATGTATGTATGTATGTACGTATGTACGTACGTATGTATGTACGTATGTATGTATGTATGTATGTATAATTAGTTTACGCTCAGCAGTGTGTGTCTGTCGGGTTTTCCTTGTCTTATAGATTTGCTAGTAGTTACGAAGAGGACCACAAGATTCAGCAATAAATGGGAATTAAAATTACCTTTGCTTCAGTCAGTATCATAAGCTCGGCCTTGCCGAAGGAAAGTTAAATCTAAATGGCAGTCCACCTTACAGCATCCGAGTGTCTTTCCACAGACGTTTACGTTCATAAATTCGGTATATAATTTCACTGTGTCCGTCAGTCAAATGCTATAATGTACAAAGCTGATCAGTAGAAGCATTACTGTTACGTCGGAAGTCGGATCAGGCTGCAGTTTGCAGTCTGGCCGTGCAGTAACACAGTACATTACTTAACACCACGGGCCAGTATAACGAATACAGTAAGTACACTGTACTACTGCCAAGGGTAGACAACGTGTCATGTGCGCTACTGAATGCACAGTTGCTGCTGCCTAAATTTTTGTTGATTTAAATCGCATTCACAGTTAAAGTGCATTCGTTCCAGCAAATGTGGGCATACATAAAAGGGACAGTGTACACACAGTGCACTGGGATGGACAGGATCCACTGATGATTATGATGATGATGAAACTAGGGGTCGACAAAAGTTGACGCTTTTATTCATGTCACGAAATATCTGTTTCATGACAAAACAAAAAGGAAATTTTCTTAGAGGGCTGCACAAAGGAAGGCATCTAATCATCGATCTGCCATTTAACACAAGAAAAACACAATACAGTTCACATAGCGAATGTACCACACAGTCATCCACTTGTTTGGCGGTGTGCCTCCTGAAAAAGACTAGTTTCACTTAAAGGGCAAAACCTCATGAGGCTTCTTCTCACTTTTTGCCTGAGAACACAGTTAAAGCCGCTTTTCCAAAGTTTATTTCATACTGATATTGTATTTGAATAACGTAGCTGACAAGTACATTCGAAGTGTCACATTAACCCTTTAAAGACGAAGCGTATCTGTTTTATATAAGGACTCAGTGCCTACCGCGCTGTAAACACTCTCCACTTCGGTTATAAAAACCAATCTCTTAATGTTTTATAAGGCAAAAGTTGCTGTTTGTTCTGAGATCCGTACAAAACACATAAACGCAATGTGGGCACAACGTAGAATTTTTTAATGTTAAACCTGCTGACACGTAGAATTACCGCTAGGCTTTAAAAGATTAATAACAGAGAATTATGCAATTCTGTCTGTGCGGCTGTGTAACATTTTGTATGTTGTTTACTGCTTTACAAAGAAATGGAAACAGTTGTTTGCTAAGAACAAAAATACGTCCTTCAGCGTGCTTGATATCCTATCTACACGTTTGAGTGTTCATTCGTTATGCTTGCTTAACCTCACACGCGTAGTTTTTTTTTCGATATTCATTTTCCTCCTTCTCGGTGGTATATATAACGTAGTTCGTAAAGTCTTTTGACACCGATAGAGGAACAGGTACGTACCTTATAATCTAACTTTAACTAGCTACTAGGTCACTGCTCGTAGCCTGATTCATGTTTACATGCATTCCTCACATAAAAATTAAAATTTAGCTGTAATGAAGGAAAAACGAAACCCTTAGTGCAATTTAAAGTAATTCACGAACACAAACAAACACGCCGTGTGAATTTCTGTGCTTAAGAGCAGAGTATTTTCTAACGTTTTGTTATAACGTTCGATTAATCCTACCAGTCTGGAGTTGGACTGCATCCATTTGTGTGTCACCTCTCAGATTCTGAGATTTCTGAGCTACCTTTCGCGTTCAAATGTCACGCGTCTAGTAACAACCATCGGCAATATCCTTACAACGAGAAAATTTTCTGAGTGTAATGAGAAGTCATCTGCTGAAATTGGTATTACAGCCAACTTTCAAAGCACAAGGGATACCAAAAATAATCCAGACGTTGGAAAATGTTCCATATAATAACACTGGTAAGTTGCGAGTTGACAGACTTCACAGAAAATTTAGCTCGTGAGCTTGTGATTTTTGAAATGGTGAAATTTCATGGATGGTTACCGTTCGTGAGTAACCTGCTGCCCCAACCTGCTGTCCTGAAGACAGAGGCAGCAGGGACCTCCTCAACGTCGATGACCACGTAGGAGTGTAAATAACACTGATATGCATATTGTGCAAGAAATTCCGCACATCAAATGGGAAAGTGTAAGAAATTTCAACACAAATTAAAATGTAAAACGAAAACATCTGCAAAAGGAACAATTACATGACAGTCTAAGTGTGCAGAAACACACAAACAAGCGCAAAAGGTGAAAAACTCAAAATGTAAAAACAAATCCTCCGAACCTAGGCCAACACCAATCATAATATTTCAGTAAAGGTTCTTCTAGGGTATCCCTCCCTTTTTAATTTTGCTGTCCGTTTTGCTGGTGTGAAAGTTAGTGACACTATCAACTGGCAAGAGAACACAGCGTCGGCATTTTGCTTTGTTCTGAGGTTTCTACCGATCCTCATCTTTCGTGTGCAGAGTTTTTTCCACATTACATATAATCTTAAACATTTTTCTTAAAATTTCTTAAAAAAAACACAGGGCTCAAAAATAGATTTTATATTTCAACACAAGTCAGCTTTGATTATTGTGAGTGCATGCTCCGCATCTGATAGTTGCCTTCAGGATACGTTTCACATTCATTAGCGACGTCTACACCCTGATTTATCAGAATAATTTTGGTGAGTATTAAGAAAGGTAGGAAAGTGTATGCGAGTACCTCAGAGCAAGTGATATGCTCTTCATATACCTGCCTCAAGGGAAATGAAATGAAAGGATATACACGTACAAAATGCTGCCAATTCAACCTGCAGCAGCTTTAGATAGGCTTAAAATTAAATGTGGTATTTCGAATTATATCAAAAGATCCAACAGTGGAGGTTCTAGGTCTTAATGTATACTGGAATTAAGACAAGAAACCTTAACATGAAAGTTAAACATGTACTGCGTAAATTACTTTTGAAACACAGTGGAGGGATTGGGAAGGTTTGACTAGCCATAATGTAACTGACTTGGATTTTAGAAATTACACCTTCGAATTTGGGTCGGGGCACTGGCAGTCCTCCCTGAGATTATACTTAGAGTTTCTCCGGTACTCCAGGAAAACTCAGGGCTATTTCTCTTATTACTTCACGATCGCTTCACTTGAAAATCTTGCCAAATTTCTTATTCATCAACTGTAATCGCGGCTTTACAGTCTAAGATCCAGACGGCTTCATAAAATAAACCAAAAACAAACACAGCAAACGAAAGTAGAGAAAGGACGGACGGACGGACGGACGGAAGAACACACTAACGGGAACAGGAAGAAGAGAGGTGTTACATGACATACTTAATAAAAATGACCATTATTTATACTACAACAAATTCACGTACATGAAATTTACACTTATAACTGGGAAAAGATTCAGGATTACTTGCACAATATCGCCATGAAATATTTGAATTTCTAATTGAAGGTATATCTGACGGAGATTAATTCACGTGTCTGCACAATCTTCAGAGGCTGCAATGAAGTGTTTCATCTTCGTATCCCTCGGTAAGTATATCAGAAACTTATCAAATGAATATGGTTATTGGTAGAGGGGAAAATAGTGGCAGGAAGCGGACATGTGTTCAGGATATTCGTGGAGGTTCAACATAATCCGCCAGGGCGGTATTAGCAGGTATCAAGGTTCAGCAGAAGTCTAACCACCAGATGCCATGCGACAGTACTTGATACCATTACTGTGAAACACAGCAGAAGAAATCAAACAATCAACATAAATATACGGGATGCATAAAAATACATCTGTCGACAAGGTAATGACTACTGTCTTTTTCAGGAACCAAGCGCCTCTTATTTAGAACACTTTTGAATCTATGCATATATGGTTGTAAATAATGCACTCGACTGTACATGAAGCACTTCCATAAAAGAGGCATCAACAGCTTGACATCTCACCGCGACGCACGCCTCACTGCTTACGGTGTACTTGCTGTAACCGTATCGAATATATCCTGCGTAATCGTCCTGTGGCTGTGTAATGAGGCTACCTTACATACTGTAACTGATGCTCAGATAACCCTCTTCGGACCTTACTAAATGTATATAGTGCAACAACCGCTGCACTGACCAGAACTCAAACGCTGTGCTGCGCATTGACAGAAGATGACAAGTGACAAGGTTCTGGTTATCACGTACTGAAGGTTTCTATTAGGCCAAGAAGGAATTACGCAGTCTCCCACAATAATTCTGCTTGTAACTTTCTAAATTTGTGCTCATACACTAAATGTCCACCTCGTGCATCAAACTGCGTTCCCTTTCAGGCGCATTCACCATGAATATACTACACGTTTCTTCCGAATCTTTGAACGGTTACCTAAACCACGCCCCAAAAGAAACGGTACTCAAGTTTTGATACATGTAATGCAAGAAAACTAGCATAACTAGTAGTAGGGTTAGTGTTAGTGTTATTAGTGACAGTAATGCCGTTAGCTCTCCAGTGCTTACTGGGATAGCAAGAGGCATTTATCGTATGTACACTGAAGATTCGCGGGAATACAATAAATATATGAGACTATACACAGCTGAAAGTTGTGAATATACACAGACTTTTTTCTGGTTATATTTCACTCATTCATGCTGTAATGACAGCAGTAGTCATACAATGGTACAGCAAAGCAGCATGAGCACTAATCGAGTTAAACGAAAGACAGCCTTGTCAGTATCTGTGACTGCTATGTTTACCAGTGATCGTGTTCACTGAACTGACTGCTGCAGAAGACTGCCAGCTGTTCTGCCCAATGATCTATGCTCCAATATGCGCCACAGACGGCGTCAGCCAAAGAACCTTCAGCAATCCATGTGACCTGAAAGTTTATAACTGCTGGAACCCGGATAATCGTAAGTTATGAACACTTAGCCAAACATGACACCAGTTTCCATATATATTCTGAGTCTCTCACACTCCTACTGTAGTGAAAACAGCGTAGTCTGCTGCTGCCTACTCTATCACGAATTTGTTCTAAAAGTGTTTCTACATATTCACGCTTTACGCATTATATTTGTGTGCGCATACCTGTGTAGGCACTATGCCGATCAGCTGTTTGTATTTTATAATTTGAGTCTAGAGGTGCTTCTAACATTGGCAGGAAAGGTGCAGCTATTATTTACTAACAGAAAGCGAAAAGTTCCAAAAGGATTTGCCTCCCATCTCTGAAAGTACACTATATTTGTTCTCACACTTTCTACCTCTATATTTTCTAATCAGAGCTCCCGTGATCACGTCTCGTAACCAGACAATACTACAAATTTTTACATTAGCGTATGTAATAAAACCTGTACTTTATTTAGTGTTTCGATTCAGGGAGCTTTCTCCCTTTCTTTTTTAATGCAAAAGGTGGCAGCTCCTATTTAAAAAACATATGGAGTTTTCCAGCTTATAGTCTCTGTTACAGCCTGATGATGGCTGTTACGAGCCGAAACAACTTGCCATAAACGTATTTTTGAAAATGAAGTGCTGGATTTGTGTGTAGAATTAATAAATATACTCTTGTAATCTCTACGCCTACGGCGCTGTCTTGCATTAAAATTATAAACGCCCATCAAGGGAACTCTGTAACTAAAATCCAAACATATTTTTTAATCAGCAATGCCTAAGACGTAAAAATGGGGGAGATTCCCTACTTACAAGACGTATGGAGTTTTCAAGCTTATAGCTGAAACTAGTAGCCAAAAAGGCATTTTTAATAACGAAGTGTAGAATCTGACTGTAGAATTAATAAGAATAAATATACTCTTGCAAGTTTTCTGTCATTTTAACGGACCAAGGCTGACACGTTCAGAGGGCTTTCCAGAGCACGGTGCTGAAGAAGATATTTGGCTGTGAAGGAGATTAAGTGAACGAGAAATTCATGATCTCCAGTCTGCACAGAATGTTACTGGGACGATCAAATAAAGGAGGACGCGAGGGACGCGGAACAATAAGAAAAACGTGATGTGTATAAATTTCGGGCTATGCGTATACTGTTATATGAGTATGAATCTTGGACAAAAATTGTAGATAATAAGATAAATATTAGAAATAAGATTTTTAAGACCTGAAATAATGAGAAGTAAAATATTGGAAGGAAGAAAATTTGAAGATATTTGCCGGACACACGCAATTTCACGACGGATTATACTTTTGAAACAAAATAGTAGTTGTACTGCATTCCTGACAAAGTTCTAAACATACCTAAACCCTATACGAACAGACAGTGTAAAACATAACTTTGCTTTTATGGCACAACAGCCCAAACCGGCCCTAGACTGCGTCATTTTTTAGGTTTCTAGATCACACACAATTAGACACACACACAACTGGCAGGACTCCTCTGAATGAGTGACCAGCTTGTCGCGGAGACCGCTACCTACACAACACAACATACACAAGAGATAAAAGTACATCCCTCAGCGGAATTCAAAACCACGACCCCAGCAATAAAGCGGCTTCAGACAGACGCCATACACCACAGGGCCACCGGGATCGGCAAAACACAACTTAATTTTGTAATCAATACATCAACCAACATATGCACTTAATAAAATACGTTTCATAACAAGTATTGAAATTCTAAAACTTTTGTATTTTGACACTTGTAATGATTTGTTTTCAAAAAACTGAGATTGGCGCCCGGTACCGGAACATGTAAGAGTTTAATACTTGTCATAAAGCATATTTTATTAAGTGCGTATGTTGGATGATGTATTAATTGTAAGAACATGTACGGTATGAGTAATTTAAAAATGAACTTAACGTTACTAATACGATTATTATTAGAATAACATCCATGTTTGTCTCATGCTAAATGTATTGTTTTATCTTACACAGCCTACAAAGAAGTGAAAGTAGGTGAATGTGATGATGCGAATAAACCTGTACCAATCTGAAGAGGCTACACCAGCAACATCATTAGCAACTTTTCTTTTTGAATGAGACATATCTCACTGATCTGATTCTGTAAAGAGAAACTGTGTTAATAAATAAGCGGACCAGATATTAAAAGGCGCAAACGAGTACTAGATTTTGTTGTCGTCATTTTTCTACTGCCCGAAGGGAAAAGGCTCTGATAAAGGAGTGAAAACCTAAATCATATTAAGCAGTACACAACAATACTTTGAACTTACCGTCCGGCAGCAAGTTTTTCAAATATAGAATCCAATATCGTTTTGTTAGATTCCTAACTTCTTCGATAAACATTAACGTCTGACGTCTGAGCAAGAACACCGTTGTCCATCTCACATTTATGTGAAATAAATACAATAAAATACTTCCGTATTTCCTGGGTTTCCACTCGGACCTTAAACGCGAGCACCATATTCACGTTGCTATTCACTTAACCTTTTAAAGCCTAGCGGTAACTTTACATGCCACCAGGTTCAACATTAAAAAATTCTACGTGGTGCCCACATTGCGTTTGTGTGTTTTGTACGGATCTCAGAACACACAGCAACTTTTGCCTTATAAAACATTAAGAGATTGGTTTTTATAACCCAAGTGGAGAGTGTTTACAGCGCGGTACGCACTGCGTCCTTATATAAAACTGATAAGCTTCGTCTTTAAAGGGTTAATCTGTGACTCTAGGGGAAATCTAGCATTTCAGTTCCCATGCTTTACAGAGGAACATCTGAATACAATCATGAATATGTGTTAGGTTTGTGCAAATAACAAGAATCATATTAAAGCGAATAATCCCGCTTGTATTTATTAACGGCTTATTATCTGGAAGGAAATCTGGCGATACACAAGCAGGGAAGTTGATCATCTTAAGAACATTTTAAACTACTTTCTCTCCTTAATAAAAGGACAGCCGGTAAGGCATATAGTTGCTTATCGTCAGAATAAAAACACTGTTAAATACATCAAACACTGAAGGCTGTTATAAGGAAATAGTTACAGGAATATCAAATATAAAAAAGGGAGATAATAAGTGGCTTCTTTTGTAACGACATCAGTTGATGCAATAAATTCAGTTCACGAAACAAAAGGTAAACCTGCCCCAACATTTACTCTAACTACTTGTAATAAGAGATCGTATCTTATGCCAGGTGGTATTTATTTACTAATGTCATGTTCGGAAACTTCACCTACAAAAAATTTTCAGCTGGGTAAATTTCAGATTGAATTGTTTGCTAAACAATAGCCACTTTCGAAATATCACTGATGTGTATTTGGACTTCTCCATCGCCACTGATTACACAAACAAGATGTTTGAGAAGCACACTGCTTTCGTCTTCAGATGAACTACAATCTTAAGAAAAAGTAACATTCTAAGAGAAGCAAAATCCTGCAAATTCATATTTGAGAGAAAATATAATCGAAACTTCTGAATATAAGAATCGCGTATACAAAACTCAATCTACAAATTGTAACAAAATTAGACGAATTATCCCTCCTTAAAAATTAAAATCATCACAGGACATGAACAAGCAACAAAATGAAATTTTTTTAGTAAATTAAAATATGTTGCAGTAACAACCCAATCAGCACCCTCTGTTGGTGAAACCATGCACCTACTACAAAGGCCAACATCCTTATAAACCACGAACGAAAACCAATATCAGGAGAAGAGAATACAAATATAATCTACGAGAGGGACACATTGATAAATCTAAACTGGCATCACACTCCTTCGAGGAAGGACATAAGATTCACTGGATTAATAAAACCATATTACAATATCAGCCTAACACTATATACTGGAAATATAAAGAGGCAACACATATGCTTTGTACTAACAACTCTATCAGTCAGGCTAGTTTGGGCTATGCCTTATTTCGCTTCCATTAACAGATAAAGAGTGACAGAAATGTATCGGTGTTCATTCTTGGTTTATAAGAATGTAAAAGTGACGATGGAAAAAGTCCCAATACACACCAATGATATTTCGCATGTTACACCACTGTCTACGAATTACAGTGCACAATAACCACTTTCCTCAAATCAGGGATAACATCAAGCAATAATTTAACATTGGCGAGTGACATATAATTTACACTGTTTATATAGAATGTCCTTCATTTCCTATTACGCATTCGACTTTTCAAATATCACAGTAAGGTCGAAAGACCAGTTCAAACCTATACGCTCGCGTAACAACAGCCAAGCAACCAGTACGCTATATGAACTGTTCAGGTGAGTTGCTGAAATGTTGGTTCTAAAAATCAGCTTTCTATTTTGACGCAACAGATACAGACAGTTTGTCAAAATAAGTGCTTAACGATGCCTATAAAATTCCAGTAGACAAGGGCCTTAAATGTCAGAAACGCAACACACTGCAGTCTATATACAGAATTCTGTGTTTAACACTGCTTGGCCCCGTCAGCGGAGAGAGGTGCCTACAGGGATGTAGGATGCCGAAGTCGTACTGACGTTGGTTAAAGTAACTTCTTGAGATCGAATTCGCAAAAACTACAAAATTTCGAAACGTATCTGCGGGAGTTTGCAAGTGCGAATATGAAAACATTAGTCTTCCTAATCACAGCTGTGAGAACCTCAAAAGAAAGATAAAGGAAGTGGAAAATATGTGTGTAAGAAGATGGTGTAGTGATGGTGTGCAGGATGAATTACCTGATTATCACCTGTACAATCATTTTATGAACGGACTCATATATGTTACGTACTAATTAAAACGCACGTGAAACTGGAATCTGCTTGGAAACGGACGACATTCGGTTTCCGTCGTTAAGCTGTCTTATTGTATATGCATATATGAATAAAACTTAACACGACGCGCAATAATATCGGGTACATTATTGGTTATGGCGGAATATAACACATTATGTTCCTTTAAAAACGGTATTTCAGAAAATTGCTGGGTCTAAAATAAACAGAAAGACTAAAATTCCAAAGCACGAATAATTTTTAAGGTTCTGGCGAACAGCAGCAGTCAATTTAGGGGACTTCACATTCTTAAGAAAATATATGTACGTCCATATATACGCACGTATAAGTTTGCAGTATTTTCATACAAATTTTTGATTACGATATGTGCTTAATGTTTCCTTATTCAACCCTTTGAAAACTGACATTTATCCAAGTTACGTATAAAACTCAGCCTCTGATTAACAGCCAACTGTAAATACCAAACTGCCAACTGTAAATACCAAACTGCCAACAACCAATGTGCTGGTTACAAAACAATTGATATTCATTATGACAATCGTATGAAATGCATATGGGGGAGGCCAGGGCAAGTTCGGAGTGTTAAGGAAGAAGCTTCAGTATAAACAACACAACATACGTCGGGGAAAAAATTTGTGTGTGACACTTTAGTATTTCTTAGTGTGGGTATACTTGACACTGGGTTTGAACGGTTAAGATGTTTATTAAAATTTAGTTTATTTTCAGAAATTTTGTGTCTCTTGTAGAATAACGTATAAAACACTGTACCATAATATCCCAGAAATGTGTCATAAGTATTTTTAACTTGATATTAAATAAGAACTTGGGTTACTTAACGAGCACCAACTTTGATTAGATGAATCAGTCACTGTGACCTAAAATGCCTAATATTTGAAAAGTTACAAACATATGGACAGGAGTCACACATTTATTTGTGTCTTGCTTCACCACGTCATGATGACTGCAAAACTACATCATCCTGTAAAATCTGCTAAGTGGTCATTTTATACAAGAAAATTTAATGTACATATATATCACATTTATCTCCTAAGTTTCCGAAACTGTAAGTTTCTGACCCAAAGTGGCCTAACATTTCGAAGTACAAGCACGCAACTCTTCACAGATCTCACAATGGATCCAGCTGACAAGGTCGCTTTAGTGACGGGAGGAGCTAACGGAATCGGACTGGCGATTTGCCACGAACTGCTGCAACACGAAGTCAAGGTAATGGATTTTTTATCCGTGTAACAAGCCGCTATCTGCTCTCTGTGGTTTGGTTAAGTTTTTGCTTTCCTTTCACACAATACGTAGAATTAGTGGGTAAAAATATTGCGTGCCTGCATGTTTCGTGTTGACAGTTAATTAAATTTATTACAGACTCTACGGTAACAGATGCCAGGGTAATTAATGTGGTTTGCACTGATGCAAGAAGCCAAAAAATAGCTGCATTAAATATGTCAGAAACTAATTACTATACAAATAGTGGTAGGTGTATATGTCGTAATATAGATATAATTGAAAACTACAATTATATTCAATCAAGCACTGTGGCAAATTTTTGTTCCAATACGTCAGTCTTCACCTGCCAGTACCACTCCACAGTTGCTCTTTACCCACATACTAGTCATTTACCATCGACGCTATATAACCTTAGCGACAGACAAAGTAGTTCACTGCACCGCTTCTTGAGTTCCGCGCTCTTCTGCAATATTGTGCAGCGTTGACTGGTAGTTCTCTTGTGACGTTTCGGGACAATCTATCGGTTCCTTCTTCAAGGGTCTTGGACTAAAACCATAAATTCCAAAATATGCGGAAAACAACTACAGAAAGAAAAACGCAGTGTAATGTTAATGATAATAAAAGAAACGGCTTACGTGTTACATTGAAGTAATCAAAAATCCTGCAGAAGATTACTTATTAATGTACAAGAAAGTCTGTAAATAAAAACAGAAACCCTAACAACGCTAGTGAAAGTCTATTGCCAGAGATTACGACAGTAAAAATTTGCAAGCACACCGGCTTCTGATTAAGTGAAATTCAGGCCATTACAAGTACGAAGTTTTCTTATTACAGGGAGTAGCCATATGCGACATCGACGGAGAACTGGGCCAGCGAAGACTTCAAGAGCTGACGGAAAAATACGGACCGGGGCGAGTTATCTTCATACAGGTTGACGTGAGGAACTATCAGCAGTTTGAAGGTGACTAAACTTTATTACGGCATTCTGCACGACAAGCAGGAATCGATATTTTTGTCCCGTCCAAAGAAGAAATTATTAAAGTGGTTTTTGTATTTATGTCCGTAAGTACTCTGGAGCTGGCCGATCCCGGTGGCCGCGCGCTATAAGGTCGTCTTTTTGGGATTGGGGGTTCAAATCCTGCCGGGGACATGGATGTTTGTCTATTGTGAATGCTGAGTGTTGTGCAGGTAGAGGCCTCCGCGACGGGCTGGTATCTCGTCAGGAGGAGTCTACCGACTGTGTCTGTGTGAGTGAACGTGATCCAGTTCAACAGTAACCCTCTGCAGACTATAAAAATACTATGGGCCGACTTATATTCCTAGATATTAAAGATTACAATAGAAGGTGCATCCAGTACAAAGCAGTTAAATTTTACACGGCACCGGATATACTGCACTTAAATACATTCTCAAAATTGAACTAGGTCTATTCATTTTGTCGATTCTTGATCCGAGTCGGAGGAAAAATGTCATTAACTTAACTTGTTCTTGCAGAGTTCAAAAATAACAATTAAGAGAATTCTAACAAAGTTACTCGAGCAGTGTGGGACTAGTTGCGACATGTACCACATTTTTTCCAAGCATGGCTTCAAGATACCTCCAAAGAGTTGGGCGATTTCTCTTACAAAGGAAGAAATGTCAGTTTACCTCAATATTCGTACATAAATTTGTAATTCTCAACGACAATCATATCCTTAGGCAGAGATACCCTCGTATTTACATGGGAACAAAGTTGTTAAAACTGTTGTTGTTCCCACAATATACTTTGAGAAATTTAACTGTATTGGATTTTGACACAGAATGTAACAAATAATCGTGCAATACATGCTACCAATTAACGGAAACATTTTAATTTACGATGCCATCTTTGTTTCAGAGGCTTTTCAAAGGACCATTGAAACATTCGGAACATTGGATATCGTAATTAACAATGCAGGAATATTGAACGACGTGGAATGGGAGAAGGAAGTTGATATTAATCTGGTGAGTCGCCATTATTTATACTGTATGCACATTTGCAAGGTGGGTTGTTTACGAGCACAGGGACAGAGGGTGCCGATCCCCGTGGCCGCGCCGTCTGCGGTCGTTCGCTTGCGGAGATTGTGGGTTCGAATCCCAGAGGGGGCACGTATGTTTGTCTCTTGTGAGTGTTTGTGTGTTTTCAGGTTGAGTTCCCTGCGACGGACTGATCACTCGTCCAGAGAAGTCCTACCGAGTGTGGGGTGTCCGATTGTGATCTAGAAACCTCTAAAAGGAGGAGGCTTAGGCCCGGTTTGGGCTGTTGCGCCACAGGAAGGGAAAAAGGGACACAGGGTACACCAGCGCGATTAACCAGATTTAATGTAATGATCATCTGCCTCCTTCGGGAAAGACACATATGGCTGAATGACAACATTATTCAGGTCGCGCCATGGCTCATGCGGTTTCGCGGAGACTCGGGTTCGATGCACGACCAGCCCATGTCGGATTTGTATTGCAGCAAGTGGTACTGGCACTGACGCTACTCTTATTACTTCCATACGCCTCTCTATCAATCTAGAACTATTTAACATGATACTTTTTAATTATATTTTTATTTCAGAATGGGGTAATCCGCGGAATGTTCCTGGCTTTCCAGTATATGGGACAGAACCATAACAAGAAAGGCGGTGTAGTGGTCAACATTGCTTCCATACTGGGTCTTGATCCCAATGAAGTTGCCCCTGTCTACAGCGGAATTAAACAAGCAGTTGTGGGACTCACCAGAGCGTTCGGGGTACGAGATCGTATGTGTGATTTTTATAATGTGGCCCAACCGAAATGGTGGCAAATGAAAGCGGCTGGTGCATGCGCTGCAAAGAGGCAGTGGCGTAGCTAGTTTTTCTTTGGCGCCCTAGGCAGATAATCACAATGAATTTGAAGTTATGAATTTTAAAAAATTACAAATATTTCTTACATTTCCTTCTTTTTGGATCCGTAATTTAAAATTTGTTCAGCGCAGAAAGCCAAGTTTTTCACGTTAAGCACTCTCCTGGCCGCAAATTTTGCGGTGGCGCTACTCGACCCCCACTACCCCTAGCTACGCCACTGTACACAAGCACCAGTGAATTTAAATTTTACTTATGTGGTCACTTATCGGAATTTTCGTTGGACAGCCAGAATGTGTGTGTGTGTGTGTGTGTGTGTGTGTGTGTGTGTTTTCACCGGTTCAAATAACGGCGCTGCGATCGGCTATGCTAAAAGATGGCTTTCGTTGTTTTCGTCATTCCTCAAGTGCATGCTTCGGTAGAAATTCATAACAGGCCAGCACCAATTCATTTCCCATAATGCCCAATTCAGCACACGTCAACGGTATGACTACGTATGTTTCAGGCGCCAGTGCACTTTGACAAAACTGGAGTTCGAGTCGTGGCAATGTGTCCTGGATATACAGCCAGCAACTTATGTTCAAAGCCAAACACACTTCTGGATGACGAATGGGAGCCATTGCTGAAGACACATGTGTTTCAACCGTATGCTTTGCAATACATCTTAATTAACTATAAGCCACGGATCCTACATTTACGAAAAAGCTATCTCAATAGTTACCCATGGGTATTTCTGTGTGGGAAGAATACTTCTTATAACCAGTTCATGTACTCCAAATGCTCCGAACACGTACACACTTAAGAACTGACATTCGCATATTAATTTATTCCTCTATTTTTCTCAATTTATTTATTACTTAGATATTTCGGCAACAGACGCTCTGGTGTGTAACAGTACGTTTAATACAAAAGCCTCTGGCTTGTATGATATTCGGGTAGCTCAATCCAGTATACCTCAACTTATTTCCATAATTCAAAAGCAATATTATTTCATCACAATTCTAAGGACTACAAGCCAAGAAGATTCCTGACTGTAAGTTTGCATGCACATTTCCTTCTTAATTTCGAAGTGAATTTGTTGGTACACCCGTCACATAACCATCCCAGCAGACCTGTAGCTTGTACATCACGAGATTCGCCGTGTGTTCACCGCTTTGATTTCAAAGTGTTATGGCGATTGTGGTCACTGGTAAAGCGACCGTTTCAACAGATATAAGGACGGTAGAACGTTCCTGGAGAAAACCAACAATGACGTTAAATTAGACAACTTTTCCAAATTTACATCAAGTCTATTTAGCATAACATTAAACTACAATCATTGACCAGCGCGGATATACCTAATTTAAGGCGAGATTACGGTAGCGTGTTATGTACTGATGACTTAGAACAATTATTCTCTATTACCCTTCTTTATTATTCATGAGGCCTGTTCCACCTCTTGCGTGGTGCGGGCAACTTCGGCAATATTTGGTCTTCATTCGGGGAAAATGACATGCTACACAAAGAATAAAGAATGAATAAGTGCACATATAGCTACAAGTACAATTTTACTTGCGGGTGTATCTATACGTCATGTGCAAAAAATTCTGATAACAGGAAAAATGTGCAAAAAATTCAATGCACAATGTATGTTAGGATGACATCACTGTAGCACGTTTTCACAAATTTAATCAGTAATGTACCGTATGTCTACATAAATAAACAACTCGTAAGTTTTCAAAATTGCTTCGGCGTTCTACCTCGACTGTACCAAGGAAAGAATTAAATGACTTTTTCTCATTTCGAATGTGTCTGCGGGCAAAACAACATTGTGTCGCCGGTAACATTTTGCCCGCAAGCTACGGGCTGAGCGGCTTGTTATACACAATGCACAAAAGGCATATCTAATCTATTTCGTGAAGACTCCACTGTAACTACAACATTAGGATTCGATGTATGGGAAAGCACTATACCCCGCTGAGGAACGCGGTTTGATAAACTGATCTGGTAGAATTTAGTGGGGTTAAAGATATACAATTTGGAGTAACAAAAGCTCAACCAGTAAGAGTAGTAACATGACGTACTTCGCTGATCTCACTGCCTTCTTCACGGTGCCTTACATCGGTGATTATGGTGACTGCAGATGTGAAATTGTCTTGAGATCTACATTCGGTTGTTTTTATAATTTCGTGGATTCAGTTACGATGTGACAGGAACCCAACAGTGATTGTCCAGCATCACATTGTGACTTCACCAGCAGCCGAAGTTAACGTAGAAGAATACGTCTACTTATGCAGAATGCGAGGTTAATGACTAGCGCTTAGGGTCAGTGACTGTCGAGATGCACAACAACTGCAGAATTGAATAAAGCCCGCATCTGATAAGTAAGGATCGAGTTAGAATTACTTCTAAAAATAAAGCCGAACGAGATCTTAGTCAGTACAGTACACCCACTGCAAGGTCCTGTAAATATGAATGATTACAATTACTCACATTTCAGTGTAACAGATCTTCAGCAGTGTCAAGAATTGTCATCGTAGTCCTTACCGCTTCTACCTACTCACAGCAGGTGTCGAGGTTCTTTATTTGTACTTGGTCACACTCAGACACACACCACAGTCGGTAGGACTCCTCTGGACGAGGGATCGGCCCGTCGCAGAGACCTCTACCTGACAGTACAAACACTCACAACAGACAAACATCCATGCCCCTGGTGGAATTCGAAACCACCATCCCAGCAAGCGCTCGGCCGCAGACCGCACGGCGACTGGGATCGGCAGTTTCAAGGATCAGTGGCAAAACTGTTACACAGAAGGAAAGACTGTAAACATGAACTCCGTGGTCCTAATGGGAGTTGTACAAAGAAATACACACAAACATTGCTTCTTGAAAATCTGAGCTTTGGATTGTTAAAATTTATTTCTTATTAGTGTCTTTCCTTCACTACAGTACTATTTCGTCTGATGTATGTTTCCAAAACTTCGTGACACTGTAAACACGACGCAGTATGTTTTTTAACCTTCACAGTTGTATCAGTAGAAAACTCTCGAAGGTTAAACCATACCACATGTCGTGACGGGTTTACAGTGTCACACCACCAGATATGATACATCACACAGTCGGACACGTTTACTTTAATATATGACGCCTTGTATGTTAAATACTAACGCCCATACCGATATGTATTCATATCGATATTTGCTATCTACGTTGCAGAGTTGAATTCGTGGCCCGAGGAGTGCTACAAATTATTCGAGAGGCTCCAAACGGATCACTATGGGTATCTGAGGAAGAGGAACCTTTGTACCAGGTGATCGTACCTTCGCGCCAATCTCTGAGGGCTGAATGAATATTTTCCGAAAGAGACGCCTACTGACAAAAAGGATCCTTGGAAAGCGAGCTCCTCATTTGCTTCCGCAAAGATAGAACATAAAAACAGACACACAAAACCTTGGTCTGTAATTATACCTGGCCACTTACAAGTATGTTATAAATATACATTTGCTTACTTATTAATGGTAGCGGTAAACAGGAAATTTGTAGCAAATATACGCATTGCTTCTCTGCAATAGACTTGTACTTACTGAATGCACTAATGTAACGTTCTTGTCAGTTGATATTTATTCAAGTGGCCATCAAATATGCTGCTTTAACTCTTTAAAGACGAAGCGTATCTGTTTTATATAAGGACTCAGTGCGTACCGCGCTGTAAACACGCTCCACTTCGGTTATAAAAACAAGTCTCTTAATGTTTTATTAGGCAAAAGTTGCTGTTTGTTCTGAGATCCGTACAAAACACATAAACGCAATGTGGGCACCACGTAGAATTTTTTAATGTTAAACCTGGTGGTACGTAAAGTTACCGCTAGGCTTTAAAAGGTTAATAAGGCTATCATCGGTTTCGCACAAACATACAATTTTAATATCACTGGCCAATATAATACCGTTCACATATTCATATCACCTGTCTGTAAGATGCATTTTATTATTATCCTCTCACACAGCCATATTTGTGCCAAGTAGTATCGTTTTATTTTAAGACGAATTTATTTATAATTTCGTCTTGTCTTCATGTATGCTACAAGTCCCGCCCATCCCATGTTTCCTCTTTAATTATCCTAACCGTATCAAGAGCTAGGCCTGGATATCGTAGTCCATATATTGACTAAGCTACGGGTTGAATACACGAGAAAACGTGGTTGAATTTCAGGCATTAGAATATCTATTGCCCCTGCTTTAAAGGGTCCAGACTTCTCTGCGGCCCACAAAGCCTAATATTCAATGGGTATAGATGACCACTCAGCCCATCCAGTAACAAGGTTAAGAACGATTGGAGCTATACCTCCGCTACCCCCTCTGTCCCTCATATGCCTTCATGTCTTGCACACGAAGAACTTTACGTTTTATGATATTAGGCGGTAAATACAAATTTCTGGCATGTCTGCAGGTGGCGTATACACAAGACGGCCTTATCGAGTCAGAGGAGATTGGCCAGACGTGCAGCAGACACTGAGACGAAAAACGAAAACAGCATTTTAGTTGAAAAGGTTGAAGTGTATACAGCAATGTGGAGACCTAAAGGCACAGTAAGGTAATATCAAAAACATGTTACACAGTATGTAAACGTGTGAAGTGGATTCAAGTGGCCCAGGACACCGTCCAATGTCAGAGCGTTATGAAGAATTTAGAATTTGTAAGAGTAAGAAGACAGTAGGAAAGAGTTGCGCTGTGCCGGCTTACCCCCTACTGTGCGCCGAAGTAAGACATGGCACACAATGACTACCGTTATGTAATGAAAAAACCGTCGGTTAGGTCAGGCGGTATTTGCCCATGTCATATTCACAAAATTCTCTTGCAAAATAAGTTCCAGGTGGGAAGTCTATGAATAACGAATCCAATTACTTAATTCTGTGACACTAACAAGTAATAAAAAATTAGAACTGAGTGGCAAAGTTTACACTTTTTGGCGCAATGTCCTCCACTTTTTCTTTCAGACTTCGACATTTCACACATAACTAAAAAGTCGACAGGTGTTTTACAACTGACACACTCCACCAGTTTCATCAAAGCAGTTAGTGACGCTGCAGCAATAAGTTGTGGTAAGTAGCGGACTGCCGATCCCTGTGGCCGCTCGGTCTAAGGCGTGGGTCTATAGCAGCTCGTTTGCTGGAATTGTGGCTTCGAATCCTGCCAGGCGCAAAGATGTCTGTCTCTTGTGAGTGTTGTGTGAGTTGTCAAGTAGAGGACTCTGCGACAGGCCGATCACTCGTCCAGAGGAGTCTTACCGAATGTGGTATGTCTGAGTGTGATATCTAAACCTCAAAGATGCTGAGGCCTAGGCCCACTAGGGCTGTCACGCCAAGAAAAAACAGTCCTGAATTATTTAATACTCAAATACCATTCTCAATCCACCCAAAACTCATAAATAATTATGTCAAAATGAGAGCCTGATTGTGCCAGCGGAATAAAAGTGGGAAAGGTACTGAAATTTCAGAAAATAATGTTACAGGAATCTGTTTACGGAATTCTGTGTTTCTTTCCGATTCAAACGGCAGTGAACAGAATGGCTGTGGAGATGTAAGGCCACTCATTCCTAACCTAATGTCGTCCCAATTTTGGTTAAAATATCATTCTTACGATGGAGGTTACAAAAACAAAAGAACCTTCCCGGAATTTTAAGCTCCGCTGTGTCGAAATAAGACCTTCCCGGATATACGTTTCTGGTCCCATAACCCTTATTCTGCTTCCGTCCACCATCCTTAAACATTTGTCTGCGTTAGTTCCGTCCATCCTATATATATATATATACGTATATATACGTATATACAAGATTTAGATAAAAAGCCGTTGTTCGTGGTGGTAAGGAAGGAAATATTAAACAATAAACTGGGGTACGTAGGAAGTATTTAGATTTCACAAATAAGAAATGTGTTACAGTGAAATTGCACGAAATATACAATCACATATAACATGTTAAGAAGCATCTGCTTCAATACATTATGATGAGTGTAAGGTAAAGCTATCCCATTGCAGGCCTGGACAGGGCCTGAGGTTCCAAGGAGGTTCTGGATCACATATTTCAAGACAATCGGCACATGAAGGTGGCAGCGTTGTCAGCCTTACGCACCGGGGAA